>OU696587.1:6412492-6504992 GCA_916048095.2 Sacculina carcini | reverse complement strand
TATTGGTGTGTGTGTGTGTGTGTGTGTGTGCACCTGTATGTTGAGAGCGCGCTCTGTGTTCCTGATGCTGTACACCTGGTGGTACATCAGTGGTGGCGTTTGGTCGCGCCGCCACCAGAGACGCGGTGATTGGCGGCGCCACCAGGCCGAATGGTGGCGATCTGACGCCGGCAGTGATTGGCTCGGTTTTGATCATGGAGCCAGCCCTACTAGAAGCGGCAGGACAACACTCCGGGTGACTGTCGCACGAGCTAAACGATGGAGCGGCAGCCAAGTTCAACGGCTCTGAGTCTACCGGGAAACCAACCATACCCACACATTTACATACACATTACCGTAACACCTCTACATGTGCGACGGTTCTAATTGAACCACACCCTCTTATACAGGGGTTCCCAACCTTTTTCGCTCCGCGACCCCCAGGACAGATCCGGAGGGCTCCATGACCCCCCAGTAAAAATAAGAGAAGTTAGAAAAAAGACCTTTATACGGAATTATTATCACATTTAATACTTTAATGTCATAATAAAGATTAGCTTGTTATGAACATCTGATATTTTTTTATTTGGGAATATATTCAATGACGGAGTTCATAACATGGATTATTTGTTTAAATTTGACGGATGCAATTTTTTTCCAGACGACTCTCACGACCCCCTGAAGTGGCCTCGCCATCCCCCTAGGGGGTCGCGGCACACCGGTTGGCATCCTCTGCTCTGATATAACGTCACTTTGAATAATTCTTCTCTTTTTGCCAATAGCTCGCTGTATGAATGACTGATTTTTATTAGTAAATTTGTGATTACATACCCTGTAATCACGCTGTATTTGTGTGCGTTTTGTTCAACAAATATGCATAGGCTACGTGTTATTTCACATCCATGAATTTTACTGTACTGTACTAGCTAGTCGAACAAATAGAGCGGCACCATCTAACTGAACGACACTACGGAGGTTGGAAAAACAGAACGACATGCCGATCAAATATTAGTTCAGTATGACATTTATATGGCGCTTTTCACCCGAAGGTCTCTAGAGCACACACACACCTTGTTGATAATCGGTAGCCATCATGCTTGAATCATCGGCTGAATATTTTGTGTGCTGTAACGCCGCTGCGGAAAATAACGACAGCGGAAACGGAGGAGGCGGCGGACTTGCTCCGGACACGGCCGGAGAACAGCACGGACTATCAGTGTTGGTGGCGCGACCAGCACATAAGCGCGACTCCATTAAACGCCACCATTGGTCGCCACTGGGACGAGGGGGGGACTTTATCAGTTGGCTAGTGGTGGGCGAAGTGTTGTTGTTGTTGTTATTGTTGTTGTTGTTGTTAATAGTGGACGATGACTGATGAGTAACGTATGGATCAACAGACGCACAGTCACTAGGCGAGTCATCACCACACTGATACACACACACACACACACACAAGAATACTTAAACAAAGCAGTCGAAATTGCAGTGTTATATGTATCTGTTCGTGTGTATTTATGTGTGTGTGTGTGTGTGTGTGTGTGTGTGTGTGTGTGTGTGTGTTAGTGTGTATGTGTATCTGTTGCTCATGAGGTTGCACGTCTGTTTCAAGTGCATACAGTCTTGCAGCCGTCTGCAACGACGAAAATCAATAGCGAAAACTACAGAGAGAAGAGACAGCGCAAGAGACATGTGACACATACACATATATACAAACACACACACAGCAGAGATGTCTTTCAATGTCTTATTGTTTGTATTGTTTATGCACCATTCGCCTATTGGCCAATGTCAAGCCTGGATTTGCCACGCTTCACCGCTTGCCATGTTTTTTCTTCACAGTGTGTCGCCGTTGTGTTCGTCTGTGACCACTGACACTCGATAAAGTGAGCGGCTTTAAGTGTTGCTGCATTATTTCTGTTGTAGCATTTTTATTGTGAACGGCAATAAACTCAAATTTGCAAAAATCAACACACACACAGAGAGAGAGAGAGGAGAGAGAGGGAGAGATAACTTACGGAATGAACGTCATGCTTGCGAGGCGTGGCCGAAAATAATATCTGCTTGCGACGGCTGCACGAATCCGACACTGTTGATGGCGTTTGTTGAGGTCGAGGACTGGTGGGGGGTGGTGAGGGGGCTGAAGAAGGGGGTGCTGAAAAGGGGGTGTCACAGGCCGATTCCAAGTCACACAGACCCTTGATTTGTAACTGTATAGAGGAGGCGTGTTAAATAATTAATATACACACGCACATACATACAAATTGCATATTTAACTTTGTCTAGCGTATTATTTCGAGATGATTTCTGATACATGCAGAGCCGTAGCAACCGCCCCCCGTACCCCCCGGCCGGGGGCCCCGAATGTTGAGGGGCCCCGTTGCTTCACGTATGATATTAAAATTTATCATACTTATTATGTACAGCCTTTACCTTTTTGCTCAGATGTTTTCACCTGTGCTTGTATTATGTTATTATTTATAATAAATAAAGTCATTATTTGGTACTCTATTTATAATGGGGGCCCCAAGTATTGCCTTCGGGGGGGCATAATTCCTCGCAACGGCTCTGGATACATGCATATGTTTACAGTTGGAGTACAAACGATTTTCACCATGAAACTCTCACTCGGTAAACAATAACATTTCGACTCGACAGAAATTCAAATTGTACGCAAAAATAGACACTATAACAGTGTTTCTTAACCAGGGTTAGATCGAACTGCAGAGGTTGAGCGGTTTGGTTCACCCACTAGCGTATGATTCGTGATGTCAAGCTCTGCTTGGTCATCATTGACTGCAGTTAATCACGCCACATCACTTGGTCTTGATATCTGTGCCGCAAGCAACTCGGTCCACTCAGTAGTAGCCTACTTGTGTGACTGTCTTGATCGTACGTTATTTGTGATTTTTCTCATAAAACTTCAAACAGGACGAATTCGATAAATGCATATTCAAGGTTAAAGGCATCAAGTGACAGCTGCTACACGGGAAGAAGCCGAAGCTTATGAACACACACAGATGTGTCCCGTGCAGCTCGCTGCCACCGCAGAACCGACCCTCTCCACGCTATGAAGCCACAAGGACGGAAGACGTATTAGAGAGGGCCACCTCCCCAGAATGCATGACACAACACATGACTGATATCTGGTACCATTTACTGCTGGGTGGACAGGAGCTGTTGGATTATAGAATTCGCCCAAAGAAATTATCGTCCGCCGGGTTTCGAACCACGGACCTCCCATTTGTGAGACGGGTGTGCTGCCACTACACCACGGAGTCCAAGCCATGTATGGGGCTTATGGGGTTCAATAAGTTTGAGAACTACTGGACTAGCGCATGGAAAAACTAAGTCCATCAACTTTATCACATAAGCACAGGTGGCACAGGTGTGAGACCTCTGTTTTAACATTGCCGCAACAAGCGCGCACCTGGGAGGCGGTTTGCAAGAGTCCTCGCAGTTGGCTGTGCGCCAAGTCTAGCTGGCCGCGGTAGGCGAAGTCAACGGCGTGACGCAGGTCCGAGTAGCTGACACCGTCGGGCATCACAATCACTGGATGATGACACGGATTGGCCAGCAGCACAGACTTGAAGAACGGCGAACACGCAGACAAAACCACCTGACACACGCACGAAGTATGGCCCAGCCAGCAATCAGCGGCGGGCACCACAAAAGCAGACAGGCTTACTAGCAGCAACTAACTTTACTAGCAGCAATCCAATTTTTTTTGCCACAAATCAAGCAACCCACGACCTACATAGATATCCGCCAATTTTAGTCATAATTTAATCTAATAATGGTCGGTTGATAATGCTAAAACTATGTATTATAAAATTTTCTACGAGCCCCTAGCGACCAAATAAAATGGCTTGGCCACCCACTGCTTATATAGACATTGCACAAATATCATATATCTTGTATCAAATCTTGAAGGGAATCCTAAATCTCTGGGTTCGCCAATGTCTGCCAGTGTAATATGCTCAGTCATCGGAGCTGGAATCAAGTCACCGACACGTAGAAGCATAGATAATAAACGATACAAACAGACATATCGGATCACAGTGATAAGCGTAGATCAATCATACGATGGAAAAAGTGAGTGCGAAAGATAGTACTGGTAGATAAGGTCGCTATCTGTATAGAAGGTATCTACAGAAGGTATCTAGAGGAGGTATCTAGATGAGATATCTAGATGAGGTATCTAGAGGAGGTATCTGGAGGAGGTATCTAGAGGAGGTATCTAGAGGAGGTATCTACAGAGCGTATCTAGAGGAGGTATCTAGAGGAGGTATCTACAGAGCGTATCTAGAGGAGGTATCTAGAGGAGGTATCTAGAGGAGGTATCTAGAGGAGGTAACTAGATGAGGTAACGAGAGGAGGTAACTAGAGGAGGTATATAGAGGAGGTATCTACAGAAGGTATCTAGAGGAGGTAACTAGAGGAGGTATCTAGAGGAGGTATCTAGAGGAGGTATGTACAGAAGGTATCTAGAGGAGGTAACTTATCCGTCCCCGAACAAGTTCCACTTCCAACCCTACCCTGTTTCATGTTTGTTCAGGGCCTTCCAACCAATTGAAACCAATTGGTGAAACCGGCCAATCTCCAGCAAGACTCAATAATGGAGTATAAAGGATAAAAACCAGCAATCACGCGGGTTCTGGACGAATGTTCGGAGCTCGAGAAGTTCGGAACTCGAAAGGTCTCCAATTCACATAGCCACGATAGTCAGAGCCCTGGCAACCGCCTCCGGGTCGGGGGGAGGGAGGCCGAGTATTGAGGGCCCGTTGCCTCACGCATGATATTAAAAATTGCTCTAAACTAGCGCATACAAGTATTCTAAGTCCCCAAGAGACCGAGCTGGAGCTGTTCGCAACTGCAACTGCAAAGTGGAACCCCTAATATGATGGGCCTTATTTATAATAGGGCCCCAAGTATTGCCTTCGGGGGAGACAGAAGACCTCGCATCGTCTCTGGTAACAGTGAGAGAGATACCACAATATATGCTGATAGAAGAGTTGATACTACTTCCATGGATGATTCGGAGAAGATTCGGAAGCCCAGTTCCGTACCGAATTGTACAAACATCATTACGCCATTACGGATAAGGGATAGATGATAGATAAGCACATACATCGATCAATAATAACCAATAATATTAAATAATCCATTAACAAAACAAGACACATAATATTAGGTAGGAATAACACAAACGTTCTAAAACATCCGGATCAAATATTTCAGGGATCAAAAACGACTGCAATCACCACCAACACGCCTTCACTATTGCAACATAGAACGGCTTCGTGAAGCAACGAATGAATGGCTGAATCAACACAGAATCGAAAAAGAATAGCAAGCCAATACGTCCAAAAAGTGGACTTTCATCGATCAGGCCAGACCGCAGCTATGAATCAACACTTATATTGTCAACAGCAACAGCAAGCGACAATTACACGCAAACCACGTGCATATATTAATAGCTGCACTTGTACTTGTTCTGTTCGAACTATTCATCTGTTCCATCCATCATTGCTGCCATCCACACACCACTTTCTCGTTTGCCTCCATTGCGCAACACAGCCAGCGTGTGTGTGTGTGTGTGTGTGTGCTTGTGCATGTAAAGATACAAACAGCTAACTGGTAACACTACAAATAGCAATCAATGTTGAAAGCAAAAAGCGCTCACAAAGTGACTGCACACACACAATGAAGAAATGCACATCCTATAGCTAGTTTTATATTCGCATTGGACAAACACACACACACATACACACTCACTATCACTTACTGCCTTTAGCCTACACATATCATGATAAATGTTTAGAGCAGTAATCATGTATATTGATAAAACATCTGAGTATATATAAAAAATCAATATAGGTCTTGAGGATTATTTGCCGAATATTCATATGAAAATATATACTATGAAATTTGTTGCACTTTGCACAAGTGAAACAGAACAGAAACCCCAAAAAGAAAAATGATAAAGAGAGCAAACGATTGGACGTGTGAGAAAATGTATGCCCCGAGGCAGCTTAGCTCAACTTTTGTCGCCTATAGACAGACATTCGATACACTCTCGATATATGCACACACACACACACACACACACATCTCTTTGCTGATGACGCCAAAATAATGAGAACCATATCAAGTGCTACAGACTGTGAAATACTACAAGGCGATCTGAAGAAGTTGCATCGATGCAGTTGCGAATGGCTGATGAGTTTCAATGACTCAAAATGTCATGTAATGAAATTTGGAACTAGTCAAAAAAGGTCATTATTTGAGTATAAGCTGGGAGACTTGAAACTGAAGGAAACTGATCAAGAGAAAGATTTGGGAGTTATAAAATGATTTGTCTCCAGATGCTCATGTGAATGATATATACCGGAAAACGTATGCAGCTATAACACGCATGAGATACGTCTTCAGTCACATCGACCAAGATATGATGAGAAATATATTAGTGACAATAATCAGACCAAGAATTGAGTATGCTGCTGTTGTATGGCGCCCTCACGAAGTGAGACATATAAGAAAAATTGAAAAATTACAAAGATTGGCGACCAAACTAGTAGCGGAGATTCGTGCGCTACCCTATGAGGAAAGGTTGGATAAGATGAATCCATCAACGTTGGAGAGAAGAAGAGAGAGAGGAGACTTAATTGACATCTACAGATTCATGACAGGAATACTGGATTCGAAGGAAATTGGACTAGTGCAGCAAAACCAACGAGGACGAGGCCATAACAAAAAATTGAGAAAAACGAGATGTAGAAAAGACATAAAGAAATATAGCTTTCCGTTCCGCTGTATGAATAAATGGAACAGTTTACACAAGACGATTGTAGAAGTCAATAGTTTATCGCTGTTTAAAAAAAACTAGACAAATAGAAGAAAGAAATGTAAAGAATGGAAGAAAGACAGGACAGTCCGAGCATAGCTCATATCCTGTAACCCAACTAGGTGAGTACACACACACACACACACACACGTGAAAGCAACGATGAACCAAAGCTGGACCAAACCACAAAGCAAGCCATAATATAACACACACACACACAAACACACACACACACATACACACACACACACACACACACACACAAACACACACGTACACAAAGTGCTGTACTGTTGATGTACTGTAAGTTTTTGTCGATGATTCTTTTAATATTGTGATTGTTCTTTGTGTATATATTGTTGCAAATATCATGTGTTTCGTATAACAATGTGATATTATACACATGTTCTTGTTCAAGAGCCGCGGCTAAACTAATTAATTAATTTTATATATAAAACAATTATTTAATTTAAAAAAAGTTTCGTTCAATATAATTATATATTGTTACTGTGTGTGTGTGTGTGTTATTATTCCGTGGCAATACATTATACATTATCAAAATGAAACACACACACACACACACACACACACGCACACACACACGCATACACACGGACACACGGACACACGGAGAGGAATTCCAACTGCTGAAAATCCGGTCTTGACCAACATACACACACACTGACACACACACACACACACACACACACACACAGACAAACAGATAAACACACACACACACACACAGGGAACACACGGAAGATGAGAGCAAGTCTAGACACACACAGACACATGGCAATGTCACGAACAAGATGCTTGCAATACATGTGTGTGTATGTGTGTGTGTGTGTGTTAAGGCTTTTCCACGGGAACAAAGCACATTGCATAGACGCAGACACACACACACACACACACAAACATACAGCCAATTCTTGGAAAGTCGCGCGCGCGGTATTGTGAAACTAATACATTTACCTCCGTTTGTATGTATGCTCGTGTGTCTGTTTCCAGACACTCATTCGTGTATGTGTGTGTGTGTGTGTGTCTCGGTTGACCAGAAATGTCAGCGCGTATATTTGTATGTACTAACGTTGTGGAGTGCGTTAGAATGACACAAAAACATCCGCCATATAAAGCGAAAAGTCACAAAATTCACACCTAGAGAATTTCTCAACTATATTTTAAATTCAATTAAATTTCCGTTTTATGAATGCGCCATTATCGTGGGCGGAATATTTTCACGCAGAACACCCCCCCCCCCCCTTTCTGTACCCTTTCCTCATCCCCTTCCCCCAATCTGAATAGCAAGGGTGTGTGGTCACAATTCGTCAGCAACTGCAATAAAAAACACTCACTAAATATAGTGCAATGTGCATGTGTGTGTGTGTGTGTGTGTGTGCCAGCGGGCATGTAACTGATAGAGTCTGACTAATCGACCATACACACACACACACACACACACACACACACACACATACATACACTCATTTATGCATAAACACACCTAGCTAGCAGCTAACCGGCACAAAGATGTTTCAATGCAATGCATTTGTCAAGTACACACACACACACACACACATATATACAAACACTTTGACGACAAACGACGCAGTAAGAGATTGTTCTCACCAACCATTGATGACGTCACCACGTTTGTCTGTCTGTACGTGTGTATGTGTGTGTGTGTGTGTGTGTGTCATTTGAAGTGCATGAAACAATACAACACAATCTTGCATACGCATGCAATCAAACACATTACGTCAAGTTCAGCCGTATATCATTAGTGTACGATAGGAATTCACGTGAAAATCGCCAAATTTCCAGACTCGAAGCTAAATAGTAAACACGCGTCAATGTGGACAATTTGAATGTTAAATCATGAGATGAATGTTATTGGTATGAAAACAGGCTTGAACACAATCTGTTACACAATACACATAATTATCGGGGGTATAATTGCATATTCATACCCCCGGTCAATTTGTCGCGGGGTAAATATACCCCCATACCCCCAGGATATGCACCCATGATTGTAATGTCATAGTTTCTGCGAGTTCCACATATTAATTATGTAGCCAATAATATTAATATTAGTATTGATGTCATTATTAATAATAACAACAGACCGTCCAGATCACTTGATGGAGAGCGGATGCAAGCAGATGCAAACAACAAACTCGATCACACGTTGCAAACAGAGCCGTAGCAACCCCCCCCCCCCGCGTCCCCAGGCTGGGGAGGGCCGAATGTTGAGGATCACCGTTGCCTCACGCATGATATCTATCATAAAGTAGCGCATAAAATTACCTACAGTTCCCAGGAGACCGAGAAGTTGCCCGTAACTGCATTTTCTCCTAGTCGAACCTCTATTATAATGATGTTATACTCATAACGGGGGCACAATTTTTGCTTTCGGGGGGCATAATACCTTGCAAGCGTTCTGCTCTCAAGTAGCGGAATTAAGAGCTTTAGTCAGTGAGTGCCTGTCTCTTGTAAGCAGTGGCGACGCCAGGATATTCCCAACGGGAGTCTGAGGAAAAATATGCGGGGGAATGGCGAAACATGAGGTGAACTACACTCGAAATATACGTGGTAGGATTTATAGGAGGGCTCAGGGGGACTCAGGGGGTTGGGGGAAGGATTGGCACATTTGGAGACTAGACCCTGTAAGTGCTATGTATTAGCCCTATACCGCCGGAATTTTGATCGGTTTTTACAAAAATAAAATCAGTTTTTTTATATATCGATGGTGTTGCATCTAATGCCACGAAACAAAATTACCTCCCTTCTTGCACTATGATCGATGCATCTTAGCTGGAAAGCTAGTAGAAAGCTGGGACAGTAGGCAATTGCTGCTACTTACTGGATATTATCAGCACACAGTATAAGCCAATGAACCAAACGCTACCAAACCGACACGCTCCGAGTTATAGCCGGGCATGATCTGGAAACATCTACAGTGTGCTAGGATCTGGAAACATCTACAGTGTGCTAGGATCTGGAAACATCTACAGTGTGCTCGGATCTGGAAACATCTACAGTGTGCTCGGCAGAGCCGTTGCGAGGACTTATGAGGCCCCCTCCCGAAGGCAACACTTGGGGCCCACATTATAAATAAACCATCAAATAATGAATTTATATATTATACATAATCACATAATACAAGCTAAGGTGAAAACATCTGAGCAAAAAGGTAAAGGCTATACATAATATGATATATTTTAATATCATACGTGAAGCAACGGGGCCCCTTAAAACTCGGGGGCCCCCGGCCAGGGGGGTACGGGGGGCGGTTGCTACGGCTCTGGTGCTAGGATCGGGAGCCATCTACAGTGTGCTTGTTGGGTCGCTCACCTTGTGCGCTCTCACCATCTGTCCACGACAGGCCAGCGTGACGTCGGCAAACAACTCGGAGTCGCGCAGTTCTGCCACCACGGACGCCATGTTCGAGTGGAACTGGTTCCATCGCAGACAGAACCGCTGCTCGTGGGGATCCGTGGCCATTGGTTCTCCGTCGGCAGCAGCGCTCATGCCCGGACAGTCGATGTCCGAGTTCATTTCCGATTTAGAAGCGACCAGCGATAGACACGCCAGCAGAGGTAGACAACAGTATTATCTGAAAGTTCGATCAAAAACATCAACTTCTGATTTAAACGCACGAGCTTTTGTTCCACGGAATTTCTTTGGAACAGATAAACGCACGAGACCAGCAAAAAAAACTCGACAGAAAGGATTTGGAAAAAGGTTGTAATCGTTTGAAACGTCCTGGTTCGTCGTCACATGAAAACGCCAGCGTAAAGCGAAGCATTCAACACCCATTTAATATCCCACTATTTAGAAATAATTAATATCAATATAGCACATCTAAATTAATTTGAAAAACCGTGCTACACGAATCGCCAACTTCAGCATAATAGCCACAATGGAAACAATTCGAGAGAATACATCAAGCTGTTCCGTATACTTGAAATACCATGAGCTGTCATTGATCATTGAAAAGGCAAATCAAAACTATATCTCCTGCAATTGCAAAACTAAATTATGAAAAATACACTCAGATCACCTGAGTTTAGCTGGTCAAAAGCGACCACCACCGCCACAGAAACCCAACTGCTAGGGACAGATGTGAGACAGTGCAGCGCGAACTGCGAAGTGAGAATTGCACGCGTTGATTGCTCTTTCCATAATCACTCATCTTGCAACATATACTGCTTTTATCTCAAGAATTATAGATGGTGCTTCATGAAGAAAATTGAAGTCCCACAATAATATACACAAGTATGAAATTGATATGAAAGTCTAAAAGAAGCATAAAAATAACATTTATTGTCAAAATTAGGTGACACTAAAACACTAAAAAAGTAAGAGAAATAATGTGCGCCGGTATCGTATAATACCTTCATTCTATGTTCGTCTTTTCCGAACCGAGTGTTGTAACCATTCGCACGTCCAGATGGAGTTTGTGCTTGTCAAGGTGGTCAGTGACGCTCGTGCGGAGTTGTGAGAGTGCATGTGCTTTATTCATGAAGCGTTTTATCGAACAGGTACTGTTTATTTCTATCAAATGTTACCCTGCTTACGTATTGCTCGCATTGAATTAAGGAGAAAGTTTGTTCTGCTAGTGGTGCGGACGTCTTCGTGTTTCTTCGTTGAACGTCGGTGATTGTCGTATACTTATATGTGTAATTTGGCGTGTTGTGTTTCTGGCATTCATGACAAACGAAGGTATACTGTGAATTTAATCGGCCTGATGCAAAATCGTTCCCTAATATTCTCACGTTTATACCCCGTGCTACCGTCAGTTTGTTTGTAATTCCCTTTTCGTTTGCATTCCGTGAACTTTCACTTGCTTCATTTTCAATCAATGTCTTCGATTTTAGGGGATGTCATCGATGTTAATTAATCGTTTTTGATTTTGTGCTTTTCTCAAAATTGGTCTCAAATTTCTCAGAGTTCTTGAATTAGTGCTTTTCTGCTCAAACGATTGTTGCCGTTTAGATTAACGTACGGCGACATGTGCGAACACATTTCGCCAGTCATTAAGTGTTATCAGTAGAGCGCATACAATCTTTGTCAATCTAGATATATTGCTCGCGATTAATTATTGTTTTTTTACATGTCACTGCTTAGTTGCCGCTCAATGTTTCTCAATTTTTCCACACAACTTGTAACGGGAACATACATTGTAATTGATGTTGTTTTTCGTATTTGATCATAGTCCACGTGGAATTCAGAGTACGTATGCATGTTCATCTGCTTGCTAGTGTGTCCAGCACCTGAAAACGACGTTATTTACTTAATCTACTTAATTTAGGGAGCCGTGTTGTTAATTTATACTCAACTTTATGCTCCTTGTCTCATTAACCAGCTTGCTTCTCATATTGCGGCTGCTAATTCTTACAGCTCATTCTCCTCTCAACTGCGTGAACATCTGCTTCGTTGTTACCGTGAAACATAACCATGTGTGTATGTTGTTCTCCAATATTATGTGATATATTCTATGCCTTCGATTGTCATTGTCTTTATATATTCGCCTGTACTTTGTTTAAAGTGGCCGTTTCAATGCAATACATTGCAGGTACGTTTAGTCCCGCTTCAGTTCCTGCTCTCTTTCTCTACTTTACTTATTCACGTGAGCGAAATTATACTGGATCTTGCTTTTGTCCAACATTGTTGACGCTTGTATTTTTTGACGTTTGGAACCATTCAATCATCTTGTTTGTGCATCTCGTTGATCAACTGGTAACCATGGATATCGGGGGTTTCACTGACGCGTCGGGGAACCGGGTTCTGGTGTGTGCGCGCGCAGGTTCTCTATGGGTGACTTGCAGCAGCACTTTTGTCTGCGCTGGAACCACCACCAGGCCACGCTGATCAACGTGTTCGACTCGTTGTTGAAGGATGAGAGACTGGTGGATGTCACACTGTACGCCGAGGGTCGGCCGATGCGCGCGCACAAGGTCGTGCTGTCGGCGTGCAGCAATTACTTCCAGGTGAACGTCCAGCCCACTGCTCATTGGCGGCGCCAGAAGGGGGCTACAGCTCCCCCACTAAACCCCCCAAAAATCATAATCAATCATCATGGCCATTAAAATTTCATATCACTGTAAATGCAGCTTTATTATCATAAGTGCATGCTATTTCATTTTGATATAAAGGTGGTTCTATATTAATTACAGTGTACCCCGGCTATAAGAGAACCCCGGTTATAAGGGAGTATTTCTTCGGCTCCGGCTTCTATACTTTACGTGTAATTTTCCCCCAGGATATAAGAGAACCCCGAAAATAAGAGACTTTTTGGTCCTTACGTATTATCGGGAGGACCTTTGATTTTTACTTCTTTTTTTCACAGGGTTTGTTGGTTAGGTTAGGTTAGGTCAGCAGTAGATTTTTGGTGGATTGTGTCGAGACACGGGTGAATGCTTCCTTGTGCAGGTTCCAGATCGAAGCTCGAAGACATTGATGGCCGAGATAAAGAAGCACATCAAACGTGGTACTACGATCTACTACCTAACCTAACCTAACCAACAAACCCTGTGAAAAAATAGAAAAAGTAAAAATCAAAGGTCCTCCCGATAATACGTAAGCACCGACTTTTCCTCCGGTCCGGACAACTCTATTATATCCGCGCTACTCTTATTTGATGGTCCCAGTCCCTTGCTATAATATTATGTAGTCAGCGTTCGAGTGCAGCTCTTCATGTCTCGCCAAGCCCCCTGGACTTTTTCCTTAGTCCTCCATCGTGAAAATCCTGGCGCCGCCACTGCTTCTTGACGTTTATTCAGTGTTTGCACCTTTTTCTAATTCGAAATCAGCCTTTGCACCGTTGCTGGATTTTTGATAGCTAAATGAAAAGATATTACTATACAAACGACGTAATTATATTTTTTCAATTTACTATTCATTCATTCATTCAGCTTAAAGTTCCTGTAAAAAACAGTTTCTTTCCTAGGAAAATAGAAAACATAGGTAAAAACACATACTTCCTTTAATTTTCACAGGATTCCTCGCATCCCTTAGGAACTACTCTCGCACCCCTCCTAGAGGTGTGAGCACCCCGGTTAATTGTATGTGTGTGTGTGTGTGTGCAGGCTGTGTTTGCCAACCACGCCGAGAGTCATCCGGTGATTATATTGAAGGATGTGCAGTACAGCGAGCTGCGCGCGCTCATCGACTACATGTACCGCGGTGAGGTGAACGTGTCGCAGCATCAACTAGCGTCGCTTATCCGCACGGCCGAATCTCTGCAGGTCAAGGGTCTAGCCGACGGACGGCAAGGTGCGTCCGGCGGACTGACGGACGACGTGCGCCCGCCAGTACCGGAGTCCGCTGACGTACCGCCAGCGTCTCCGTCAACCTCACCACCGCCGCAGCCTCATCATGTGGCTTCAGTCGCCTCGGCCACGGCGGCCGTCAATTTATCGACGGACGTGCGGGCCGAGTGTTTGGGCGCTCGTTCAGCAAGTCCTCACATGCCCGGCAGCGGCGGCGGACACGTCAACGGTGCGGCAGTATCCCCGGCACTCAACACCGCTGTCGCCGTGGGGCCGCTGCATAAGAGAGCGCGCTACAGTTCGGCCGAGGCGCGTTCATCATGTGGCGGCGGCGGTTTGACGGACGGAGATCAGCCGTCACCGACGCTGTCGTCCATGCTGATGACGTGCGGCGGTGCGGTGCGCAAGACTGAGTCAGTGGAGGTTGTGGTGGGCGGTGGGCGGGGTTCTCCCAATCATCTCACTGTTAGTCACCAGCACCAGCATCAGCAGCAGGAGTTGCAGCGATGTCAGTCACCGACGACCGGCGCAGTCAGCGACGCGTCCGTCAACGTCAACAATGTCGCGTCCGCTGTTGTTGGAGCGGTTTCTGGCGCTGCGGCGACTGCGGCGGCCGCATTGCCCAACATCCCGGCCACGATCACGCCGCTGCCGCTCGGTGAGACGCAGTACAACGGCGCGGCGGCGACTGCCAGCGAAGGCGGGCTGGAGCTGGACTTGAGTGTGCGTCCGGCGACCACGACGGGTAGCATGGAGTGTGGAGACGGACCGGCCACCATGTGGCTGGATATCAAGCAGGAGCGTGGTAGCAGTGAGATGACGGGCAATGCAGTTGACGGCAGTGGCGGCGGTGATGCACACAGTGATAGCGGGGGCGAACTGGACGGCGGCGGCAGCAGTGAAGGCGAGCTGGCCGGTCCGTCGAGCTTTCTACATGTGCGACCCGGCTCGGCGGCGTCGGGAACGGCCGGATCCGGCGGTGTTGGTTCTGTTGACGCGGCGCTGCTGCAACAAGGTGGGCTGCACGCGCTCTTACACCCCTCCTCCAACTTCTCCATCTTCTTCTTCTTCAACCGCTCCTCCCCCACTTTCTCCATCACTCTTCTTTCCACTGCTCTCTTTCTCTCTCTCTCTTTCTCACATGCATACGCACATGCATAAGACATCAGGGATATTTCAAGTATCTGTGTGTGTCAGTGTGTGTGTCTCAGTGTGAGAGTGTGTGTCTGTGTGTGTGTGTCAGTGTGTGAGTGTGTCAGTGTGTGTGTGTCAGTGTGTGTTTGTGTGAATGTGTGTGTGTGTGAGTCAGTGTGTGTGTGTGTGTCAGTGTGTGTGTCTCAGTGTGAGAGTGTGTGTCTGTGTGTGTGTGTCAGTGTGTATGTGTGTCAGTGTGTGTTTGTGTGAATGTGTGTGTGTCTGTGTCAGTGTGTGTGTGTGTCAGTGTGTGAGTGTGTCAGTGTGTGTGTGTCTGTGTGTCAGTGTGTGAGTGTGTCAGTGTGTGTGTGTGTGTCTGTGTGTGTCAGTGCGTGTCAGTGTGTGTGGTTTCTTATAAGGTGATGTTTTTGTTAATTGTTTGTCGTTGAGGAAATATTAGCGAATTTTGCGTGTATTTTAAAAAGTTGCAGCATTTTTCATTAGAGCGTTTTAGTTTTGATTTTTTCTCTCATGAATTTCGAGTGTTTTTTTCGGAAGCGTTGTGATTCATTTGTGATACGATCAGTCAAATTTCACTTTAGTCTATTTTTGTCGACCAACTTCTATACACTCAGAAATATGGGAAAAATTCTGCAATGTGTGACCCGTCTATTTTTTATCGTCTATCTATATACATATACAAAATGTGTATGTATTCAACTGCATTTTTTGCATAGTTTTCTCGCATCGCCTTGGATTTTTTTGCGAGTAAAATTTCGTCGTCACATGGGTATTTAGTCTCTAGGGCAAGAGTTCTTAACAGGGGGTGCGTGCCTGGTTCCTAGGGGGTGAGAACCTGGTTCCTAGGGGGTGAGAACCTGGTTCCTAGGGGGTGAGAGGTGTCCAGTAATTGTTTATAAATAAATTATATGTTTAACCTATGTATTATATTTTTCCTGAGAAATCGTAGTCTTGCTTAATCCTCTTAAAGGAGCTGTATGAATGAGTGCTGAATAAAACAGTTTTATTATTATACGTCGTTTGTATTTTCATATTTTCGTAAAGCTATCAAGAACACAGGGGTGCGATAACTGACTGCTGAGTCGAAATGGTGCGAACACTGAGAAAGGTTGAGAACCTCAGGTCTAGGACCTGTGGACACCACAGGACAGATATATGCTATAGTGCCTGTCTTAGTGTGCCTTTTTTGGAAGCGAACCTCACGTTTTCCCTGTGTCAATACCGTCCCTATGGTTTCCCTATGTGCAGGCGTGTGTGTGTGTCTCTGTGTGTGATATTTGCACGGGTGACTAGTGGGTTTTTTTTCGGATTCAACGTCAAATCACCTTTTGCCATATCAATGGCTTTGCGTGGCCATACATCGCGGGTATCCACACCCTGACTCGTGTGTGTGTGTGTGTGTGTGTGTGTGTTGCGCAATGATCCTGGCGTGCTTTCCCCGATGACTGCGCAATCCCAGGGTCGTGGGTTTGGTGCGCGCGCATGCACGTGTATGTGTGTGTGTGCCGGTCGGTCCAGGGTGACCTATACACGCGGTTGTCAGTGTGCAAGTTGATGTGAGTTTGTGCTATGCCACGCTGTTGCTCCTCCCGATGCTCCTTCATTCTGTCCCCTCTGCCTTGTTGAGCACGCACACGCAAGCTGTATTTCTCTCTCCATTTCTCTCTCTCTGTTTCGCTGTGGCCTTGGCGTGTCCTGGATGCTAGTGTGGCCCTGCGGCGTGTGACTGTGCGTGAATAACCACGGTCCTTCGCGCTGCAGTCCATTCTCTCTCTCTCTCCCTCCCCCACACTCTCTCCCCGACCCTCTCCCACACTCCCACTCTCTCTTTCTGACTGTGCCGCCTCATGGTGACCCTCTTCCTTGTGCTCTGCCCCTCGGCGATGGTCGACCGACCATGCACGCACTTGTATGTCCGTCTGTCGCCTGCCTGCCTGCATGTGTGTGTGTGTGTGTTTCGGGTGTCCTTCAGAACAGTGCATGCGCTCTCACGTGCACAATGCGCCATCATGCGTGTGTGTGTGTGTGTGTGTGTGTGTGTGCATGGCTGTTAACCTTGGCTTGGTTTGGTCGGTTTGGCGCCCCACAGGCTTGCCTGTCACGAGAAGGCTGTGTCATAAGTAGGGCTGTCAAAAGTTAATAAAGTTACTTTTTCACCTAAAGGTCAATTTGTCATAAGCTACCTAAAACTGCATGAAAAACTTGTGTACGATAATTATTAAAAAAGTTATTAGGTTACCAAAAGTTACTTTTTCATCGTTAGGTTACTTTTTTGCTTTTAAGGTTACTTTTTTATCGTCAGGTTAGCTTTTGGTATTTATCTTGTTATTAGGTAAGTTAACCACGAAGTTTATTGACTTTTTGCAGATAAGAGGCACAAAACGGTATATATGAGGATAAAATAGGAAAAGAGATGGACTATTAGGTCTGAAGATCAAGAAATGTCAAAGTTTCTGCTGTTAGGATTTTGCAATTGGTATTCATCTAAATATCTGTGCTACTCGATATTTATACGTTTTTGGGTACGCAGGATAGTGTAATTCCATTTTAGAAAATGTCCACGAACTGGAGGGTGTCGCGAGATGTTTGGAGCGTGGTATAGTACGATTTGTGAGCTCTCTATACCAGATAATGCACTGTAGAACTTGACAGTACGTATTTACTTGAACAGAAATTAGCACGTGATTTTCAGGGCGTGAGAGAGCGCCATTTTCCCACATTTGACATTTATAAGACTGTGAGCACAGGGTGCTATATATGGGAGGACGGGGGGCATTCACACATGCAGTGTTTACGCTCACACTAATATACAAGCTGTAGTACGAGCTATTTGATGAAAAGTTCCATTGGAACATTATTGCTACCATTATTACAAATATTTACATTTGCAATTAGTGTATTTCGCATTTGTATTAGCCTTCCACATGAAATTATATTTGGATGGTTATACTCCTTTTTTCGAAGTTAGCGAAATTATGGTAAGTCACTTATGGTGGTTTGATGTGAAAATGGTGCCAGATCGGAGAGAGGATGGAAAAAATAGTACCAACTCGGAAAGATGATAGAAGGACTGGTGTATTCTCTTCCTTCAGAACTGCAAACAGAAATTGACTTTTTTTGAAGGAGGGTATTTTAGGTTACTTTTTTATTGGTTATTAGGTTACTTTATATGTTCACAAACAAACAACATACAAACCGTGTATTTCATATAGCGCACTAATCAGCAAAGGCGTGATAAACATGTGATAAAGCGATACAAAAGTGATAATAAGTTTAAATCTCAGGTTATTTTTAGGTTACTTTTTTAGGTTACTTTTTCTCGAAAATAAAGTTACTTTTTCTGATTTTTAGGTTACTTTTTTGACAGCCCTAGTCATAAGTTGACTGCCATCAAATCGTCCAATTGGCACACACACACACACATTTGCGAGGTAAAAAATACACGAGTTATTTCTGGTGTCGGCTAGCTGAATTCAATTCTAGCAGTGTGCAGAGCCGTAGCAACCGTCCCCCTTCCCCCCCGGCCGGGGGGCTCCGTTGTTTCACGTATTATGTGATTATGTCTAATTAATACATTCATTATTTGGTGATTTATTTAAAATGGGGGCCCCAAGTGTTGCCTTCGGAGGGGGCCCCATAATTCCTCGCAACGGCTCTGGCAGTGTATATATATATATATATATATATATATATATATATATATATATATATATATATATATATATATATATATATGTATGTGTATGTGTGTGTTGCGAGGCATATTGTTGGGCTAATTCGCATATCCGCCTCCATCTCTCTCTCATCTTGCCCTCGACCTACGCTTCTCTACCCCCTGTAACGTGTTGAAAACGCGCGTGTGTGTGTGTGTGTAATGGCGTGCATGAAAAAATATTGCACTTTTGTCTGACTACATATATATGCATGTGTGTGTGTGTGTGTGTGCTCATTTTCTCTTTCTCTATGTGTGTCTCTTCTGTCGTCTGTTTCTCTCTGAGTATCTGGTTGATTGTTGCCAGCGTGCAGTGTTGGTCTGTCTGTCTGTATGTCTGTCTGCATATTGCCACTGTGTGTGTGTGTGTGTGTTGCGTTTTTGTCGACCCGCCGTCGTCGTCCTCGGCTCATTCTATGTACCGCTGTGTCCGACAAAAAATAGCCGTCATGCGGCGAGTGTGTGTGTCTGTCTGTCTGTCTGTGTGTGTGTTTTCTTTTACTCCATTGTTTCTCTGTACGTCTCTGTTATTCCACGTGCCCTGTGTGCATGTGCATGTGTGTGTGTCATCTTTGAGGACCATGCACACATACACACAGACATACATACACATTTGTGCAACAGCAACGGTCCTCGCACATGCACATGCACACACTGACACACAGACATACACTTGGTCGTTCTCGTCACCTCGATTGTTCCGTCCAATTGTGCTGACAAGCGAGATACTGACATCTCTCGCTCGTTTGTATGTGCGTGTGTGTGTGTGTGTAAACGAGTGTTGAAGGAAAAAAACACACACACACACTGAGTGTATGTTGCAAAAGTACTCGAACATACACGCAGACAGACAGACAGCGCGAAATCGGTGTGACAAAAAGGTTCACCGATGTGGAGCGCATCAGAACAATATGTGTGTGTGTGTGTGTGTTTGAAATGTGTTGTGAGCAGGTGTGAAATTCGTCCAGCTATGAGTGTGTCTGTATGTATGTCCGTGTGTGTGTGTCGTTTTGTTGTGCTCATCAGACCTGGTGAATAATCGCCCCTTGTTCAAATCATTTCTCTCTCTCTCTCTGCCTCGTATTGTCGCTTCAGTGCAATTGTCGAATAGTGTGTGTGTGTGTGTGTGTTTGTGTGTGACTGTGCATCTCAAGACTAACACTGGAATGATTTCTCTGAAGGAATTGTATTATTGCTGTATGATTGTATTCTGGTAAGAACTTCCCGGGGCGCATTTGTATGGAATTGGCAGAATGCAGATATGCATGTATAAATTATGAATGCGCCATCACTTGGGCTATGGAGAACTTATGCTGACAATACACACACACACACAACACACATATACACACATCTACACACAAAACACACACACACACACAACACATACACATACAACACACATATACACACACAACACATACACATACACATACAACACACATACACGCACATATATAAACGCTGCCTACGAAACGGCTAAAACTACATCCAATAGATGTACGATTAATGGGAATTTAAGTGCATTGGCATAACACTGTATAGTACAAATTTATTATTATTATTATTATTGAGAATAAGGTGAGCAAGGCGGAATGGGAAGTGTGCAGGAACAAGGTGCACGCGCGCGAATGTTTTTGTTTATTTTCGTTTTGCTTAGTGCTTGCTTCGTTTTGCCTGTCGACATATGATTTTGTGCAGCAAGTGTGTCACAGGTTGACGCTAAATGTGTAAGGATTCAAGAACATTAGATTGAGAAAATTTGATTTAACGAATTTTTTCCAGTCCCTCGCCTCCTGCAAAGGCAGCACATTACATTAGAACACCTATCCTAAAATCTGTTAAAAATATAGAAATGTTTTTGTGCGTTTTAAGCGTTTTATATAAATAAGCATTTTTAATGTTCTTGAATGCTTGCACATTTAGCCTAGGCCGTGTGTCACATTGTTCAAATTTTCACAGTGCTGTTCACATTTGCATGCTGGTTGGGTATTTGAGAATCACAGAGGGAGATCACAGAATCAAATACGAGATTACGCAGCACTAATCACACACACATATGTTTGCCATTTAGCTGATTTCTAGCTATTGCAGCTGATTTGTGTATGCAATCAACTGCTCTCTCCTTATTGGCTGTCTTTTTCTTCTATTTGTGCTATTTTTGTTGTGTCTGGCTTGTCGGCGCCGTGTATAATTACTGCTCTTCTTACATGCTTAATTATTGAGAATTACATCCTTTGGCAGTCTTAAATTAGTGTCGCGTGTGTGTGTATGTGTTTGTATGTGTCTTTGTACTAGCGGTATCTTCTTTTCCCTTCATCTCCTCCTCTTCTCTTTTCCCTTCATCTCCTCTTCTCTTTTTCCCTTCATCTCTTCTTATATTTTTCCCTTCAACTCTTCTGCTTCGCCTTCTCCTTATTCTATCTTGCTTTTTTCCTGCCACTTACTCTACTGTTGATTGAAACAGTCCTAGTCAGATTTCGCACGTGCCGCGTGCTGCATGCCACGCGGGGCGGCAGGCAGCAGGTTACTGGTGCCACGTGGCACTTCAAGGTCGCACCTTCGCCAGCTCTTAAAAAAGTGGAAATTTAGCAGAGCGGACATGTGTGTGTGTGTGTGTTATGGTGACCCGCTAACACACCTCTCAACCTGTCCAATTCTGTGTGTGTGTGTGTGTGTGTGTGTGTGTGTGTGTGTGTGTGTGTGTGTGTGTGTGTATGTATGCATCGGGCACTTTGCTCACTCGTTGTCGGTATATTGGCTTCATGTCCTTGGCACTTTGCCTCCGGTTCTCATGCACACACACACACACACACACACACATATGTGCGTGCGTATAGTACAGTTAGGTGCGAGTAGCTAGCTCTTCTCTGCCAGATCACCAATTCTGGCACATTCCGCGTGCGTGCATGTGTGTGTGTGTGTGTGTGCATGTTCAGCCAGGGACTTGTGTGGTGTGGCTTGCTGCGCGTAGCCATGTTGAAGAGTGTGCTCAATGTGAACACGGCAGTCGACAAGGTCATCCACTGAGTGTCCTCTATCTCTCCTCCTCCTCCCTATCACTGTCCTCACACACTGAGCTGTCGGCGCTGCTCCTGTGCTCTGTCCTAACCGCACCTCACTGCATGCGTGTGTTCCTCTCATGACCTTCACTGCCGAACGATGAACGTTACCCTGTGTGTGTGTGTGTGTGTGTACAGATCGGGCGATTCTTTGTTTGTAAACAAAAATTATGTCGATTATCTGACCGCGCTAATTTGGAGCGTCATTTTTGGAATTGTTCGTCGTTGTTGTTGTTGATGATGTTGCTGGCAGATGAATAAAAAGCGTGTCTGAGTTTTTATCGCATTGATGTTATCGGGCGTGTTTGTTTTTTCTCATGGAATATTTCTGTGCTGACTTGAATGATTGACAATGGTTGGCTTTCAGCAGAGCTGATGTGGTTTTTTGCTCTTAAAGTCTACTGCAAACGTGTAATCTATTTCTTAGACTCTTCTAATGCGTCTGTTTTTTATTTCGCTATTTATTTTTCACGCTGTTTGCATTTTTTATTCATAGGATTCGTCAGCAGAAGTCAAATTTATTTTCGCTTGTAATTTTATTTATAGTTTCACAGCCTGTTGATGGGTGTGTTTGATTAATAACTTCAAACACAGACAGAAACTTCCGAAGTGCATGGATCGACCACTGGTTCAAAAGTGCGACAAGTGCATTATTGTTTATCACTCAATTGCTTATGTTTACTTATTCCATGATATTTCAAAATGTAGTTCAGTATTGTTATTTGATTCCTTTCTCTATTTCTTATTTCTCGATTCACTTGAGAAGCACTTGGAATTACTTCTGAAGTTGAGTCGAACATACCCAATGTCTCTTTCTGTGTGTGTTTAGTTAACGTACGTTGACAATTAGTCGTTGTAATCAGATGTAATTGGTGCGCACAGTCAGTGGTATGAATGTGTGTACTCACATAGTACTCACATAGTTGTTCTACAGGATATGAGCTAAGCTCGTGCTGTCCCGTCTCTTTTCCATAATTTAT
This sequence comes from Sacculina carcini, assembly GCA_916048095.2. Classification (NCBI taxonomy): domain Eukaryota; kingdom Metazoa; phylum Arthropoda; class Thecostraca; family Sacculinidae; genus Sacculina; species Sacculina carcini. The sequence goes on along the minus strand of OU696587.1, from coordinate 6,481,986 downwards.
CTAACATATTTTTGAATGAACTTGAATTTCTAGCTTCAACTATTTTGCTGTCTAATTGGTTCCACTGATCTACGCTCCTAAACGGGAACCTATACTTTTTTACATCTTTTCGACAACGTGTTTTCCTCAGTTTTTTTTAGTGTCCTCTACGCACATTTCCTTGAAAAACTAATCCGATGTCGTCTGTGTTGACCGTGTCATTCATGCTGATTTATATATGTTTATTAAATCGCCTCTTTCTCTCCTCTCATCAAGCCTGGGTAATTCAATTTTCCTCAATCTGTCCTCGTAAGACATGTTTTTCAAGTTTGGTACCAATTTTGTGGCTAGTCTTTGAATCTTTTCTATTTTCTTTATATGTCTCACTTCGTGTGGAGACCAAACTACAGCTGCGTATTCGATCTTTGGCCTAATTAGAGCTATCATGATTTTTCTGAACGTATTCTCATCCATGTAGTTGAATACATGAATACATAATAGCGTGTGTGTGTGTGTGTGTGTTCATTGTACACAATTGTCCATGGGAATTGAGTCTCGGTTTTGCGGGCATCTTCCATCATCGCCGATTTATTTCGCGTTGTGTTAGTCACGTAGGTGCAGGCTTACTATGTAGAGATAACTTTCTGATACAGGGGTTCTTGATCGGGGGTGCAACACCCTCCTGGGAGTGCGAGCCTGGTTCGATGATTCCTGTGAATTCCTTGCTTAGTTATCTCAACGGAACTAAGCTCTATGAACGAATAGTGAATAACAAAGTTTTGTTGTTACGTCGTTTGTTTTATATCATTTTCATTTAGCTATTAGGAACCCAAGAGGTGCGAGAAGCTTGGGAACCACTGGTTTAATACACCTCACGTTTCTAGCGTCACACAGCGTGGATCAGCGTGTTTGATCTGGGGTGACAGTTGCACGCGCTACTGATGATAACTTCACTCCTTCTTCCAGTAGCTGATCCAGAGTGCAATTTGGGAGGGGGCTGAATTATGAATGAGTGACTAGGTAGCGTGTGAAGGTCATGACTTGGGGCATTCTTCAATGATATATACATACATTTACACACACAATAATGTGCGATAATGCTTATATCAACAAATTCTACAGAAAGATATTTTTTCTTGACCTCTTTTAGTGAAGCTCTTGGTTATGAGGAGTTGATGGAAACATTTGGGGGGCTTCATCCTCCCGAGCCCCCCTGTATCCGCTAGTGTTTTTCTCATTTATGAATGAATGTGTGTGTGTGTGTGTGTGTTACGTGTGTGCTACCGTCTTCAACCGGATGAAAACATACACGACTATAATATCGCTATATATACCTAAAATACTTCCTGCCATTTCTGCAATATTTCCCATCCGTCAGCCGTGGAGGTGGACTTTCTCGTTGTAGTGTGTGTTTGTGTGTGTGAGTGTGTTGATGGTGCATGTTTTCGCATGTGTGATTGCTAAGCAGGTCGATTGAGCGAAAGTTCGCTGTCGTCATTGTGTGTGTATGTGTGTGTGTGTGTGTGTGCACTTCTTGGTTGATCGACACTGGCTGAGTTCGTATGTCTGTCTGTGTGTGCGTGCATGTGTCTGTGTGTGTGCGTTTGTTAGCTGTCGCCATCTCCCCTAGTCTAACTCAACTTCCCTCCCTTCCCTCGTCTATGTGTGTGTGTGTGCACGTTGCTGTCTCGTCTAGTGCACAGGCTCACCCTTCACCAAGTGCGTAGACACCAGACGCACGCACACGCACACACACATACACAGTGCTTTATCGACTGGTCTTGTGTGTGTGTGTGTGTGTGCGTGTGTGTGCGTGTTGCCTTCTCTCAGACTTCCTCTCAATCCCCCAGCGTGTTTGTATGTCTGTCTGTATGTGTGTGTGTGTGTGTGTGTGTGTGTGTGTGTCTGCAACAGAGATGATGGAGGTACTCCAGCCGAATTGGCATGCGTGAAAAACGGTGCAATTATACAACTTTGACAATGCAATATAATGTTATTTTCTCCGACAACAGTCGTTTGTCTGCTAGCTAAATTTGTTGTTTTCTCACACAATTTGAGTTACCCTTTAGTTTTTTAGATATTGACTGTTTTCAACAAAATCAGTTGTTTTTTCAGGGGATTGCCACTGTTGATTGAGTGTTTTCATTTATTATCGGTGAATAATCGCTATGTTTCGACCTTGTACTTGTTTTAGTCGCACAAAAAACGCCCTCTGTGACAATTCTGGCATCTCTTACTAATCACTTTGTCATTTTTACTCAATGACATCGTACGGAATTCTTGTTTCTACAATTTGCTGTCCACTAGCTACGTGGATGTATAATGTACCTGTGTGTATGTGTGTGGCGTCTGTGTATGGGCCGAGACGTGCTTGCTTGCTTGCTGTGTTGATCCCCGGTTCAGCCAGCACTTTGGCACGCAAGGATTAACGGCACGTCTGTGTATGTGTGTGTGTGTGTGTGTGTGTGAAATACCTTTATGGCTAGACACGACATGTGCGTGTGTGTGCGTGTCTGTTTGTCGGAGGGACGGTCGGTGCCGCGGACAGTGGCCGAATTTAACACAGCTCTCTCACACAATGTCAGTGGCAGCATCATTGGCCATTTTGATTGCCGACGCTGTCGACAATGGCCCGACTCAGTGGCGACGCCAAGGGGTAATTTAAACGGTGCAAACAATGTGCCAAGTCCCCCAAAAATCCTTACCTTGAATGTTTTAAGTGTAGTTCCCGCATGCTTCTCCAAACCCTCGCATTTTTTTCCTTAACACCCCTCAGCCCCACTGGAAACATTCTGGCGCCGCCACTGGCCTGTCTAATGTTTTCACTTGATTTCAATTGCAATTAGCTTGTAAAAATGCACAATCAATCCAACCCGGTATCTCGGCGTGCTGTCAAGATTTTGATGAGCCGAAGGCCGAAGAGCCTTATGGTTTCGTGAGCATCAAAGTCGATTTGTTAAACCTGATTTTGACGGCACTTCGCTGGTCATGCGGGTCGTTCTTTAGTCCGTCATCTACTCTATAAATGCTGAATGTTGGCATATGCAAATTTATCGTGCAAGGTGTCTCATGTTTTGTCCGGTGTCTGTCCCGTGGACTACCAGTGTTTTCTCCCCTTGGTGATGTGTTTTCCTTGGACACCAGGACTCATTTGCCCGGGCGGTCATGTGTGTGTGTGTGTGTGTGTGTATGTGTGTGTGAGTTGCTAACTCGACATTCACATACACACACACGGTTGACCAGCCTCAGGTGTGCGCTTGTGTTTGTGTGTGCGAGAGGAAGAGAGAATGATGTACTGAGGAAGAGTGACGGAGCTATTGCGACTTGGTTTCCCGAAATGTCTGTCCCGTTTATCAGCCCTGTTGTGTGTGTGTGTGTGATGTGGCGGACAGGTTGTGTGAGGACAACGAGTAGAACCTCACAAGATGGCCTGTCGGACCACTCTTTCTCTCTCTCTCTCTCTTCCTCTTCCTCTCTGTGTGTGTGTCTCATCGTCCTCATACACACGCACACACGCACGCATGGTTCTTGTTGAACGCTGTTTTGAACGTTGCTTTGCTGACGACGACGGCGCCTCCGTGTTTTCCACATCGAGAAAAGTCTCGGTCACGTGGAGGACACGACCTATCTGTCTGTCTGTCTGTCTGTCTGTGTGTGTTGGTGTTTGTAACGGTATTTTCCCAGATGTGGCCGGCTGTCAGGCACGCAATGTAGCTACCACGCGTCCATCTAAATGTGACCTTTTCTATAGACGCGTGTACACAAGCCTCCTTGGAATGATGCGTCGTCGCGTCTTTACTTGTTGTGCCTTTTTTGCATTTGCGCGCTCTCTCTCTCTCTCTATTTCTTTTTTTATCTGTGTTCTTCTCTTTCTCTGTGTGTGTGTGTGTTTTTTTTTTTACGTCCGTATTACACATGGAGTGGGAATATATTTCTGGGGGATGTGCCGTTGCATTGTGCCTGAATCCGTTGACTTTCTGTTGATTTTCTAGTGACGATTGGACTTTTTGTTGTGCCAATAAAAGGCAATATCGTTGCACAGCCAGTTTAATTTTCTACAACACTCGATAGTGATTGTAAAAAATTGTACCTTTAATTTGATTTGATTTAATATTGTTTCTTGCTTGATCTTTTTTATAATTATTTTTAAAGATCCATACCTGTCTTTCACAACTGGATTTCTTTTTTGGTATTCTTCACATGTGTGTGTGTGTGTGTGTGTGTGTTTAGCCAACTTGATGAAATGGCCGTTGACAAACCACAGTGGTGGAGGAATTGTGACGGTAGGATCGGCGACAACAACGGCGGCAGGTGTTGGCGGTGCTGGCGTGGACAGTCCACTTTCTCAGAGTGCAGACTCCGCTACAGGCCCAGGTAACATCCACACACACACTCACACATATATATATTCCGATTGGGAGTTGCCTTGCTGTGGTGGTGGTGGTTGTGTATCTCTAATGCTCTTTTTTTGACAACACTTGTTTGTGTGTTTTCTGGTGGTGGGACGTTGTAGACATCGCCCTTGAGTTTGTTTCTGATTCAGCTTATTGTGGTTGCAATAGACACTTGTACAATGTCTGGACTGTTGTGTTTCAGTGTAGTTTTCTAGTCAATCAGTCGAGTGGCGTAACATGGAACATTTCGTGCTAATCGATTTTATTTTGATAATTGTTAGTTCACGTGAGGTCCGAACTCGCGTTAAACAAGAGCTGATTGTACTCACACATTTAGAACATCTCCCACACTTAACCAGAAGTGTACTTTTGTCAGCGATGCTAAGCAATCGTGCACAGAAGAATTTCTCCTTTGCACAGGATTGAACCGAGGGTATTTCGCACCGAAGAAAGCTATTCTACCACTGCACTAATGAACTACATCTTTAGTCAGATTATTATATCAAGTAATATCTCGCCAACGAGATAATATCACGCGCATATGCCTGTTTTTCAGTCGCATGCACTTTTGTCTCATTCAAGACACAAGCACACACACATATTTATGGAGATTTGACATTTTCTCTCGCGTTATTACATGATTGATTCGTTCGTGCACAGTGTGTGTGTGTGTGTGTGTGTGTGCGGGGGTCACTGGAGTAATATTGTCACGTGCACTGCGCTCAATGCACCTGCATCACTTGCTATTGCATGGCGTACACCTGTCGGAAATTTTCCACTGATGAGGAATGGAATAGTTGTCAAGTGCGGAGCTATAAAGGTCGGACAGAACAGGACAAATATGTATGTGTTTTTATATATCCTAATTGGTTTATTTTATCGTTTCTAGCGACTTGTTGACATTTAATTTCATGTAACAACTGAATGTATTCGATTTATCAGCGCTGTTGTGTGGAAAATGAACAGTTGGGTTCATATCAAGAAAAGTGGGGAATCAGAGGAATAAAAACAATACTTGTGACATGTTTGTTCTATAAAAAAATTATGTGTCTGCCAGTACGAAGTTTTTTGCAATAATCTTGTTTTGCACCAAATAGTTTTCAGGGAGTAATCTCAAGTACTGTTTTCTCTTGATATCAAAACAAGGAAAAAAGTTGTGCACGACCATTTAAACCTCTTAAGAACTTCATCACTTTTTCGGGTCGTGGTGAAAACATTTTTATATCTCTGTGTGTGTGTGTTTAATTGAATTTGTGCTAGACGACCAAAATTATGCATAAACACACACACTGACACACACACACACACACATAGGTCAGTGTATGGGTGCAAGTTGGAAGCTGCGTGAATTGTGTGGCGTGCCATCTCTTGCCGATTTCATCTCCCTAGCATGTGTGTGTGTGTGCTTGTGCACATGGATCGATATGATTCAGTGATTCTGTTGCGCGTGACATGTGGTGTCATCTGTGTGACCATCATGTGTACTGTGTGAGCTGTAGACATCTATAGCTCTCTCACTGGGTCGCTCGATTTTTTGCTGTATATTTGGCCCAAGAAGTCATGTAGTGTGTTTGTTTGTTTGTTTCCGTTGATTGTCCACTCAGAAATACACACAATAGCACATACAGTAGAAGAACATAGCACGCTTATAGACAGTCTATTTTGGTAGTAACATGTGGACATGCACAATATTCCAAGATATTATTGGCAAAAAAACAAGCATTCATAATTTCCAGTTAACTACATACACATACGTATATACCTAATTACAAACACCCATGATTCAATACATATTTGGGCAACGAACAATTATCAAACAAAAAATCAAACACAGATAAATTATACTAGTTTGTTTGTTTGTAATGTGTTGTCGTTTTCCAAATATAAATTAGCCTAGCACGGGCGTCATGAGAAATGTTTACCTTAAGGGCAAAAGCAGAGGCGGCGCCATGAGAGGTTCTTGAGCCCCCTTGACACGTGCTTGTTTGTGGAATGTTTCCTAGTTAATTGCAGACGCTCAACCGTTGGTGCTGGTCTAGACTCTAGCACTTGTTTGGTTGCTTAGCAACAGATCAGTGGAGTTTGAGTGGTTGGGTTTTTTAAATCGATTTCAAGTCGTTTTCTACTTGTTGTATTTTCGCTTCATTGAAGTCTTCACATTCGGCACAGTAGAGTATTTGTGTGTGTGTGTGTGAGAGAGAGAGATTTGGTATGACCTGACTAACTGGGAGTTGCTGTTACGTGCCGTATCTTTGTTGTGATCTGTGATTGTTTCTAGAACACTAATGTTTGTTTCATCATGATGAAAGAGAGATGCTGAAAGGGAAGAGAGAAGATGAGTAGAGAAAGAGAAAGGAGTTGGCACTTGCGGCTGAAAAGAAGTGATGTTTTTCAGCAAGGAATTAATTCTTTATTCAACCAAACCTCTCTCCGGTTGCTCCTGGCAATATGATTTTTGGCTGCTGCGTCTATGAGTCCCAAGAATGACTCAATACAACGTTTTCCCGACTCACACATACACACACAGTGGAGTCCTACGACTTTCGTTCTCAACACGGAAAAGGAGCGTTCCAATTTGAAGCAGCTGCCAAGGAAAAGTATCGGTTGAGAATGAGATGGAAAATTTCTCAGAGAGACTAAACGAAGAGTTTCGTTTTGCCGTGAGTTCTGGACCAGCTGTAGAAAACAGCTGATTTGCATACTCTAGCAGGATGTGGCATCTCTTCCCAAAAACAGCTATCAAACACACCGACACCCATGCAACCACTCCGTTCAGTGTATGTGTGTGTGTATGATGTGCGTTGGTGTGTGGGCGTGTGAGCTTGAGCATTTGCATGTGACTGACCTGCATGTTGTTGCATTGTTGCATGCTTGTATTTGTGCTTCTGTTGTTTTGCATGTTGCATCTAGTAGTTGTTCTTGTGCTCGTGCATGATGTCAGCAACGCTAACCTGTCTCTGCTTATGTCTTGCTTTCAACCCAGTGGTTTCATTGTACGGGGCTTTGACTCGGATAATTATTGGTTTTTGTTCATATTTGCCTATATGTATACATGTATATATATATGTGTGTATATATATGTCTGTTTCTAATAGTCTGTTAGCGTTGTCGTTGCCACGTGATACAACCTTTCTGCTAAGAGAAAACTGACATGCTAAAACGGAGACAGTTTTCTTTTGTTGATTTTTCAAGCTCGCTGTGTGTGTTTTTTTTCATTTACGTTCATGTTACTCTTGTCCTCTTGTCAATAGTTGTTTTGTTTTTCTATCCTCGAAAACTCCCTTGTCTCTTTGATCCTTTATTTCCTTTTATTTTTGTTTTTAATTGTTTGTTTTCCTTTTTATTTGTTTTCCTTTTTGTTTGTTTATGAATGCCGCCTATGCAGTTGTATCGTGTCTTGGCTTACGTCTGGCTGTCTGTGTGTCTGTGTGCGTGTGCGCGTGTGTGTGGCATTGCAGACGCTCTGTTGCAACGTGCGCTCAGTGTACGCTTCCAACACCTGCTCAACCAACAGCGCTATGAACAAATGCTGGGCGTTCGCTCGGCCGCTTCGCTAGGCGGCACATCCCCCGTGCCTGTGGCTGCTGCCTTCCCAGCAGCTGGCGTGGCGGCCTCGGCTCCGGCTGGCTCGCTACAACTGCCGCCAGCCACCACGACGGCCAGTATATGCGGCGGCCTGCCTCTGCTGATGAAGCGCGAGTCTCCTACGTCGCCGGGCAAGCAGTACCCGTGTGATCGCTGCGGCCGCCATTATGCCAGCACGGGCAACCTGAAGCGACACATCAAGTACGAGTGTGGGGTGGAGCCGCAGTTCCAGTGTCCCGTCTGCAAGAAGAAGTTCCAACATCGACACTCGGTCAAGATCCACGTGGTCTCCACGCACAAGACCGAGAATCCGGAACTGATCAAAGACTATATTGTCTAGACGCGCGTGGGGCTCCATGGGTGATGGAGGGTAAATTGTGCCCCTGTGAGATGCCAACATCAAGGGGGGCAAACCAAGAAGAAAGGGAGTTTGTATCAGTGTGTGTTTGTATGTGGAATCAACTCAGGGTTATATGCAACAGCGCTCAGGTTTTTCACTATTACCGGTATCTTGTTGTTTTTACTCAGCAATTTTGCCTCCGTGTGTGTGTGTGTGTGTGATTTTAAACTTGTTGTAAACGTATATATTGTATATTGGAGCGCGTGGGCTTCGGCCTTCCGTTGTTGAATGTCTTTACAAAGTGTTGTCCGTGAGCGTGTGTGTATGTATTGAGGGAGGGGGAATTCGGGGGATGTTTGGTTGCCCCACCCCCTCCTTCACGCGACTTGTTATTATTGTCTTGAATGTGGGCCTGGGTGTGTTTTGTGTGTGTGTGTGTGTGGAGGTTGCGCGGTGGAAGCGTGTGTCCAATTATGACACGTGCATACGCCGTGAAAACCTCTGCAGGCCAACTTACAAACGGGTGTCATTGTGTATGTCTGTGTGTGTGTGTGTGTGTGTGTGTGTGTGTGTGTGTGTGTGTGTGTGTGTGTGTGTGTGTGTGTGTGTGTGTGTGTGTGTGTGTGTGTGTGTGTGTGTGTGTGTGCATATACTTCTCAGGACTGTTGATGTGAAGTACAAAGTGATTTTATCGGGTTCAATATCACGCTGGTATATACAAATATATATAAATACATATGTATGTATTCGTCTGCGTGTGTGTGTGTGTGTTTCATTGTAATTGCGCTCATTATGTGTGTATATATTCGTATGTCTGTCCGTGTGTGTGTGTGTGTGTGTTTCATCTTCAGTTGTTTTGATTTTGAATGCTTGTATGCGTGTGTGTGTATGTGTGTTTACCAGGCTTTTTTCATTTTTGCCCAATGATCAATGCATTTGCTCTTTTACACAAAGTTTATGTTGTTGTTGTTTGTTTGATTTCTCTTAGATACATTGTGTGTGTGTGTGTGTGTTTTATTTGTAGGCTTATTAATTTGTGCTGTTTTTGGTTTTTTGCCCAGCCTGCTTTTTCGGTCTGACAGTTGGATGATTTCGAATAGTTTCCGTTTTGCCATTTAACTGACGTTCGCCGTTTTTTGTGTATTTCTCTCTCTGTATTGTGTGCAGTTCAAGCAGTTTGATTTCATGCGTATTTTGGTGTGATCTGTCCACACATTGACACACACACACTGACACACATTGACACACACTGATACACACTGACACACATTGACACACACTGACACACACACACACACACACAGACTGACACACTGACAAACAACACACACACGACAGAAAGACAAACACACACACACTTACAAACACACACACGCACGCACACACACACACGCACTGACTCACACACATATACACGCACACTGACACACTTACACACTGACACACACACACACACACACACACACACACGCACTGACTCACACATAATACACGCACACTGACACACTTACACACTGACACACACACTGACACACTGACACACACACACACACTTACACACTGACACACACATTGACACACACTGACACACATTGACACACCCACACACACTGACACACACACACACACACTGGCAAATACACACACACACACACTGACACACACTGACACACTTACACACTGACACACATTACACTTACACACTGACACACACACACACACACACACACAGACAGACAAACACACACGCGTAGTTACCAGTTCTGAATTCGGCTGAATTCGGCCTTTTTGTCTGTCTGCTGCAAGACGTGAAATTCGCACCATTTTTCAGTGACTTATTGGTATATGCGGGTAACGTGTTTCCTATATATACATATATCTGCGTGTGTGTGTGTGTGTGTGTGTGTGTGTGTGTTTTCTCATATATGCCTGTGTGTGTGTGTGACTGAGTTGTTCATATTTTTCTGAGTTGTATGGGCCCGTGTTGTATGTACGATTGATACCTGGGTGTATGCATATGCAGTGTGTGTGTGTGTGTGTGAGTGTGGGTTGTGACATTCTTCTTGTTTTGGATGTCACGCCGTCTTTTTCACCTCGCTTCACACCATCTCTTCACACCTTTCAGAACATTTCTCCGTGTGTGTGTGTGTGTGTAAGAGAGTCTTCCATGTTGAAATGGTGGCGGGTCAACAATGAGAAAGACTTGAATCGCTTCAAAATCACCGGCAATCAAAGTGGCTACGAGAGACGGTTGTGTGTGTGTGTGTGTGTGTGTGTGTGTGTGTGTGTGTGTGTGTGTGTGTGTGTGTGTGTGTGTGTGTGTGTGTGTCTGTTTGTTTGTGTGTATTTGTGGTATCTAAGCGTGAAAATACAAGCACTTGTTCGTCGCCGAATTTTGTCATCTATTTTTTTTAGCAAGCACGGCATTTATAACTGTTTATGCTTCTGTAACAAAAGTATATTTATAGAAAAACAAAAGTAGCAATCCGATTCCACTTGTAAGCATTGCGTATTGCGCAGTCGTCCTCAATCATGCGTTGTCATGGAAACCAACACTCAAATTCGCTGGCACAAACTTGTCGACCAATCAGCGAGCTTATACGAGATACGCACTTACAGTTTTCAAATTGAGGTGTGGGTTGCTGCTTAAATTTTTGATGTTTATTATATTTTATCGTAGACAAATCGTATATGCGGAGTGCAATTGTAGATGGCTACGCACAGACGCGCATACACCACGAATTTAAATATCCACAAGGCTTGCAATGTTTCACTGTATATGTGCAAGTGTGTGCGTTTGTGTGGCTAGGCTAGTTTTGTTGTTCATTGTCGCATTATGTAATTGTACTGTAATCTGCGCATATGAGACGCATTGTGTGTATGGAGATTGCGGAATATAATGGCTGGCTGAAATAAATTAAGTGAAATTAATTTGTGTTTGTGTGTCACTGTGTGTCACTGTGTGTCACTGTGTGTGTTTGTGTGTGTATGTGTGTGATCTTGAGCACATTTGCTTCTTTTTTATTTTTATTTTGTGGATGTTCTCTATGTTATTAAATTTCTCAGTCGGTTTTATCCTTATGTGAATATTCCACTTGATTTTTGCAAGTGTGATTTATGATCTACTTTTTTGTTTTGTTAATTTACTCTTGTATTTTGTTTTGTTTCATTCTCGCTATTCTACGCTGGCTGAATTTTTCTTTCTGTTTTGTTTTGTGACTTTTCACGCTCTTGATTTCTGCCTTATTCTTTGCAATTTTCATTCGATCATTTTTTTGTTTGTTGTTTTTCGCGCTTGTGTTTTAGCGACGCTATAGCAAAAATCCGTGTCTTGTGGTTTCAGGCGATTTGTGGAGTTGCCTCGTAGTTCCTTCATCGTCCGCGGGGCGGCGCGCGTGTCGTGGTAGTGGAAGGGAAGCTGGTTATATATGCGCCCAGTGCGGTCGACAATTTCGCTGGAAGTCGAACTTGTCGCGCCATCTTCGTCTCGAGTGCGGTGTGGAGCGCAAGTTCAAGTGTCTGCACTGTGATTATCGCTTCGTGCATAAACATCATCTGGAGAGCCACGTGAATAAACGCCACAACGACGGCTCCTCCACCTCCTCCACGACCAATAACCTGGCAGCATTGTCTTGAGCAGGGGCGTCGGGTGATTTTCCCCCATCTGGTGGGGCAATGGCGGCGTAAAGGAGGTGCTTGGAGGGCTCAAGTGCCAAGACTTCCCTGGACCATCAGAAATCCTGATCATAAACATTTCAAGTGTAGTTCACCTCATGTTTCGCCAAACCCCCACACCATTTTTTCTTTGGCCCCACCGGAAAAATTTCACTGGAGCCGCCGCTGTATAGCGGCGTTTGTGGCCTTTTTCACAAATAACACATTAAAACCGAAGTATTTGCGATGTATTATTGCTTTTGTTTAGCGGAGGAGGCTAGATGTATTATTCCGGTGATTTCAATCATGGATGTAATTTTCTAAAACAATTACTACTGGCATGGCATATGTTTGTAATTTAGCCTCAGACTGCGCATAGCCTCGGGGGTGTCAATTAATTCCTGATTTTGCATTTTCCGTTGCAATGCGGCTCTCTAGATCTGGTGAATGAATTGATGTGATTTGCGGCAAAAATGATTGAATTTCGTTCACATAAATGCTTGAAAATTGAAACAAGATCGGTTGGGAAAATATATTTTTTGTTTTGATATATGATGTAGATACAATAAAGATATAGCTAATATGGATACATACAGCATGTGTTGCCTTCGTTATAAGGTTTATATAAGGCTTCCATTTTTTGCGGCTCCAGACATATTTGTTTTTTTATTATCCAATATGGCTGTTTCAACATTTTGTGTTGCCCACCTCTGACATAAACCAAACGTAAAAAAATCTAGTCACTCGGTTTGAGGCACACGCCACTCATATATATATATATATAGCTTCTAAGTTCGCGGTATTTGTCCTGCGTGCATTAATTGTTCTACTTAATTCGTATAGAATGAACTGTCAACGTGTGTGTGTGTGTCAGTGTATGTGTGTGTCAGTGTGTGTGTGTGTGTGGGTGGGCAGTTTTAAGGCACAGATCTCGATGCAATTGATCATGTTCAATTCCCATTTTTCCAATCACCGTATTGAACCCGTCTATGTACGACTGTGCCACCTGGTATTGTGTATGTGTTTGTGTATGTTTGTGTGTGTGTGTAGGTCTGAGAGACAATTGCTTAATTGTATAATTCATATTGTGCCAAATTGCTTGATTCAATCGTGTTTTATATATATAAGTTGTTGTTGTTTGCTATCTGTGTGTGTGTTTGTCTTTGTACTTTTCCTCTCAGTTTTCCACTGATGTGTAATCTTTTGACGCTAGGCATAAGTGAGTGAGAAATTGGTTTCTTTTTGTGAAAAAATATTTTGCATGTGAATATCTTGAATAAACTGTCTTAAAAATCTGCATCGTTCTTTTTCTGATCGACTCTTATCAATTGCTTTATTTTTATTAGGTTTATTTACTAATTATTTGTGCATTTTTAATTTAGCAAAAATTCCACTTGATCATATATTTAAAAGTAAATGAAAATTAATTTTACTGTGTTCATTGCAAAATATATTATCCGAACTTTCTCCGATTTGTATAAAAATTCGCTCACATCCATCTGGCAGCACTATTCACGTTGTTAACCCACGTCGCTGCTCGATGTTTTTGGGGCTTCTCGTTGAATTTGAATATTTTGTGTTTACTGCTTTGCTTAATTTGTTGATCAATCTTTAGAGTATGTCTGGTGTTTTTTTAATGTATCACTGCTGGTACATGTGAAATATATGCTGTCTTTTACCGGCTAAATGACCTTGAATTTTTACGTTCTTGATCAGGGTTTCTTAACCTTTTAATGGACCCATACCCCTAGTGGATTGCCGAATATGGTCCCATAGCCTTCCCATGACTGTTCAAATACTTATCACCAATCCTATTATTTGCCAGTATGTCTTCCAGATCCACGCGTATTTCAATCGCTTGAATTTACTGTACTTTAGATACGGATTACTAGGAAAAAACATAACCATTGAAAATTATGCCATTAATAATTTATTGATAATTCATACCAGCACCCAGAAATCTATTCCCATACCCCGGTATTTTGTTTCCATACCCCAAGGGGTATCAATACCCCGGTTATAAACCCCTGCTCTAGATTGTGCTTCTCAGCGTAATAGCTGCGATTTACATTATTTAAGGAGCTTGTTTTTAAAATACAGGCATGCTTACCATCTCCTTGTTTGTAGCATTTCATGTACCTGCATCTGATTTAGTTGTTCTGTACTTGTATCTGATGTAGTTGTTCTGTACTAGTAACTGAATTAGTTACGTCTGAGTCCATTTGTTATTGATGGGCCGTGATATCTTGCGGCGTCGTGGAATTTTTCCAATATCTCCCAGTTGTTGTATGCCAGTTTTTAAATAATAACTACAATGTTTCAGCTGGGCCCAAAGTTGTTTCTCTGTTCTGTTTTTCATTCAGTACATCCTTCTAATTGAATCCAGCTTTCAGTTTCTTTAAAATGTTCTAGTCATCCAATAAGCTGTGTTTTCATTTTAGCCAGTGTAACCTGTTTTTACCCAGCCTATGTATTACTACTCTCAACTATTTGTCCTGTCTATTATTACTTTTCATTTGTAGCGTTTCACTTGCACGAAAAACCAATTCAATTTTGTACTGCAAATACATGGATTATTATAATTGTTACGATCTGTTGTGAGCTGTGTTTTCAACGGCCACTTTGGCTGTGTTGACAGTTGAAATTCAGTTGGAGTGAGCGGTGTTTGTGCGTGCTGCCGCGGTCAGTTTGTGTGTGTGTGTGTGTGAGATGGCTGGACGGGTGGTGATTGAACCTTCTGCGCGACATACAGCCACTGTGAGTAACTTGCTGCTGCAAATACTTCCCCATCTGCGTCTCTGTCTGTTTGTGTGTGTGTGTGTGTCTGTTTGTTTGTGTCTGTTTGTGTGTGTGTGTGTGTTTGTGCTTGTTTGTTTGTTTGTGTTGTCGATATATCGGTGATTGGCGGATATATTCTTGATCACAGGCACAAACCAATGCACCAATGTTATTGTTATTATTATTATTAATTACAGGCAAATCCAGTAGCATGGGAAGAGTGCAAGTGCACTATTACCACCCTGCGGTGACTCCATGTGTACCGGAAGCACCCAAAAGGATGTAGAAAGAAGGAGAGTTCAAAAAGTAAATAATTCCAGAAAAAAGGAGAGTTAGAAAGCAAAATAATAAATAAATAATAAACAATCCATCCGTTTAGGGTTTGGTTGTTCTTTTGTAAGTAAAACAATTCTATATATCTACTGGTTTTCTATTCTGCATGGTTATATGGTTAGTGTTTTTTCAACGTTATTTTTACAATTCGTTCTTCTTTTTTTGGATTTCTTTAACATTCTTCTGCTTTCAATGTAGTCATACTGTGTGTGTGTGTGTTTTTTATAGATTATATTTCTGCATGGCCTCGGAGACACAGGGTGAGTTTGTTTGAACACACAGCCACACACACACACTCACTCACACACTCACTCACACACACACACACACACACACACACACACACACACACACACACACACACACACACACACACACACACACACACACACACACACACACACACACACACACACACACACACACACACACACACACACACACACACACACACACACACACACACACACACACACACACACACACACACACACACACACACACACACACACACACACACACACACACACACACACACACACACACACACACACACACACACACACACACACACACACACACACACACACACACACACACACACACACACACACACACACACACACACACACACACACACACACACACACACACACACACACACACACACACACACACACACACACACACACACACACACACACACACACACACACACACACACACACACACACACACACACACACACACACACACACACACACACACACACACACACACACACACACACACACACACACACACACACACACACACACACACACACACACACTCACACTCACACTCACACTCACACTCACACTCACACTCACACTCACACTCACACACACACACACTCACACACACGCACACACTGACACACACACACTCACTCACACACACACACTGACACACACTGACACACACACACACACTCACTCACACACACACACTGACACACACTGACACACACACACACACACTGACACACACACACACACACACACACTGGTTGCGTATTTATTAGCGGTCAAAGTGCGTGTTACGATCTGGGGCTTAAATTTACTGCTGAAATGTATTATACTTATCTTCTTATTCTTCTTTCAAGTCCTCTCTTTTTCGTTACTTTTTTATTTGTCATTTGAGCCAGCCACTCTTTGCCTCATCACCTTTGCTACTGTTTAATTGTCATTTACGTTGCGTTTATTCTACATTTTGTTCTCGTTGTGTTTGAATTGCTTTGTCATCGGTATTCACTTCTGTCTCGGGGTTTAAACCGTTTTGTTGCGCATGTGTTATATATGCGCTATAGCAAATACATGTTGTTGTTAAATGCGGCTGTTTAAATTTGTGCTCAATTTCTCTCCATCGACTAGCTTCACTCACAATTATAAATTGCCAAGATTAAATTTATTTTTGCAGTAGGATCTGTCAGTTATTTGGTGGTTGTTGTTGTTTGCAGGCACGGTTGGGTTGATGCGATGAAATCCATTCGTCCGGCATTCGCCAAGGTCATCTGTCCGACCGCGTGAGTAATCAACTAAAGGTTTAAATATTAAAGGCCTCAAGTGACAGCTGCTACACGGAAAGAAGCTGAAGCTTATGAACACACACAGGTGTGCCCCGTGCAGCTCGCTGTCACCGCAGAACCGACCCTCTCCACGCTATGACGCCACAAGAACGGAAGACGTATTAGAGAGGGCCACCTCCCCAGAATGCATGACACAACACATGACTGATATCTGGTATCATCATTTTCTACTGGGTGGACAGGGGCTGTGGGATTACAGAATTCACCCAAAGAAATTCTCCTCCGCCGGGTTTGGAACCACGGACCTCCCGCTTGTGAGGCGGGTGTGCTACCACTATATCACTATTTACCACTACACCACTTATTAATCATGCGATGCTTCACTTCACTCAACCATGTGGGCTGGCTTATTTGTTTGTTTGTTTGTTTGTTTGTGTTGTTGCACAGTGCAACTATGCCAGTCACACTGAACGGAGGGTTTCGCATGCCGTCCTGGTTCGACCTGCGCTCTCTCGACGACAAAAAAGCCGAGGACGCTGCCGGTATGTGGTCATATGTGTGTGTGTGTGTGTGTATGTATGTGTGTGGGTGTTTTTATGCTTGTGTTTGTATGTGTGTGGGTGTTTTTATGTTTGTGTTTTATGTTTGTGTTTGTGTGTATGTGTCTGTGTGTGTTTATGTTGGTGTATGTATATGTGTATATATGTTATGCGTGTGTGTTTGTGTTTGTGTGCAGCGCTCCAGAGATTTTCAATGTGTATAAATATGTTATTTATTTAATGTTATATACTATACATGTGTTTTTGCGTGTGTGCCTGTGTGTGTATGTGTGCGCCTGTGTGTGTCGTTTTCATACGCCATCAGGTATAAAATCGGCGCGCGACGCCGTGCACGCGCTGCTGGACGAACAGGTGAGCGACGGCGTGCCCGCGTCACGTATTGTTCTCGGCGGTTTCAGCCAGGGTGGCGCGCTGGCGCTCTACTCGGCCTTCACCTACCGCCAGCGCTTAGCCGGCGTGATGGCTCTCAGCTGCTGGCTGCCGCTACGTGATGAGTTTCCCTCGGAGGCTGTGGGCACTGGCGGCGCTGCGACGGCCGGCAGTAGTGACACCCCTGTGCTGCAATGTCACGGCGATTGTGACCCGCTGGTGCAGTACAAGTGGGGTCAGCTGACTTCACAACACGTCCGCAAGTTCGCCGCCAATGTCGAGTTCAAAACCTATCACGGACTCATGCACTCGTCCTCCGAACAGGTGTGTGTGCGCGTGTGTATCAGTGTGTGTTTTATGCGTGTTTGTGTGTGTGTATTAGTTTGTGTTTTATGCGTGTGTGTATTAGTTTGTGTTTTATGCGTGTTTGTGTGTGTGTGTGTATTAGTTTGTGTTTTATGCGTGTTTGTGTGTGTGTATTTGTTTGTGTTTTATGCGTGTTTGTGTGTGTGTATTTGTTTGTGTTTTATGCGTGTTTGTGTTTGTTTGTGTGTATCAGTTTGTGTTTTATGCGTGTTTGTGTTTGTTTGTGTGTATCAGTGTGTGTTTTATGCGTGTTTGTGTGTGTGTTTTATGCGTGTTTGTGTGTGTGTGTGTGTATCAGTGTGTGTTTGTGTGTGTGTGTGTATTAGTTTGTGTTTTATGCGTGTTTGTGCGTGTGTGTATCAATTTGTGTTTTATGCGTGTTTATGTGTGTGTGTGTATTAGTTTGTGTTTTATGCGTGTTTGTGTGTGTATCAGTTTGTGTTTTATACGTGTTTGTGTGTGTGTGTGTGTGTATCAATGTGTGTTTTATGCGTGTTTGTGTGTGTGTGTGTATCAGTGTGTGTTTTATGCGTGTTTGTGTGTGTGTGTGTGTGTATTAGTTTGTGTTTTATGCGTGTTTGTGTGTGTGTGTGTATTAGTTTGTGTTTTATGCGTGTTTGTGTGTGTGTGTGTATTAGTTTGTGTTTTATGCGTGTTTGTGTGTGTTTGTGTGTGTATCAGTTTGTGTTTTATACGTGTTTGTGTTTGTGTGTGTGTGTGTGTATCAATGTGTGTTTTATGCGTGTTTGTGTGTGTGTGTGTGTATCAGTTTGTGTTTTATGCGTGTTTGTGTGTGCGTGTGTCAGTTTGTGTTTTATGCGTGTTTATGTGTGTGTATTTGTTTGTTTTTATGCGTGTGTGTGTGTGTATTAGTTTGTGTTTTATGTGTGTTTGTATAAGTGCTAGTGTATGTGTGTTTGTGTGCGTGTGTATTAGTTTGTGTTTTATGCGTGTTTGTGTGCTTGTGTGTATTAGTTTGTGTTTTATGTGTGTTTGTGTAAGTGATAGTGTATGTGTGTTTGTGTGTGTGTGTGTGTGTGTGTGTGTGTGTGTATTAGTTTGTGTTTTATGCGTGTTTGTGTATTAGTTTGTGTTTTATGCGTGTTTGTGTGCGTGTGTGTATTAGTTTGTGTTTTATGCGTGTTTGTGTATGTGCTAGTGTATGTGTGTTTGTGTGCGTGTGTATTAGTTTGTGTTTTATGTGCGTTTATGTATATGCTAGTGAGTGTTTTGTGTGTGTATGTTAGTGTGTGTATTTGTGTATTAGTTTGTGTTTTATGTATGTAAGCGTGTGTGTGTGTGTGTGTGTCAACCGATCAATTATTTTATTGCAGTCGTCAAAAATATGCTTTTCATTGCAATAAAACTACATACACAGAGGGAAAGGATAAAGAGGTTATATATATATACATATGCAAATGTGTATTTATATTTGTGTGTTCGCGTGTGTTAGTTGGTGTATAAACTAATTCACATGTGCATATGTGTGCGTGTCTGTTCATGTGTGTTTATTGCAGGAGTTGGATGATATGAAGCATTTCGTACAGAAAGTTCTCGCTCAGAATCAGTAGGCGGCTGTGTATGTATGTTTGTGTGTGTGTGTATGATTGTGTGCGCCCGCCGATGGAACAAGACATTTTGTCATGAACACACAGTGGCAGTGAAGCAGAAATTCCCTCAAGACCTCTTGAAAATATATTATGGCGTTTC
Organism: Sacculina carcini; assembly: GCA_916048095.2. NCBI lineage: Eukaryota > Metazoa > Arthropoda > Thecostraca > Sacculinidae > Sacculina > Sacculina carcini. The sequence goes on along the minus strand of OU696587.1, from coordinate 6,462,348 downwards.
GGTTCGCTGCTCTATTTGAAAACCATTGGCATGGTGGTGTTAGTTCTTCGTTTGTCCAACCCGTTGATTTGTGTATTTATTGTCTTGATGTTTGACTCGGTGTGTATAATAGTGACTTTGCGCTCATTTTCGAATTTTAGTCAGCTGTTTCGATCACTGTAATCGTGTGTGATCACATGATCGCGGAATAAGATCAATTTCTGCTTGTTTTTTGCCCTGGAGAAGGCACCAGTCGATAGTGTTTCCCTCGTGTCGTTTGCGTTCGATGGTGTTATGTATATATACGATCTCTGACCCTTTCAGTGTTTAGGCTTGCCTAATAATAGTGCATATCATCCTTGGGAGGATTAATATATTGGCTATCCACGTGTTTTGTGTGAACGTTTGGGTTTGAAATTTTCGTGTGAAAATTGGTGATGCACTTGCCGTTTTGATATTGTGTAAATCAATGAGAGAGGTGAAATGGAAGGAGCGTGAACGCTATCAATTGCGTGACATTCATCCATATGTACCTTGATCACCCATTTTCTTATCTTTAGTGATTATGAAAAGCCGATAAGAAGACGAATTTGGAAGTGACGCGATAAAAATAGGCAAACATGTTGAATGTTTCATATATTCTCGATTGACAAACGATCACAGATAGCAGAAGTCCAAACATTCGGAGTTTCTGGTTTGGAACAATCTGACATAGTTGAGGATTTTAAGCGCCGGTCCCAGTTTGATTTTCAGCGAGGATAACACGTCATCTCGGTCCATCATGAGTAAGGCAGGACCATCAACGCCGTTCTCCTGGAAATTGCCGGCGTAGCGAGCAAATCCACGACTGCTGAAAAAGCTGGCCACATCCGATGTGCTCCACGTTGAGACGTCGGGAATGGCGGGATCCTCAGGACACTTGACCACGTTGCTCCTCCACTTGGTGTTCATGCTCGGAGCGGTGACTGCAGATGTGACAGAGCTGCTACAGCGAGATTCCTCAGCGTCACGCTCCTCCTTGTCGCTCGACGTGTCCGACCTGCGACGTTTCGACAGCGACGCGACCAGCCACGCGTATTTGGAAGGACGGCCGCGTCCGGCCGGCTTGCCTCGACACCCAGTACAAATCCACTCGCCCAGCGGCTGCCGACGCACAATTGGCTGGTGGCACTTCATGTGGTACGCCTGGTCGCAGTAGTCGCAGAATATCAGCTCGCCACCGTGCTGCTCACACACGACACAGGTCTTGCAGTCCATGCAGACCCACGGTCGTGTCTGGATCACCCTCGATAGTTGTTGGCTGTAGCCGAGACACTGCAGATGAAACGGCACGCCGCACTCAAGACACACAAGCATCACACGCTCCTGGTCGTCGCTCGAGCACAGTTTGCATACTCGTCGTTGCGTCTTCGCTGGCTGCTCGCATTTGGTCGTGATGACTGCGTGCACTATCGAGTTGGTTGACGGAATTTCGTCGGTGGAGCTCAACGAACAAGACAGGCCAGTGTCGCTCGGGTCAAATATCTTTTTGGCCTTTTTCAAGCGTTTCCCGCCCAGAACACTGCCATTGCTGTCCGAGCTTGTCGAAGACTGGCATAAATAGCCACCCTGACGCGTCTGAAGGTGGCCCGCGTTAACTTCCCTCTTGAGAACTACTTGGAGAGGTGCTGATGTCAAGAGTTCGCGTGGGTGGCATTTGAAATATTCCTCCAGATCTGAAAAACTGACCGTGCCACCCGAGGTGGACAGCTGACAAACAGCTTTTCTAACCGCCGAGCTAGTTCGACACGAATTTAGAACCACCGCGTTGCAATAGGAGGAATCGTTGATAAAACTTGAGCCATTCGCCTTGGACCACCCTCTACAGTCTCTATAACTGACAGAGCCCTTATACTCTACACGAAGAACTTGGTGTTTATCGGTCATTTCCTCCAGCAGGTTGATAACAACCTCATGATCAACTTCACCTTCTTTTCTAAGAACACACAAAATCCTGTCCAAATCAGGTCGACATTTCCGCACCCGCAGTCTATTCAAAGCTGCAAATATTCTATCCTCCATTTCCCAATGAATATTAACAGATGAATTCAGCGGTGAGTATAAAAAACTACAACAACAACAACAAACCGCAAACACGCATCAATTGCACTACATATGCCACAATTGTATACAATACCATATACGGTATACTGTATTGTTTTGTACTCGAAGTTGCTCGCAAATGCACGATTGTGTTTTGACATTGCACTATCAAAGTCGTGGCGTTGGTTGCGCTGGCGGGCGTTGAGTACAAATTCCCCAAATGCTTCCGCGAATCGCTCGTGCGCGGTGCCACTCCGGTTTTTTGCCGTTTGATTCGATTAGACTGCACCCATTGAGTTTCTGCTCGCGTGTGCAACGAGTGACTCCTGCTGGCTTTCGTCAATTGAGTGCAAGTTGCAGAATGGAGGGACCGATTTTCTCCATTGACGATGTCAACCAGAATGTCATCAATCTTGAGTATGCAGTCCGAGGTCCTCTGGTGATCAGGGCTGGTGAAATAGCCAAGGAATTGGATAGGGTGAGTTACCTTGCTCTTTTCATCATCGTTTATTTTGTCATTTACAATACGCAAATGCACTTGTACATTGCGCGATACGGCAGGGCATGAAAAGCCAAAATGCTTGTGTAGTCCTCGAATCTTTTATTATTGTCTCATTTTAATTCAAAAAGTTCATTCAACGACTTGTCACGCCAATAATTTGCACCAGTTTTCCAATATTCTTGTTCATTTCAATGTGTTAGATCATCAGCTAAATTCGACTACGTAGATTATTCAGAGAGTGAAGATGTCTGATGTTCAGAATCAATGTAAACAAACTCCAACGTTGTCCAGCTGTGGTATATTTATCGTTCGAACGATAAATATACATTGTGGTATATTTATCGTTCTTGTGTGCGCGTATGAATGACGCGTGTGATGCGAATTGTGTCTGTCTGTTATTGTCTGGAGCATTTCACGCGTGGCTGTATTTTGTCTTGTTAAGCGTTATTATACGATTACTCATGTACGATTACTCTGGATTCTTATTATATAAACGTCTCAATTAACAAGACAAAATAACTTAAGAACAATGGAGAAGTATTTGAGACCTGAACGCCTGTCAGTCGAACCGAACTCGAATGATTCAACTCAACAGTGGTTACACTGGAAGAACACGTTTGATAATTTCATAGATGCTATAAATGCCGATGAAAATCAAAAACTACCGTTGCTTGTGAATTTGGTCAGTCCAGAAGTATATCGTTTTATCGCCGAATGCTCTAGTTATTCGTCCGCGTCAGTCGTTGTACGTGAAACGGAAAAATGTAGTATTTTCAAGGCATCAGTTGGCCGCCCGAAGACAAAGTGGAAATGAAAGCGTTGACCAGTACATCCAAATATTGAAGGAGTTGTCAAAAGACTGTGGTTTTTTAGCAGTTGATGGTGTCACATATCGTAGTGAGTATATTCGTGACGCTTTCATTAGAGGCTTACATTCTGATGATATCAGGCAGCGTCTTCTAGAGAAGATTGATCTTGATTTGGAGACTGCTATTGATCTTGCTAGGTCACTGGAGTTGGCTAGACTCAATTGCACCCAACTGCAGTCTATGCCTTTATCAGCCGCGGTCATTCCAGTGGCTCGTAATGACCAAATCACAGAAACTGAGCATCAGGACGAAGCCGATCAGATTGTTGCAGCAGTCAGGAGAATGGACCGGACACCACCGGGTCGTTCTAATCAATCATGTTGGTTTTGCGGCGGAGAGCGGCATAATCGGCAGCATTGTCCAGCTCGCAATGCAGTCTGTCGCAAGTGTCAAAAGAGTGGACATTTTGCCAGGGTGTGTCGTGTAACAAATTCGAAGGTGAACGCGGCGGCGGCAGCGACTAACACGTTAGCGGCGACCACACATTTAGCTGCTGTGCCTGCTGACCTAAAGAAGTCTACAATCTATGTTTTACTGGATGAACGACACCTGTTGGACGCGTTATTGGACACGGGAAGCTCGGTGAGTTATATATCTGAAGCTGTTGTATCTCGGTTGAATCTCAGGACGCGCTGTTGTGAAGAGAGGGTATCGATGGCTTCCAGCTCGATGGTTTCACAAATAAACAGAATGTGTACGGCAAACCTTCACGTTCGCGGAAAAACGTACAAATATTTGAAGTTGTTGGTGATGCCTCAGCTTTGTTCTGACGTTATTCTTGGGCATGACTTTCTCAGTAAACATCAATCTGCTGAAATTAAGTTTGGAGGAGATTTGCCTCCGCTTGTGTGCGGTTTGGCAGCCGTGAAAACAAAGTGTGCACCGCCGCTGTTCAGTAACATGGACGAGAACACTCATTCAATCGCCACTAAGTCGCGTAGGTACACTCCGGATGAGAAGAATTTCATCAAGCAGGAAACGCATCGCTTACTGAAGGAAGGAGTGATAGAACCGTCGGTGTCGCCATGGCGAGCACAGGTCGTGGTCGTTGAAAGTGATCAAAGGAAGAAGAGAATGGTAGTGGATTATTCGCAGACGGTCAATAGATTCACTCGTCCCGATGCATATCCTCTACCTAATATTGAAGAAACTGTAGAATCTATAGCACAGCATCGATTCTTTAGTACTGTTGATCTGAAAAATGCATACTATCAGGTACCTATTGATGAGAATGATAAGCCCTTCACTGCGTTCCAGTCTGGTAATCAACTGTTCCAGTTTCGTAGAATTCCATTCGGGATTACAAATGGTGTTGCGTGCTTTCAGAGGTTTATTGATGATTTTATTCGTGATTATGATCTTCATGCGACATATGCTTATTTAGATGATATTACAATTTGTGGAAGTAACCAGAAAGAGCATGATGTCAACTTTCAAAGGTTCATGAAGGCGGCTCAGAATGTCGGTCTCACATTCAATCATTCCAAATGTCAGTCAGCTGTGACGGAGGTTAAAATTTTGGGATACCTCGTATCTGATGGAATTATTCGACCTGACCCTTCAAGACTGCAACCACTAAGGGAGATGCCTTTACCAACAACTAGGAAACAATTGTTGCGCACTGTAGGACTATTCTCGTATTACTCCAAATGGGTTCCCTGTTTTGCAGACAAGATAAAACCATTAATCCAATCAGAGTTCCCGTTGGATGAATCAGCTGTATTAGCTTTTGAAGAGCTCAAGAACAGCATTGCGAACGCTGCTTTACGCGCAATTGAACCAGATGTGCCGTTCGTTGTTGAAACGGACGCTTCTGATAGAGCCTTGGCCGCTACCTTGAGTCAAAACGATCGTCCGGTTGCATTCTTCTCCAGAACATTATCGAAATCTGAAACTCATTGGTCTTCCGTTGAGAAAGAAGCGTTAGCCATAGTTGAAGCTGTTAAGCGGTGGCGTCATTATCTTTGCGGTAGGCGGTTCTCGTTGATCACCGATCAACAGGCTGTAGCATTTATGTTCAACCAGACTCTAAGTTCCCGGATTAAGAACTTCAAGATTTTTCGTTGGCGCCTGGAGCTGTCAAACTACAACTTTGATATTGTGTATCGACCTGGACGAGAAAACGTTTCAGCAGATGCTCTTTCACGTAAGTACTGTTTGGCCGTTACCAAGTCAGACCTCGTGAAAATTCATAACGATCTTTGTCACCCAGGTATTACCAGGCTTTATCATTTTCTCAAGAGTAAGAATGTTCCTTGCTCAATCGAAGATGTAAAGGAAGTGAGCAGATGTTGCCCTACTTGTGCTAAATATAAGCCCAGGTTTTATCATTCGGCTAATGAGTATCATGTGATTAAGGCTACTCAGCCGTTTGAAAGATTGAGTCTAGATTTTAAGGGACCAGTACCATCGTATAACAAGAACAGGTTCTTTTTGACTATTGTTGATGAATATTCGCGATTCCCTTTCATTTATCCTTGTGCTGATACCAGTTCTAGGTCTGTCATCGCTTGCTTAACGCATTTATTTTCTATCTTTGGACTACCAGGATTTATCCATTCTGATAGAGGATCAGCTTTTATGTCATACGAGTTGAAAGAGTTTTTATCATCTCGGGGAGTAGCCACCAGTCGCTCAACAGCTTTCCATCCACAAGGAAATGGTCAATGTGAGAAATATAATGATACGATCTGGAAAGCGCTTGTACTTGCAACTCAATCGAAGGGGCTGAGCGTAGCTAACTGGCAAGATGTCATGTATGACGCGCTGCATTCAATAAGATCGTTATTGTGTGTCGCAACAAACTGCACTCCCCATGAGAGAATGTTTTCGTTCAATCGACGATCTAGCACGGGGATTTCGATTCCTTCGTGGTTGACTGACTCCAAACGGGCATATCTGAGAAATCATAATAGACATTCTAAATATGATGATTCTGTCGAAGAAGTTGAATTACTTGAAGCTAACGACAAGTATGCTCATGTGAGATTTTCCAGCGGACGAGAAACGACTGTGTCTACGAGAGATTTGGCTCCATGTCCGAACGACTGTTCCAGTGAAAAAGGTGGTCCATGTGAGCGGAGATTGTCGGAACACAGCTTTGTGACGGAGAATGACAACAATATTCACAGAAGTCAGAGCAATGGTTCCGGAATACAAACAGAAGCCGATCCAGAAGATCCAGTGATTCCTCCGTCTCACTCAAATGTTGATTTAGCCGTCGATAACAGCGCTCCATCCCAAGAAATACAGTTGAGACGTTCAAGTCGGTTGAGGAGACCTCCAGCTCGTTTCCGTGATGAATGATCGGTGGCATTTGTCCTGTTCGGACACATCCTGAAGTGGTGCTCTAGAGTCACACTGTTTGATGTTTTCTTTGTGTGTTTGTACGTGCTGTTCTGTGAAAAGTCAGCCGGGGTGATTGTGGTATATTTATCGTTCGAACGATAAATATACATTGTGGTATATTTATCGTTCTTGTGTGCGCGTATGAATGACGCGTGTGATGCGAATTGTGTCTGTCTGTTATTGTCTGGAGCATTTCACGCGTGGCTGTATTTTGTCTTGTTAAGCGTTATTATACGATTACTCATGTACGATTACTCTGGATTCTTATTATATAAACGTCTCACCAGCTACAAGAAAAACTTGAAAAAACAATACATTCAATCTTACTCTGAAGAATCTGACCAATGAAAATATAGGATATGGTCGAGTGCGATAAATCGTGATTGTGCTGTGTGTGTGGGTGTGTGTGTATTTGGTGTGTATGAGTGTGGGAGTGTGATTGTGTGCATGATATATTTATCAGTGTTTAGATGAGTGAATTAGTGCGCGTGAATATGTTTATATGTGAGCGTGTATGTATTGCATCGTATTAACAATTTGATTTAACCCAGGCAACACAAGCTATTCAGCTTCAATTGCCATTCCAGTTTTGGTTTAATTACATATTTTGGTTCTGTTGACATGAAGGCTGGAAAAAATACATGAATGAATGAATGAATGTTTTGCGGCAGGGAGTGAAAAAGCCGTTCAGCAGCGTGATCAAAGCCAACATTGGCGACGCGCACGCCATGGGACAGCGCTATATCACATTTATTCGCCAGGTGAGCGCTCGAAACAGTCATGCACGAGCATTGCAACATTTCGTTCAAACCAGGGAATCTTAACTGCGTTCGCACCTCTAAAACAATTATTCTTAACCATTTTCAGTTTTTGGACCTTAATATATAATCATTTTAAAATCAGCAGTCAATTCTTGCACTCCCTGGATTCTTAATTCTTCATTTTTTATTCTTTATGGTTTTCTTGGTTCCATTCCTCCGGAGGAGCTCGCAGAACAAGCTATATAAATGGATAAAAGTACAAACGACGTAATAACAAGACTTTTATTCAATATTCATCCATACAGCTTATAGTTCTCCAAACTTTCCTTCAAGTTTTTCTCCGGGAAAAGTGCAATGTATAGGTAAACATTTGCATTTTTCACAGTAATCTTCTCACTCCCTGGGAATCAGTATCGCACCTGCGGTTAAGAACCGCTGCCCTCTAGGACAACTGTTCTTTAAACGCCCTGTTTGGTTCGCATTTGTCAGTACAATGTCATAGATACACGCAAAGAAACACACACACACACAAACACGCACACAAACAGACACAAACACACACAAACACGCACACAAACAGACACAAACACACACACACAGACACACACAGACACAAACAGACACAAACACACACAAACACGCACACACACACACACACACAGACAGACACACACACACAAACACGCACACAAACAGACACAAACACGCACACAAACAGACACAAACACACACAAACACGCACACAAACAGACACAAACACGCACACAAACACACAAACACACACACAAACACAAACACACAAACACGCACACAAACAGACACACACACACATACACACACACACACACACACACACACACACACACACACACACACACACATACACAAACAGACACACACACACACACACACACACACACACACACACACACACACATAAACACAAACACACACACATAAACACACACACACACACACACACACACACACACACACACACACACACACACACACACACACACACACACATACACACAAACACACACACACACACATACACACACACACACACACACACACACATACACAAACAGACACAAACACACACACACACAAACAGACACAAACACACACACATAAACACAAACACACAAACACACACACATAAACACACACACACACACACACACACACACACACACACACACACACAGACACACACACGCACACACACACACACACACACGCACGCTTATACACAGGTGGTCATAACATGTGCCAGTGTTTGTATTGAACTCACAAATGAATGGCTAATTACAGATCGTCACAGTTGTGATTGTCATAGATAAAGCGAGATTATACGAGAAAACAAAACTGCTATGTGTATGTGTGTTTGTGTGTGTTCATTTGAGTGTGTGTGTGTGTATATACATGAGCTTAGTTAGAATTGGAACAAGGGAAAAAGTAGGAATATTACCTAACCTAACCTGCCCATTTTTACCTGTAACATTTTCACCGTTCCCGTGCATACATATATATATTTATTACATGAAGTCCAACAATGGTTGTTTGTTCATTCGTGTTTGCATTCTGTGTGCTGAAAAGTAAATAATTGAAAAATCATACAAAAATATATAACATATTAGCATATTTATGAAAACATATAGAACAGAAGAAAAAACACTTTTTATATAAAGCATGTTCTAAAATGAATTAAAACATTTGCGTGGAAATACCTAAGATACTTATGCGGCTTTATTTTGCATACGTGTGTGTCTGTGTGTGTGTGTCAGTGTGTGTGTGTGTGTGTGTGATTGTGTGTGAGTCTGTGTGTGTGTCAGTGTGTGTGTGTGTGTGTGTGTGTGTGTGAGAGAGAGAGAGTGTGTGTCAGTGTGAGAGTGTGTTTGTCAGTGTGTTTTGTTAATCATTCGGGTAATTTCTCCTCTACTCTCTCCTTTAGCTCTCATTTGCTCTGCTTCTGATTTGCTTCACGTATGCATTGTATTGTATATGTCTGAACAGCGTAGAAATAATTGGTGTGAGGTGCATTGCAACCTCTATACAAATACAAATGTAAAACTGTGTGTATATGTGTGTATATATGTGTGTGTATGTGTAATGTAATTTGTGTGTGTGTGTAATGTAATGTGTTTGTGTATGTATGTGTATGTGTATGTATGTGTATGTAATGTAATGTGTGTGTATGTATATGTATTTGTGTGTGTGTGTGTGTAATGTGTATATGTGTGTATATATGTGTGTGTATGTGTAATGTAATTTGTGTGTGTGTGTAATGTAATGTGTTTGTGTATGTATGTGTATGTGTATGTATGTGTATGTAATGTAATGTGTGTGTATGTATATGTATTTGTGTGTGTGTGTGTGTAATGTGTATATGTGTGTATATATTTGTGTGTGTATGTGTAATGTAATTTGTGTGTGTGTATATTTATGTGTGTGTAATGTAATGTGTGTGTGTATGTATGTGTATGTAATGTAATGTATGTGTATGTGCATGTGTGTGTGTGTGTGAGTATATATATATGTGTGTAATGTAATGTGTGTGTGTGTCTGTGTATGTGTGTGTGTGTGTGTGTGTGTGTGTGTGTGTGTGTGTAGGTTTCTGCTGTGTGTTTGTACCCGGAGCTTTTGTCGTCGGCGGATTTTCCCGACGATGTCAAACAACACGCGCGCACCATTCTAGGCGGTCAGAGTTGGGCTATTTTGTCTGCCATTTGGGCTGTTTTCCAATTCCGCCAAAATTTGGCTTTTTTCAGCTTGACGTAGATATGGTTTTGTTGTGTTTTTTTCTACTGTACAATATTGTGTAGATGTTGGTATTCATTGCGAGAAATGGTTGAATGATGGCTGTATTAATCCCACTTTGTTTTTTCGACCATAGTAAATAGTTTATAATTGTAGTTCAAATAGTTCAAGTTTACTTAATTAATTATTGGTTTCTTGGGTCATAATTTTAGTTTTATATGAGACACACATACATATATACACACAGACACACACAGACACATACACAACCACACACACATATATATGCGTATTCGTAAGTCCAGTCAACATCTGTGATCGTCAAACGTCTCACATTGCTTCAGTTTCTTCATTGAGACATTCAGACGTCACTGAGCGTCACGGGCAAGTCGCAACGTCATTGCGCAACTGTCATTTATATGTGTGTGTGTGTGTTTCTGTGTGTGTATTTGCGTATATGTCTCTCTGTGTGTGTGTGTGTATCTGCGTATATGTCTCTGTTTCTGTGTGTGTGTGTGTGTGTTTCTGTGTGTGTGTGTGTGTGTGTCTGCGTATATGTCTCTGTTTCTGTGTGTGTGTGTGTGTGTGTGTATCTGCGTATATGTCTCTGTTTCTGTGTGTGTGTGTGTGTCTCTGCGTATGTGTCTCTGTGCACTCTCTGTCTTCTTTGTGTCGGTGTGTATGTGTGTGTGTGTGTGTGTGTGTGCTGGTGTGTGTGATTGTGAATGTGTATGTCCTTTGCTTGAGTGTGTATGTGTGCAGCGCCTTAGAGACCCTCTAGGTGTAGGGCGCTATATAAATATCTTAATGTAATGTAATGTGTGTGTGTGTATTTGTATGTGTGTGCCTGCGTATGTGTATCTGTCTATGTGTGTGTGTGCGTATGTGTGTATCTGTTTATGTGTGTGTATGTGCATGTATGTCTGTCTCTCTCTCTCTCTTTGTGTAGGTGTCTCTGTTTGTGTGCCTGTACATGTGTGTGTGTGTGTGTGTGTGTGTGTGTGTGTGTCTCCGTATGTGTCTCTGTGTCTGTGTGTGTGTATATATGTTTGTGTATGTATGTGTGTGTGTGTTTGTGTATGTGTGTGTGTCAGGTTGCGGTGGCGGTAGTGTGGGCTCGTACAGCGAGTCGGTGGGTGTGGAGGTGATTCGTCGTCACGTGGCTGAATATATTGGTCGACGAGACGGCGGTGTGCAGAGTGATTATTCCAATATTATTTTGACCGGCGGTGCCTCGGAAGGAATCAAGGCACGTGCATCTCTGCTCCTGCTACTCTTATTTATTTACTTGAATAATTACCATCCTATGCTCTTGTTGTGTTATATTTCTCCATGTTTGTGTATGATATGTGTTTAAAGTGTCTCTCATGTATGTGGCCGATTAATTACACATATGTTTTCTTACGTTTTTATTAATGTTTTCTCATGTTGCTTATGTTGTTATTCATGTTTTCTTATGTTTCTAGTGTTGCCAATCATGTTTTCTTATGTTTTCTACTCTATGTTTTGTTTTCTCTCTTATGTTTCTCTCATGTTTGTGTGTGTTATATGTTTATCGTCTGTTTTATGTTTGTAGTGGAATAATTTTTACGTCTTTTTGTCAGACACTTTCTCTCTCGGTCTTTCTCTCTCTTTTTCTCTGTCTGTCTCTTTCTTTCTTTGTCTCTATTTCTCTATTTCTCTGCTTCTTGCTGGACACCCATGTGCAGCCCATGTATACTCTCAATCGCCTTGCGCACATCTTTGACTGCTATTATTGTTATTATTATAAATATTATTATTAAAATGAATGAGCAGGGTGAAATGGGAGGACAGTGCGATCTGCAATCTCATGCACCTTGATATTGTGTCCTACATTCGCATATTCGTGGCAATCTCAAAACTACAGTATACATATGTGTATGTGTGTGTACAGGCTGTGATGGAGTTGTTGAACCGGCCCACTGGTGAGGCTGGCGGTGTGCCTGTCGGAGTAATGGTGCCAATACCTCAGTATCCTCTCTACTCGGCCACCGTGGCCGAATTCGGCATGTACCAGGTGCTTCTCACTTCGTGTCTCTTATTTCCTCGTTCTCTCTCTCTCTCTCTCCCTCTCTCTTGTCCGCTGTTTCTTTGTTCTTTATCCTCGCTCATTTCGTGTGTGTGCTTGTGTGTCGACTAGCTGGGTATTGAATCTGCAGTAATAGCGACAATAGCGAAGAAACGCTATTGTTTGAGTAATATTGGCCGGGGCGTCGATATATTTCCTCCCCGGGCTGGATTTGAACCCTGTACCACTGTGTTACTCCAGCGTGTCTGTCTCTCTCTCTGTGTGTGTGTGTGTGTGTGTGTGTGTATGTCAGGTGAGCTACTACCTGGACGAGGCACGTGCGTGGGGTTTGGACATTGACGAGTTGGAGGCGTCGCTGGAGCGGGCGGCCGGTCGGTGTCGTCCGCGACTGCTGGTCGTTATCAACCCGGGCAACCCCACCGGCTCCGTTCTGACTCGCGCCAACATCGAGGATATCGTGCGATTCGCGCACAAACATCGCCTGCTCATTATGGCTGATGAGGTGTGGATAACTAGGTCACTGGGTCAGTGGGTGATTGGCTAACTGAGTTACTAGGTCACTGGATCATTAGTTTAATTGTGAATTAGGTCACTCGGGTCATCAAGTTGTTGAATAACTGGGTCACTAGGTCAGTGATTTATTAGGTCACTAGGTTATTGGGTCATTATTTCACTGTGCCATTAGTTAAATGCACCATTATATCAATATTTCACTGGGTAATTGCGGTAGTGATTAATTAGGTCATTTATTCTCCAGGTCGTTAGGTCACTCGGCCGTTGACTTTTTCAAGCTGAAACTCAAGAATTATGCATAAAATCACGGCTATATAATATTGTGCCATGCCATTAACGTGTTTATTATCTTGGTTGTTAAGTTAACTCCTCAATCGGCTGATATTAAATGTGTGTGTGTGTGTGTGTGGGTGTTCTCAGGTGTACCAGCACAACGTGTACGCGGTGGATCGTGAGTTTCACTCTGTCAAGAAAGTGATGGTTGATATGGGACGTCCGTACAACACCATGGAACTGGTGTCATTTATGTCCTGCTCAAAAGGTAGTCATTTTATTTGCTTTTTCCTCATTCTTTTCTTTCTTTCTTTTTCTTTATTTCTTTCTTCCTCTTTTTATTCTCATTCTTGCTTGTTTCCGCGCTTTTTATTTGCCGTTATTGGTGTTGGTTTTTTCATGTACAATTTGTTGCTTGCGATCGTGAGTTCGAATCTGAGTGTCGTAATAGTTTTTCATTGGTTAGTTGGTTCTTAGCGCAGCCACCAACAATATTTGTTAGGAAAATTCTCATTATAATGATACTTGTTGTTTAAGGGTCACACCAGTCTGTCAGACCGTCTGACGTCCCCTTTGGGGAAATTCTGCTTGTGTATTATTTCTTAGGATAAGTGGTGAAATCTCTCTGTGTGTGTGTGTGTGTGTGTGTATGTGTGTGTGTTTGCTGCTAGGTTTCATGGGTGAATGCGGCCTGCGCGGTGGCTATTGTGAACTGATGAATTTCGACCCGAAAGTCAAGGCAATGCTGTTTAAAATGCTCTCGGCTAAACTCTGCTCCACCGTCCAGGGACAGGTGAACTAACACTAACACACGCTGACACACACTGATACACAGACATGCACTGGCACACACACACACACTGTGTCACACATACACACACACTCACTGACACACATACACACACACTGACACACACACACACTGACACACACACTGGCATACACACACACACTGACACACACTCACACACACACACACACACACACACACACACACACACACACACACACACACACACACACACACACACACACACACACACACACACACACACACACACACACACACACACACACACACACACACACTGACACACACACACTGGCATACACACACACTGACACACACACACGCACACACACACACACTTACACACATACATACACTGACACACACACACACACTGACACACACACACACACTGACACACACACACTGGCACACACACACACACACTGACACACATACATATACTGGCACACACACACACACGGACATACTGTGATGAGATGTAATTAATTGTTATTCACCACGATTAGCTATGAATATTTATGGTATCTGTAATATTTATATCTGTTTAGGTGTGATGTATTATATGATTATCTATGATGATCTATACATATTGTGATGGATCGCATGATAATCTATATATTGACTCCTTATTGTGAGTGTGTGATTAATTGTTACAACAGTGGGCAAATTACAGTGCGAGGGCTAAATACCGTGACCTGATGTCAAGTCTCTTAACACTCGCCAAATTGTCTAAACTTCACTTGCCTTACGTTGAATTGCGATTGGAGAAGACTTTTCAGTAAATTACTCTAAAAATTAGAAGGGTTTACAGTAAATTTACTGTGAATTACAGTGAATTACTGTGTATTGGAAGGTTTTACAGTAATTTGCTGCAAATTACTGTGAATTAGAAGACTTTTCAATTAATTACTGTGTACTAGGAGGTTTTACAGTGAATTAATGTGAGTTAGACGACTTTACAGTAAATTTACAGTAAATCACTGTGAAATAGAATACTTTACAGTATATTTACTCTAAATAACTGTAATTTAGAAGACTTTGCATTAGATTTACTATAAATTACAGTAAGTTACTGTGAATTAGACGACTTTACACTAAATTTACAGTAAATCACTGAAATAGAAGATTTTACTGTAAATTTACTCCAAATTACTGTAATTTAGAAACTTTGCATTATATTTACTATAAATTACAGTAAGTTACTGTGTATTAGAAGGTTTTGCAGTAAATGTTCTGTGAATTTGAAGTAAATTTACTGTAAATTACTTTGAATTAGAAGGCTTTACAGTCTTTTGGATAGTAGTTTGACGTTCCAACTTTTAGCTCTATGTGTAAATATAATTGCTGTGTCTGGGCGATCGGTAAAACACTTGGTGAAAAACGGACAAATTATCTTTACAGTATTACAGTTAATTGATTTACAGTAGCGGATCCAGAGTGCAATTTTGAGGGGGGCTGAATTATGTATGAGTGAATAGGTAGCGTGTGAAGGTCATGACTTGAGACATTTTTCACACTGATATATACACACATTTACACACATAATAATATGCGAATATACTTAGCGATAATGCTTATATCAACAAATTCTATATATTTTTGTTGACCTCTTTTAGTGAAGCTCTTGGTTGTGAGGAGTTGATGGATACATTTCGGGGATGCTTCAGCCCCCTGAGAACCCCTCTGGATCCGCCAGTGGTAGTTTGGCTCCGTGCATAAACTACTATGTGCCGAATTGAGTGAAAAAGTTAGTCGAGCACTGATGTATGACGACCTGTGTGTGCAGGCTGTTATGGACTGTGTAGTGAATCCCCCGCGCCAGGGAGATCCCAGCTACGAGCTGTTTTGTCGTGAACGAGATGCCGTGCTGTCGTCGCTCAAACATCGAGCTACCATGGTGGTCGAAACGTTCAACAACATGGCCGGTTTCAAGTGCAACCAGGTGCAAGGAGCCATGTACGCCTTCCCGCAGGTACGTGTGTGTGTATGTATGTCAGTGTGTCAGTGTGTGTGTATGTTTACGCTCTCAATCTATCTATCTATCTATCTTTGTCTTGATATATCTGTCTTTCTATCTATCTGTATATCTATTTATCTATTAATCATAATATTGTTATTTTTATTTTTGCACGCGTATTGTCTCAGTTATATATCATAGTTTTTATACGTATATGTATGTCTGTGTATATACAGGGTGTTCCAATAAGTTTGACGTCATTTTAAATGCTCGTATCTCGGAAACTACTCAGTGTATCTTAATGAAACTACGCACACTTCATGTTGAATATCATAAGTTTTATTAGTTAACATTACAAAGAAAAAAACAAAGATTTGCAAATTATATGACAGATTTCACGATTTTCACAAATATTCAATATGAGCGCCGCCTCTGACTCTGCACACGTTAAGTGTCTGATCGTGTGATTCCCCATTCTTACTTATGGTGCCCCATGTGTATGTGTATGTTTTTGCTTATGTATGTGTGTGTGTCACATGTCACACACATTGATATTTGTGTATGTATATGTTTGTGTATGTGTGTATATATGAATGTAAGTGAAATACAATACAATACAATAGGATTAATAAACAAGGTAAAATAGACAGAGTGTAAGGAATATATATTGCGCGTGACTGCAATTCACATGCACCTTGATCATCAACAAATACACAGATACATATACAGTGTGTATGTGTGTGTATCTCTGTGTGTATGTATGTCTGTGTCTGTCTGTTTGTGTATGTGTGTGTGTGTGTGTGTGTGTGTGTGTGTGTGTGTATAGTTATCTGTTGGTGTATATATGTGTGTGGGTATGTATGTCTGAGTGTGTGTGTATGTGTGTGAGTGTATATCTATCTGTTGGTGTATATCTGTGTGTATATAAATATATACTAGCATTTAGACCCGCCCGTTGTGCGGAACAATTCATACAATACAACTCATATTCAGTTCATAAAGAAAAAGGAATACCAATTAAAATAGAAAAAAGTAAACCCATGAAAAGTCTTAACCAATAGAAATGTCAGGATATGAATATTTTGTTTTTATTTTGCCAAACTATTTCCCTCAAATGGCCTCATATTTAAACATGCCGGTTGTGCGGGATGATTCAGAGTTCAAACACGAATCAATCAATTAAAAATGATAAAAAATGGTGAAACATTTTCATCAAATTATTTCCAAAATATATTTATAACTCAACATCATTCCCCAACATCATTTGCTCAAATACTGTTCTATTTTTACCGCTATAATATTTACAGCCAAAGTTATATATTCCGCCATCACTTAAGTCCGATATAACCTGCATTTAAACCTGCCCGTCGTGCGGGTCAATTAATAAAAAAGCGAATACAAATCAAACAGCAAAATGTGAAATCCATAAAAAAGTCCAATTTAATTATTGACATTTAAAAATTTGCTCTAAATTGTCATATCGTATTACGTGCATATGTTAGGAATATGTGTTTTTCATCCCTATTGGTCCACACCATTATAATTCTATACATTTGACTTTAATTATAATTCTAGACATTATTATAATTCTAGGCATGCAACCTGGATATATTTTGTGTTTTTTGCTAGTCTTACAAGTGTAATGTGATACCTATCATATATACCCTAGCATTTAAACCCTCCCTGCATTCCATATTTCAACATTACACCTATATTTACCGATAAAATATATTAATGATTATGCTAGATTGAGCACAAACAGTTCATTTTAATGTTTATATTCTATCAAAGACATGTACATACACAAATTGTATGTTGTAATGAGTATGATTATTAATTCCAGTATTTATGTCTATATTATATTGTCTATGTCTGTATTGTGTCTATATGTGTGTCCGTATGCAGTGCTATGCACACGCAGGATGTCTAGCACCACACACGGACACAATGTTCACCCACCTTCCAGATACATGTTTATCGAGTACATGAACATTTGCTGCATTGTACACCTTTTCAACTGACAATTTTTCTTGATAGTCTTGATCCAAATAGTTGATCTTAAAAATGAAAAATTTGCACTAAAAACAAAAAGTTGCATTTATAACATATTTAATACTTACCTCAAATCAATGAAATCTTGATTTTTGGGCTCCTTATGAACAGATTCTATGATACAAAAGTTGCATTTGCAATAAAAGGTCACCCTAATTATTAATATATACTCAGCTGTGTGTGTGTGTGTGTGTGTGTGTGTGTGTGCTTACGTGCTGGTGTGTGTGTATGCAAATGTGTGTTTGTATGCAAATGTGTGTGTGTATGTGTCGGTGAGTTTCTACATGACTGGTTTATCAGACGGCAAGTGTGAGCCACAAATACCACAAATACTTGGGCAAATTGAGTTTTGTTCTCAGAATCGCAGCGCACCTCAAATGGCCAGTGTGCGCGATATAGCTGAATTTATCATGGTCATGTGGGTTTTCCAGTTGAACAGCGTGTATGCATGCCTTCTACCCGAATATGACTCTGAGTAACAGTCGTAAATAGTATTTTGCAAGGTGATACCAGAATGATGTGTGCTGCTGAATGTAGATATATTGTTTTCTCTTATAAAACTCGCATTAATATTTAAATCCGCACCTAACCAAACCTAGCATTTAAGCCCGCCCGTTGTGCGGAAGAATAAAAAACATATTCAATACGTAAAAGAAAAGTAATACAAATATATAAGCGAGGAACTAAACCTATACAAAGTCTTAACCAATAGAAAAGTCTAAATTTGAAAATATTTAGTTTAATTTTAACTTAATATTTCCCTCAACCCGCCACATATTCAAAGCTGCCCCTCGCACGGAAGAATTCAGAACTCAAACACAAAACAAACACATTTAAAAATGATTAAAAAGACAAAACTTATTCATCAGAATGTTTCCAAAATACATTTATAACTTATAATTATTCCCTGACATCATTTGCTCAAGTACTATTCTACTTTTATCGCTATGATATTTACTGCTATCAATTATCATGTTACGCTATCATTCAAGCCCGATATAACCTGACCCAAACATATCAAACCCCACCCAACAATCCCATCTTAACCTAACCCAGCCTAATATGAGGTGCTCCAACATATTTTTTGTGATCACAAAATGAACCGATTGAATCATAATTTGTATTCAGAACCTTGGTATTATCTACCTCATGGTTCTCAAACATGCGGTCAACCAATACATTTCTCGCACACCGCCAATATGATATATACACCAATCTGTAAGACAGATAAATTCACATTTATTGCATGTGTGTGTGTAAGTAAGTAAGTATATTTTGCCACAATAACATGCATCATAAGAGAACAAAAACAATATCAACATATTAGTAGAACGAGTGCATCGAGCCGCAGTTCTTTGATGCACATTTCACTTCAATAATTTTCCACTGTTTTTTTGATGAAGGACAATTTCATTTAGGAGTACATAATGTCAAATCAAATACACAAACACATCAATACATGTAAAATTAGTTGTTGATTGTTATTATTTATTGAGGAACGTGGGCGAAGTGACATTATGGATTGTTATCGGATGATGGTTTATTATTTATTGTTATTTATATATTATTTTCTTTCCAACTCTCTTTCTAGACTTTTTTCTTTTCGAACTCTCTTTCTCTCTGAATCTTTTGGGCGCTTCCGGTACATGGGGCCACCTTAGGGTGGTAATAGTGCTTGCACTCTTCCCATGCTACTGGATTTGCCTGTAATTAATAATAATAATAATAATAATGTGTTTGATACAGCGAATGCAGTAGCGATTATAACACACAAACTAATACGACCACATATATGCACACGATACACTCACGCATACACACATACATACATTACGACATAGCCCAAAATATTAAGAATTAATACATAATATAAATTATATACTTAGGAGGATTGATATGTACATATATATGCACACATATATACATATGTACACATACACGTATATACATATATATATATATATATATATATATATATATCGCACAGTATTCATGCTATATATATGAAAATGTTGTGAACTACTCACTAATAAAAAATCTTTTAATTTCGGTTTTTAAATACAAATAATGAACACTCTTCCATATCAGATTTTAGGTGCACAGGCAAACTATTGAAAAGCTCCGGACCAAAACTGAATATACTATTTTTAAAATTTTGTGTTCTGTATGTTGGCAATCTTAGGCTAGTATTTCGATGTCGACTATTACACACATGAATCACCGGTTGGAAAATTGAGTTATTCTTGATTTTTTTTAAAATCATTATTAGCGTGAAGTATTTGGATAGATGTGACATGTATAATATTCATGATACTATATATATATATATAGGAGGTAGATGAGAATCTATGTTTGTGGAAGATACACCTGAAGAAATTATTCTGTACAATATTGAATTTTTTAATGAAAGATGTCCAAGTGCTTGCCAAAATAGGAATGCAGTAAATGAGATGAGGATAGAAAAGTGTGTAGTAAATGCTCATTTTGGCTTCAATGGTCAAATTATGACGTACTCTATATAGTAGACCTATTATATTTAGCTTAATAGCATAGCATAGTTCATAGTTCATTTATATGTGTTTTCCAATTCATATTCTCATCAGCAGTTAATCCAAGAAACCTCGTTGACTGAGCCTGAGTGACCGCTTCACCATTAAGATATACAGTGGGAAAATAACATTTTCTAGATCTATTTTGAAACATTATAAGACTTGATTTTTATGTTAATTTTCAATTTGTTGCAATCAAAACACTGCTTAACATTAAGCAACTCGCGTGTTTCCTTTTCATTCAATATGTCCTTGTTGACATCCTTTAATAATATAGTGGTATCATCAGCATATATAGTGATTTAACCTCAGAGCTAGAGTTAATGATATCATTGATATATATTAGAAATGATATTGGACCTAGGTTGGATACCTTTGTCACACCCATGTTATTGCATCTAAACGAAGAATACTCATTGTTGCAATAGACGCACTGTTTCCTATTAGTATGATAATTTTTGAAGAACTCATTCGCTATACCTCTTATTCGAATAAAATTGAGTTTTTGTAAAAGAATGTCATGATCAATTGTGTCGAATGTCTTGGATAAATCTATGAAAACACCGACAACGAACAATTTTTCTTCAAGAAATTCATAGACATTCTCTGAAAATTCGAGAATAGCTGTGTCCGAGTGCAATCTGCTAAACCCATGTTGATGCTGCGTCAATGAAGTATTATTTTCAAGAGAAGACATCAAACGAGAACATATAACTTTTTCAAATATTATACTAAACGCCGGTAGTATGGATATAGGCCTGTAGTTATTCACTTCATTTCTGTCTCCCGATTTAAAGATTGGAAATACCTTCGCTAATTTCAATTGATCAGGAAAGTATCCTTTCTCCAGACATAAGTTAATAATATGAGTTAATGGCGTTTTGATGTGTTGACTTGTACTTTTAATCAATTTTGGAGGGATGACATCATTACCTGGTGTTTCAGTATTCAAAGTATTGATCATTTTTCCAATTTCATGTTCATTGTGTGTGTGTGTGTGTATGTGTGTGTGCGTGTGTGTGAATACGTGTTGGTATGTATGTGTATGCAAATGTGTGTGTGTATGTGTCGGTGAGTTTCTACATGACTGGTTTATCAGACGGCAAGTGTGAGCCACAAATACCACAAATACTTGGGCAAATTGAGTTTTGTTCTCAGAATCGCAGTGCACCTCAAATGGCCAGTGTACGCGATATAGCTGAATTTATCATGGGCATGTGGGTTTTCCAGTTGAACAGCGTATATGCATGCTTTCTACCCGAATATGACCCTGAGTAACAGTCGTAAATCATATTCTACAACGTGATACCAGAATGATGTGTGCTGCTGAATGTAGATATATTGTTTTCTATTAGCATGAAAAACCGCCCTTTGTGCGGAGCAATTCATGTAATAAAATTCATACTTTATTCATAAAAAATATTGCAAATTCAAAAAATTAAACTCATAAAATTCTTAACCAAATGAAAAGTCCAAATTTAATCATTTTTGTTCTAGTTTTGACAAAATATCTTCCCTCAATCCGCCTCATATTTAAACGCGCCCGTCGTGCGGAATAATTCAGAAATAAAACACGAAACAAACACAATTAAAAATGGTGAAAACTTGTCATCAGAATGTTTCCGAAACATATTTAGAACTTATCATCATTCCCCAACATCATTTGCTCAAGTACAATTCTACTTTTACCGCTACCGCAACTTTAACCGCTATCATATATTTCGGTATCATTTAAACCCAATATAACTTGACCCAAACCTACCAAACCCAACCCAACCACCCCATCTTGACCTAACCCAGCCTAATCTGAGATGATCCAACTTATTAGTTTGTGATCACGAAATGAACCGATTCAATCATAATTTCTAATCAGAAGTTTGAGATTATCTACGCCAGGGGTCTCAAACACGCGGCCCACCAATACTTTTCTCGCAGCTCGCCATTATAGAATAGAAACCAAATTGTAAGACTGATTAAATCACGTTTATTGTATAATGTGATTTAATTATACTTCATTTAATTCACATTTTCATTAGTGAGTCTGGATCTTGAAGTCAAGCCCGTGAGTTTTGTATATGAACTCATTCTACACGGTAACATTTAATATCTAAACCCGCCCGTCGTGCGGAACAATTAATAAAATAAAAGTAATACATATTTAAAAGCAAAAAGTCAGTGTAACATAAAACTCTTAATTGTAAAATCTAAACCAAAAAAGTTATAATTCTGAATTTGCATATTCTTATTCTAATAATTGACGAAATTGACCTAAGCCAGCCCGTCGTAAGGAACAATTTAGAAATTAAACCCCAAAAAATGGCAAATTAAAAATAGTATCTCATAATTTCTGGTTAATGCATCATATGCATAAGGCTGATATTTTTGGATTACACCTGTCTACAACCCTTTTACAATCTACGTTCTGCTACCTATTATTCCTAGTACATTTATCATCAGATTACAAAATATATTGAAAGGCTCACATCATTATCCAACATCATTTGCTTAAGATCTATTCTACTTTTACCGCTAGAATATTTACTGCTAGCAAAATATCATATACCTCGCTATCATTTAAGCCCACTCTTTATACAGACATTTAAGCCCGCCCGTCGTGCGGAACAGTTCATAAAATATCATTAATATTCAATTCATAAAACAAAAGGAATGCAAATTGAAAGAGAAAAGTAAACCCATAGTAAAGTTTTAGCCAATATATAA
The DNA here is from genome assembly GCA_916048095.2 of Sacculina carcini. Classification (NCBI taxonomy): domain Eukaryota; kingdom Metazoa; phylum Arthropoda; class Thecostraca; family Sacculinidae; genus Sacculina; species Sacculina carcini. The sequence goes on along the minus strand of OU696587.1, from coordinate 6,439,112 downwards.
GTCTAAATGTGAAATTTATATTTCAATTTTGACAGAATGTTTTCCTCAACCCGCCTCATATTTAAAGCTGCCCGTCGTGCGGAATAATTCAGAACTCAAACACGAAACAAACACAAAGTAAATTGATGAAAAATGACTAAACATTGCCATCGAATGTTTCCCACATATATTTTAACTTGATATGATTCCCAACATCATTTGCTCAAGTACTATTCCACTTTTAACGCTATAATATTTACTGCTAAAATTATCAAATTTTCCGCTATAGAAATATATTATATTTTCCAGTATATTATATGTTCCGCTCATATTTTCCGCTATAGTTTGCCTAAACCGCCTCATATTTAGACCTGCCCGTCGTGCTGAATTATTCAGAACTCAGACACGAAACAATGAAAATTGACTAAACTTTTTCATCATAATGTTTCCAAGATATGTTTATAACTTAACATCATCTAGCATTGAAACCCGCCCGTTGTGCGGAACAATTAATAAAATAAAATAAATATTGAATTCATAAAAGAAAACTAATACAAATTTAAATAGAAAAAAGTAAGCCCATAACAACTCTTAACCAATAGAAAAGTCTAAATATGAATGTTTTAATTTAGATGTGGCAAAATATTTTCCCTCTAACAGCCTCATTTAAACCTGCCCGTCGTGCGGAACAATTAATAAAACAAAATGAATAAAAAGCAAAAAGCTTAACCGATAGAAAAATCAAAATTTGTAAATTCTTGTTTTAATTATTGACGGAGTTTTTTCCCTCAACACTCCTCTTATTTAAACCCGTCCTTCGTGTGTAGTAATTCAGAAGTGTAACACTATCAAAACAATGAAACTTTCTGTCATCTCTATAATTCCATATTTATGCGTCCGCTAAAACAGCATATTCATATAGCTGACATTACATGATCTTGTAACCCATATGCTTATGAAACTTGAAATTAAAGCAATTAAATTACACAGTTAAATTCAGTAGTTTACTTTGTTCCCAGTAGTATTTTACCCGCCCGTCGGGCGAAACAATTCATGTGTAAATATTGAGGACAATAAAGCCATTCTATTCAGTATAGTGTAGCATTAATTAAACTGTACGCAATAAAACCACACCGTCCATGCTTGGAGCTAATATGATGCATTCTTAATTGTGATTGGGCTTCAGTGAAATTTAATCAGTGTATATTCCTGTGTAATCGCAAGTGCGCATAATAGCTGTCAAATTGGCAATATGTCCTTTTGACTTTACACCGCCGTAACTTCCTTTAGGTACACTTTGGAAAATTAAAATTATACCGTATTGTAGAAAACAAAATTTCTAGCACGATGATATAATTTATTTCAATGTGTGACAGATAGTTACTGAGAAATAGGTAGAAAAATGAACTAATTTTAGTCGCACCGTGTCCAAGTAAAATTTTCGACGTAGATTTGAATTTTGGCAATTTTACACAATTTGTTAATAATTATTGGGTATACATAATAGCCTATATTGTGGAATACAAAATTTTCTACACAGTGGTATAATTCGTATAGCTGTGCCATTGCTGGTTTATGAGCAGTATCGACCAAAATATTCACGGTTTTCAGTGCTAATTTTGCCTTTTTGACTTTGTCGTTTTGACTTAACACCGCCGTAACTTTTTTTTAGTACACTCTGGAAAATTAACATTTATACCGTGCTTTAGAAAACAAAATTCCCAGCATGATGGTAGTATTTATTTAGATGTGTGCTATTTAGTTGCTGAGAAATAGAGAAAAAAAAGTATAGAAAATCGGACGCGTGGAGTTTATATAATATTTTGAATGTAGATTGAAATTTTGTCATTTTTACATATTTAATGTTTAATTGTTGGATATGAAGTATAGCCTATCTTGTAGAACAGAAAATTCACTACACAGTGGTATATTCTGTATAGCTGTACCATTGCTGGTTTATGATGAGTAGATGGTAGAATATTGACCAAAATTTCCTCCTTTTTTCAGGGTTCATTTTGTCTTTTTGTCATTTTGTCACCGCTATAACTTTTTTGGTTTTATTTTTAAAATTTAAAATTCAGCCTATCGTGTAGACAAGAAAGTTTCCAACGTGATGGTATATATTGTTAGTGGGTAGGCCCAGTGGTGGCCGAGTAGTAGCTGATAGAAAATGGACCAAGGAGGGTGGGACACACAGACAGACACACACACACACACACAGAGACAGAGTATCTCTTTTATATATATAGATAGATATTTGCCTGAGTGTGTGTGTGTGTTTGTTTGCAGATCGAGTTATCTGTATGTATGCCTGTGTGTGTGTGTGTGTGTGTGTTTGTTTGCAGATCGAGTTATCTGTATGTATGCCTGTGTGTGTGTGTTTGCAGATAGAGTTGCCGGAAGCTGCCGTAGCGGCGGCGTCTGAGGCCGGGCAATCTCCCGACGTATTCTACGCGTTCCAGCTGCTCGAACACACCGGTATATGCGTGATTCCCGGCGCCGGCTTCGGCCAACGACCAGGCACCTATCATTTTCGGTACTGATTCTCATATTTATTGTTGGTTGTTGTTATTTATTGAGCAGTGTGGGCGCAGTGTGATATTATGCAGTTTTATCGGATCAATTGTTTATTGTTATCTATTTATTATTTACTTTTTGAACTATCTTTCTCTCTACATCTTTTTTGGTTAGCTTCCAGTACACATGAGGCTACTGCACAGGGTGGTAATAGTGCACTTGCACTCTTACCCCATGCTACTGGATTTGCCTGTAATTTATAATAATAGTAATAATAATAGGGCGTTCAGTCCCCCATCCCCCCATCCACGTGCTAGTGGGGGTGTTGATTAGTGGGCTGTGCTAATAACACGAGTGTTGGTAGCGAACATGTGCCTGCCTTCTACTAGTGATGTCAAACAGAGGTGTACCAGGATACACCACACGTTTTTTCATAATCACCGGCAAATTAACATTCCACACTTATTCTTGTACACAATACTATTTTTTACATTTTCAAATAGACTAAAATACCCGTAGTATTTTACAGTGTTTTTTTGCAGTTTTTATTATTGATATTCGTAGTAAATTTTGCTCAATACACAAAAATTGATTAATATGTGTGTGTGTGTGTTTTATTGTATCAGTACTACAATTTTGCCGCAGGAGGCGCAACTGAAGGATATGTTGTCGCGCATGGAGACGTTCCACCAACAATTTGTCAAAAAATACCAGTAAACTTTCTGTATCCTCTCTCTCTCTCTTGATGTGCCCTTCTTAGTCTCCACACTTTGTATGTGTATGTGTGTGTGTGTGTCTGTTATCATGTCTATTGATTCTAAATCAAGTTAGTCTCATAATTAATGGCCAAATTATTAGTTTCCTTCTGTTCTGCTACGCACAACACGCTGTCTCTAAGAGCTAACTGTCTTCATTTGAGAGTGTAGTTTAGTGTAGCTCAGGATGAGCCTGAAGACTTAGGATAGTTAGCCTAGTTGAGCCCCCTCATGTGTGTATGTGTGTGTATATCTAATGAAAGGAGAACTGTGTGTAGATATTTTGTAGATTGTTTTAGACATTCTAGACAGATGTTTGAGCTTGTGGACTACTGGTATGTATGTGTGTGTGTGTGTTGTTATGTAAGTTTACCTCGTCGATTTTTGGGATTAGCAGTCTTCCCGTGTGTCATTTAATCTAGTAGCCGGTACATAATGTTGGTTCAAAGGTACATAATGTTGGTACAGAGGTACATAATATTGGTACATAGGTACATAATATTTGTACAGAGGTACATGACTATTGATTTATAATCGATGTTTCAGATTTTTATCGTTGCCACATCATATACACACACATACCCACACACACACACAAACAAACACATACACACACACACACACGCACAAACAAACAAACAAACAAACGCACACACAAACACAAACACATACACACACACAAACACACACACATACACAAATACACATACAAACTTACACACGTAAGTTTATCAGACGTAGTTTATCAGACGTAAGTTTATCTTTCGCTTTTTTAGCCCGGTTTTATTGCCAGTACACTGATTTTTTTGGTCAATTTTACAATGCGGTAATGTTTCAATTTGTTTCAATGCATAATCGGGTTTTAATGTGTCTCTTTGTGTATTACGTGTGTGTGTGTTTTGGTCGTCATTTTGGTTGTATGTAGTGCGTTTTGTGTTTTGGACATTATTTACAAAGTGTCGCCTCGATATCGTGCAGCGATTTTTACTGATTAATCCAGCATTCGATCATGTGTGGTTGCACGAAGTTTATGCCTTTGTCTTATTCTTTCTCTCTCTCTCTCTTATTCCATTGTTCGTCAATGTTTTATTAATTTGTGTAGGATTGGCTATTTTTGTGTATGATTCGCTTTGTTTTTGCGTTTTTTTCGGCCCAGCATTTTTATTGTTTTCACGTGCGATTGTTTCATTACATCCTAAACGTGTAAACGACTTATTCATTCATTTTTTCAGAAGACACAATTATTTCACACCATTATAAATTAGCATTAAAGAAAACTGAATCACCATCGGGCCATAATATTTCTAAATTTATTTTTATTTCACGTGACGAACTTTGGCGTTTTGTGATTTTATTTTTTTACTCCTTGTTTATCGCTCCCGTTTTGATTTTGGTGTATTATCTGTTGTTATGTATGTGTTTATTTTTATTGTCACGCGTTGGTCCTTCAACATAGTGCTGGACATTTTGCAGTATCCGAGTATCTGAGTATCCTAGTATCTGAGTATCTGAGTATCCGAGTATCGAGTACAATTGTACCCTGTTCAACACACACCATTGGCAATAATTTTGTGAAATAATTGTTTAAATGTGATTATTTCTGGGTTCATTTTGAGTATTTTGTTAGTGGTGGGATTTACAGCGTATCGCGTGTATCATGTGCTTTTTGTGTGTTATTTTGTGTGACGAAATCATGTGGACTACTGTATGGCGACGATTTACCAAGCTAATTATGAATAAATACAGCTTAATTTTGTGTGTGAATTATGAATTGTCAATCTGTAATTGACATATTTCTCTGATAAATAATGGAGGCGGATTGAAAAAGGTTGAAAACCACTGTTTTTCTAGTTCATTATTTTTTTTTGGCTGAAACTGTTTTTTTGTATATAATGTTGATTCTCTATATGCTGAGTGAATTTTGAGATGTGGTTTGGTTATTTGCTGTCTTCTTATAACCACCGACTATCATTACTACAGATATTACTACAGATACTACATACTACAGATACTACTACTACAGATACTACAGATATTACTACTATTACTACAGATATTACTACAGATATTACTACAGATATTACATACTACAGATACTACTACTACAGATACTACAGATATTACTACTATTACTACAGATATTACTACTACAGATACTACAGATATTACTACTATTACTACAGATATTACTACAGATATTACTACAGATATTACATACTACAGATACTACTACTACAGATACTACAGATATTACTACAGATATTACATACTACAGATACTACTACTACAGATACTACAGATATTACTACTATTACTACAGATATTACAGATACTACAGATTACTACAGATATTACTACAAGTTAATCGTTGTAGACTGTTTGTGTGTGTGTGTGTGTGTCAGTGTATGTGTGTTTGTGTCAGTGTATGTGTGTTTGTGTCAGTGTGTTTGTGTGTGTATATGTGTTTGTATGTGTGTATGTTTGTGTGTGTGTATGTGTGTGTGTGTGTGTGTGTCAGTGTATGTGTGTTTGTGTGTGTGTGTGTTTGTATGTGTGTTTGTGTGTGTGTATATGTGTTTGTATGTGTTTGTGTATGTTTGTGTGTTTGTGTGTTTGTGTGTGTGTTTGTGTGTGTGTATATGTGTTTGTATGTGTGTATGTTTGTGTGTGTGAATGTGTATGTGTGTGTGTGTCAGTGTATGTGTGTTTGTGTGTGTGTGTTTGTGTGTGTGTGTGTGTGTTTGTATGTGTGTTTGTGTGTGTGTTTGTGTGTGTGTGTATGTGTTGTAGACTGTTTGTGTGTGTGTTTGTGTATGTGTGTTTGTGTGTGTGTATGTTTGTGTGTGTTTGTATGTGTGTTTGTTTGTGTGTTTGTGTGTGTGTATGTGTGTGTTTGTGTGTGTGTATGTGTATTTGTGAGCAGTTCTGATTCTGCTTCACCATATTTCATCTCCACCGTGTTCTTTTTCTCATGCTATTCATCTTCTTGATCTCTCGTGCAAGCAGTACTTCCCGTTTCATCTTGTTCAAGAATCTTAGTATTAATATTATTATTGGTATTTATAATTGTGTCTGGTAAATGTTTGCGTTTCGAGTTTGACTGTAGACCAATTTTGTTCTGTTGAGTATTGTGATCAAGGTTTAGTTTAAGATGAAACGCATTTTGAAGGTCTTGAACGTACTTCATTGCACTACAACACCAACGAATCTGCTGTGTCATTTAATTTCCTCTCATCTTCAATATTTGCCCCTTCTTATTTTCATCAGCAATTTTGCATCGTCTAATTATTATGTTCTTTTCGAACTGTCTCTAGAATTATTTAATTTTCTAACTCTTCTTCTCCGTACATATTTCGGGGTTTCCCATACTACTGGATTTGCCTGTAATTAATAATAATAATAATAATTACATTATATGTGTTGTCATTTATTATTTGTCTCTGGTCTATGTTTTGATAGAATTGTTTTGGCATTTATTCAAGAAGTATGCCCTGTTTGTGCGTAATTGAAACCAGTGTGTTTCCATGGCACATAATGCATATATATTTTCTCGTAATTGTTTTTTTTGTTCTCACAGCAAATAAATTGAAAATATGGCTTCACGTATAAAATCCCATCTGTACTAAAATAATTCATCTATCATGTTGCACAACGAAAATATAAACTAATAACACACATTCTGAGAGAGGTTCCCAACACACTTCGTCACGTGCGCAGTGAAAAGTCAGTAGAAGCGGCGCGCCATTAAGGGCGCCAGCGTGGCAAGCAAAGCGACAATTACTGACGCACTTGCCTCGCTGCTGGCGCTGTACCACGGACAGTAGGGACATTGGTACGATCCGCACACTTGACACACATCGATCACGTTCAGCTCGGCCGCTTTTAGCAGCTGCATGTTGAAGCGCTCCGGCGCAAAGTACTCGTAGAGACGGGCCGATCTGTAGAGCGTATAGTTGGCCACCAAGAAGCGACGGTGTATCGTCCATGTCAACTTTTGCGTGTGATTCCCGTAGACCTGGAAAGATGATGCGTGTGTGTGGGTGTTGGTGTATGTTGAGAACAGAGAATATGGAGTTGGTGATTTGTGTGATTGTTTTTGTTAGTTTGATTAGGCAGACGAGCTCTTGTTAGGTGATTTATGTTTTCGAGGATTGTTAAGGTCAGACTTTCCCTGACTCCAATCGTTTTCTGACCCCAAACAGAAGATTGGAGCGAAGTTGCTGGAGGAACCGATCTTACATTACTTGAGTTTTTCAGGCAAGAAAAACTGGTTGTTTTGAGTACTGGAGTGCATCATCAGTTAGCATCTCAAGGTTTATATCTCAGCGTTGCCAGACACGCATTTGGTTCGCGTCTTACTGTTCGAATATTAGCAGCTGAAGGGTGTCGATCACAGGGATGTTACATTCCGGTTACATTTGGTCCCGCTTCAGTTCCGTCTCTCTTTCTATTTCCTATCTAACATAACCCAACCTTACCTAGCCTAACAAAGAAAGGAAAAGACAGCCGGGACCAAACGTACCCGGAGCGTAATATCCCAGTTCCCGATCACATCACTTACCTTGTCGAAGAACCAGTATACACGATCAGGAGCAGTTTTGCCGCTCATCAGGTTGGGCAGACGACCTCGTCTGTTTTGCACCACCAAACTGTTGACCACCTGCTGGTCGATACGATAGCCGCTGGGGAACTCCACCTCAAGCACGGCGGCTCCGCTGTCGGGAGACTCATCAGAGATCCATCTGTGGTCAGTAATTACTCGTCAGTGGCGATTTTTATGCATCTCAATGCGATGCTATTTATTATAGCGTTGGTTAGGTTGATGTACAACAGTGTTTCTTAACATTTTTTCTCTGATTCCCCACTTCTTAATGAGCCATCTCTTCATTTTCCACAACAGCGCTGATAAATTCAATAAATTCAGTTGTTACATCAAAGTAAATGTCAAGAGGCCATTAGGAACAAAAGTAAACGAGTTTGAATTGATAAAAACACACATATTTGTCCAGTTCTGTCCGACCTTTAACTTCCCACTTGGCAGCTCTTCCATTCCCCACCAGTGAAGAATTCCCCACAGGTTAAGAACCCCTGATGTAGACCATGATTTTATGGTTAACGAGTGTCTCGGCTGATGGGTCAGGCTTTGTTACCTCAGAGAGGCGTCAATCACCACGAGTGATTTATTCCTGACAGACTGTATGAAGCGTTCCTGGATGTCAAAATCGAATGCCGTTTTCGGAGGTGTGTCTTTGAGGTTCTCTTGGTCAATGCCGAACGAAAGGTCCATCTGTACTACGGCTTCGCCCACCCCCTTGCCAGTCAGTCGAACATGACCCCATACGTCCTTCAACTACAGAGGCATATACACATTTTACGTAAGTATAAAAACCAGAGCAAAGTGAAAACAGAAGTATTCCGCGTATTATCACAAACTTTCAATGATGGATGAATTTCGTCATATTTCTGTACTGGAGCATGAAGAGGTCTTGATCTTTGTGTGATTATGCTATCCTCTTACATGCAAGATTTAAATTTTCACAACTGTGTCATTATGATTGTGAATTGATTGATCTTTCGAACAGCAATCGGGACATACTCATCTTCATAATCATCTGTTCAAATAGAGATGGAACAAATGAAATGTTGATGCCCGAAATGTTTGCGAAATGTCACACACCGCCACTTGTCGGTATCGCGAGCTGGAGTTTCTTGCTATGTGCACAATTGTGTTGTCGGTGCGGTCATTCAGGTCGATTTGCACGTACATGTTGGTGATGCTGCGCAGACGTCTCTTGTCTGAATAATCGGTCAGGGCCTCGAGCGCCAGCAGCGAGTCCTGAAACATCGGCACGTACAGTGTGGACATTGTAACGAGAAGTGGCGGCGCCAGGATTTTCCCGGTGGAGGGCTGAAGGGAGATCGGGAAAAACATGTGGAGGCTTGACCAAATATGAGGAACTACACTCGAAATGTCCATGGTCAGGATTTCCGGGGTCTTGGCACATTTTTGGGAGGCTTCAGCCCCTCTAAGCCCCTCTTCTTGGCGCCGCCACTGATAACAAGACCTGCGGAGAGATCATTCCCGCGTCGAGGTGTACTGGTCTTATATCTAAACTCTATATATAAGATCGAGAGGTAGATTCTAGAGGTTTTGACATGTTTGCGTTTGCCGTAACGACTCAATTACATTAGAGCTACCGTACTCATAGGTTTTCCATACAACCATGTTTCGTGCATTATTTGTTTATTATGTATCGACAAGAAATCGTGTGCTGCTTTGTTTTCTACGAAGCTGATGTTTGTAAGTTGTATTCACCACTTACCACGGTGGAGATCCAGGCGCTGTCAAACATTCTCATCGAATTGAGCCATTTGACAATCTTCAGCTGCTCGCCTTCTCGCTGTCCTCGCATTGAATACACCAGCAAAGCGTACGATGTAGCCTCGACGGCCTGGGCGTCCCAGATCTGCTCGTTTTTTGCCTGTATGTACGGCTTGGTGTTGGTCTCTCTCGCGATAGGATTCGGCTCGATCGTATCTCTCGCCCAGTAGACCATATCGCCTCTTCTTCGGATCACACTGTCCGAAGTCAGCTTGTCGAAAGCTGATTCCTGTTCGGCGCTGTTGGTCACCGAGAGAGCGTATGCCGTGATGGCGATCTCGTAGGGGTCTTTCAGTCCAGAAACAACCTTCTCCAGATAGTTTTTGGCACGTACTCTGGCGTTGGAGACGGTTTTTTCTCCTTGTACTATTTTGATGACAGATTCAAGTGCAATTAGCACATGCGCCGTGAGTGGAACTTGTTGCCTCTTGAAGCCGCCCGACTTGTAGATTGGTTTCATCTTCTGATCGAGCGGGCTGTGGTACCATTCTGTCTCGTTGAACGATCCGTCGTCATTCTGGTACAGCGCTATCCATTTGGCAGCTTCAGACATAATTCTTGGCTCAACATACAAGTAGTTGTCCCAGTCTTGAAACTGAGATTTCTGCAGCTGGCGAATCGTCCAGGCAGTCGTCCTGTAATAACACATAATTTTTATATCAGTGTTTACTTTCTGAAGTTTGTTTAGGTACAAATATGCACGAGGTAATTGAATATTTGTGTTGAACTGGCTGATTAATTATTCCGACATTCTCCTGCACTTTTTCCAGCAGGTGTGTTCTATTGAACTTATAAAATATTGTCAATGCACTTTTACTCTTGGTTTACGTAAAGCGTATTTTCAACATTAGCTTCTACCTGTTCTCATAGCTGGGTGGTTAATTCGATGATTGAGGCTTTGCGAAAATGATGGACTGTTGATATCGAAGCATCTGACGCACTCACCATACGCTTGGATGTCCTCCGTCGTAGAAGAGGAAGGGACCTCTCCTGAAGCGCTTCATGATCTGGATGAAGAACGGAGACACATCGTAGAGGACTTTACGCAGGAAACTCGGCGTTAATTGGCTGGTGACGCGCAGGTAATGTAGCGAAATGATGTTGTAGCCGAAGTTGAAGACAGTGCCGTCTGTCGACTTCAACCAGCGGCCGAACACGTTGACGGTGGTCATTGGAACCGTTGTGAAAATCGGACCGATAACGCCTCCTGCGGGTCAACACAACTGGGAGTTAGGCAGGCAAACTTGCTGTCGCATCGGTCGTTCAAAATTCGCCCAAGTGAAAAACTGTGAACTCCCCAAATCATAGGGAGCATCATACTCGTCAATGGGAATAGTTGTGCAATAATTCTTTTTTCTGGAAGCAAAGGATGCGAAAGCCATTTCAACAGAAGTGGATTAATATAGCATGCATGTGATTGTGTACTATGGATGTGGATTTTTTATCTAATGATTATGGCTTCACCTGAGATGGAGATGGTTGCCTGAGGACTGCCGTAGATAAAGCTCCTGGCTGCTTCCAAGCCAGTAGTCGGATCCTGATCGGTGAACACCTTGAAGAATTGATAGTTCTGCGCTTTGTTCTCCAAATCGAGTAGAATTGAAGTGTGCTTTCCAATCGGCGCTCCTTCCATCTGTGAAATAACAGTCTGCCCTCTGTAGTTGAGTATTTCAATATTATTTCCTACGTTTTTGTACGCCTCATTGGAAAAAAATGAACGTATATATATATTTTCAGTCTTCTTGCCGGTTTAATGTGCATTTTTGCTCGTCTGCGTTTTTTCTTTGCTGTAGCGAAGCAAAAGCCTTGATTTAGCCTGCTACTGATAACCATGTAATTACAGTACAACCAGGTTCATGGTCGAGTCGTGGGCGACTAAACCGGCTCACCCTGATTGTTCTGCAGTGAGGAGGGTGGCTGAACACCCCACAGGATTAAAAGCAAAACCTGTTACAAGAATGAAGGATGGATGAGCTGCTTGATAGCCAACGGCCATTTAGCTGCTCACATTCTGCAAAAGTGTTTTCATTTTTCTATGTGTGCCTACTGCCTACTCGCTACGTTATTTGTCCGTTGTGTTTTTTCCGCGCCTGTGTATAAATATATGCGCTATGTCAAATATATGTTGTTGTTTGTTTAGAGCAGTGTTTCTTCGCCTTTCTCAGTGTTCGCACCCTTTTTGAATCAGCAGTCAATTCTCGCACCGCTGGATTCTTCATAGTTATACGAAAATACAAACGACGTAATAACAAAACTTTTTTATTCAATATTCATTCAATTTATTCAATATAATGATTTAAGAGGATTGAGCAAAGTACGTTTTTCAGGAAAAATATAATGCATAGGTTAAAATCTATATTTTTGTTTTTTAAATTACAGGAATCCCGCACCCCCTAGGAACCAGACTTGCACCTCCTAGGGGTGCGAGCACTCGCGCTTAAGACCCCTGGTTTAGAGCCTGCTATATTTCGTCTATATTGTCCGGTGCAACCTATGAAAATGAGTAGATAAAGAATAAAGCGTAGTATTGAAGAAGCGACCAGTAAGTGTTGCTCACGATAACGTTGACGGTGGCCGACTCCACATCGAGGCTGTAGAATGTGCTGCATTCAACCGTCACTGTGAACTCGCCCAGCTCCAGCATGGGCTTGATAGGGAACGAAACCTCGAACGATTCACCGGCAGCAACCTGCAGCGTGTTAGTTTCATGTAGGACATGTGTTCTAATTTGCATTGCCGATCGTGGAGTCCAGTATAGTATAGCTGAGGTAGGATGCAGCTTTTAATGTTGAAGATACGCGAGATCGATAGAAGACCCAGTTTGGCAATGTGAACAATACACATGAACTACAATTGTTTCACTATTGTGCTCTGGGTGTGCCATTTATTTATGTCAGTGGTGGAGTTTTGTTTGAAAGTATTCCTTGCAAAATTGGCTATAAATGTTTACGTTTCACGTGGGATGTCTGAGCGTGTTTCCTCACCGGAACTAAATGCTGATGATCTCCGGACGAAGTGCGAGCGTACATATGAGATACAATTCCATGCTCTTCCACATGAACAAACCTGATGTCACCAACAAATATGTCAGCGTTGTTGGCCTTTCAGTCATTTCCCATTCTTCATTGGAATGCTATTATGCTGTTTGTTGGATAAACTTGAAAATCGTATGCATAGTCAGTGGTGTTTTTTATTAATCATCATAGTTTCACTGTTTAGAACAGTACTATACTTGAATTCATGTAAGGAATTCCGATGCCTGAAACATGCTGTCTTCTTGACTCACTGGTAGAGTGGGCTGTCTTTGAGGGTGACCAAGGCAAGCACTTGCACGTTCTGGTTATTGACAAGCAGAAGACGAGCTATCACGGTTTCTCCTCGTCTCACTTGCGACACCATCTCCAAGGTCATGTAGAACGGCCGGTCACTCTGATACTGCTTGGACAAACACGTTTTATGAGAAGTGGCCAAGTGTATCAACTCCCTAAACCAAGATGTCTCATAATTGCATATTTCTACAACAAACAGAGCCGTAGCAAACGCCCCAAGCACCCCCGGCCGGAGGGGCCCCGTTGCTTCTTGCATGATATTAAAAGTTATCATAAAGTTGCATATAAATAGATAGATAGATGTCCCTAGATAAATGGAGACCGAGGGGCTACTCGTAACTGCATTTTCTCAAAGTCGGTCCTCTAATTCAATGGTCCTCCACTTGAAATGGGGGTCCTCAGTATTGCCCTCGGGGGGAAGGGGTCATAAAACATGGTCACGACTCTGATAACAAGTGAAGTTTGCAATCCTAGGGATATTTCTGAATTCCTTCACGGTCATGATGTCGTACTCACAACCAAAGGATTTTCGACCAATCGGAATCCGTATTTTTGATCGACGCTGAAGCCGCTTATGAACCACTTCTCGTTGGTCTTTGGAACATCCAGATACCTCAATTCCGTTCCAATATATCCTGCGAATATTATTCAGTGTGCGTCGTTTTAAAATTTGTATGTAGCCGATAGTCGATACAAATAGATTTGATTCATTCAAACAGCGGTAATCAATGTTTTTTATTTTTTATTATTAAATTGCATGACCAACTGGGGATTTTGACGTTATTTTTATGTCCTGAATAATGAAAAGTGAAGGTGCAATTAGATTGTGTTCGGCAGCGCTTGTAGAATATTTTATAGGTAGAATATACGAGTGATATGTGCGTCTGATCAATTTATCAGCAAATGATCAAATTTCTTTGTTCACTATTTTGTTATATTTCGAATTTGATTGGCTTTTACAGTGCAGGATTAGCCTGGAATGTTTTCTTGAACGGTATGTAAGTTTATTGACCTATATTCTGTATAGTCCACGCCCAGTCTCCATCGCCTTTGTCGAACAAATCCTTGAAAAATGACCTCCTTCCCAGACGGAATTTACTTTCCTCTTCTTCCATATCCAGCACAGATTCACCTGCAAACAGAAAGTCTTGGGAGTAATCAACGTTGTTTGATGGTAAATGATTTCGTATTTGGTATATTGGTCAAGCAAATCAAATGTTGCATCACAATATAGCTTCATCACAAGGCTTAGCTTCTCCTACGAGAGCCAGCTCCAAGTGTACACTCATTCGAGGAAGATACGCTGCGTTCGTGCTGTATTTTTTAGCTTCACCCAATATGAATCACCAATTATACAAACTCGATGGATTTCCCATTGATCTCCACATCTCCACTATGCCGACAGTATTGGGTCTCCAGGAAGACGGAAGGTGTGCATGGAGAGGATCAGTGTCTTCATTGCTAGTCTAAGATCGGGAGGTATAATATCGTGTATCTGTCACTCTGAAGTATATCCAAATATATCTACAATGCTTGGAGCTAGAATGTTAGGAGCGGTATAGCTATATCTACAATGTAAGGAGCAAGGCAAGCGACAAACGTGATTTTCATCTACTTACACTGGCTCTCATCGCTACCATCAGTGCAGTCCACTTCTCCATCGCAGCGTTTGGTTGAATTGTAACAGCCGATCGACAGACATCTTGATTCACCTTGTAGGCAATCTAACCAATACAACATGAAGAACATACAGCAGCTTTATCGCACTGGGACACTGGATGATCTTACGTATCAAGCTACTTTACTTGAAACTTCTCTGAAACAAACAAATTCCTTGTAAGTTCTTGACTGATCATCTGCAAGAAAAACCTTTACTGACTTCCATTGATGCATTTATTACCATTTATTATTTTATTTTCCAACTGTCTTTCTCTCTGGAATTATTTACTCTTCGAACTCCCTTTCTCTCTACATCTTTTGGGCGCTTCCGGTACATATATGTGTCCACAATATCATCTTTTGTAGGAATTATGTAATTAATGCAACGCCAAAACGCCGAATCCACGTGTGTTGATTCTCAAAAGCGTATGTTCATACATTGGCGACCTGAATATGCCCGTGTTTATACAGTGTATATACAGGGCGTGTATAATCGCTCTGGTATGAAACCCACCTGAATCGGGAGAGCTGCCAACGATGGCGTCGGTGAAGACAACCAGCTGAGCCATTTGGAAGCTGGTGTTGGTATCACCTCCTTGGCCCGGTGTGGTGAAGTAATCGGTCTTGATGGGCTTCACTCCGTCTCGCCACCGCCACAGCGCCTGGTTCAAGCCCCTGCAAGCAATAACACACAATGACAGACAAAGTTGCAACAATCCAGCACGTTGTTGATTCTGGGACTGCCTGCTTACATACATCGAAGTCGTCCTACTGAAGGTCTTCAGAAGCGGTCTTAGCGGTCAAAGCTATATCTTGAAGTCACACTCAGCACATTGATGCCAAAAAAACGATATTGGCGATTAAAGGTTAAAAGTTAAAAGTTAAAGGTTAAATGCCTAAGTGGCAGCTGCTACACGGGAAGAAGCCAAAGCTTATGAACACACAGGCGTGCCCCGTGCAGCTCGCTGCCACCGCAGAACCGACCCTCTCCACGCTATGGCGCCACAAGGACGGAAGACGTATTAGAGAGAGTCACCTCCCCAGAATGCATGACACAGCACATGACTGATATCTGGTACCATCATTTCCTGCTGGGTGGACAGGGGCTGTGGGATTGTAGAATTCGCCCAATGAAATTCTGCTCCGCCGGGTTTCGAACCACGGACCTCCCGCTTGTGAGGCGGGTGTGCTAACAACTGCACCACGGAGTCCACAAAAGACTTACAAACCTGTACGATCCTTCGAACGAGTGCAGAGCAGCCATTACGGATGTTCTGGTGATGTCGTTGTCGGCCTGAAGACTGTACAAGTAGGCTCTGTTTGAGCTGGTGCAGAATGTGGCACCGGGAACGCTGTTCATTCCCAACTCGACCGTATTCTTTGTGTGGTCTTTCTGCTGGTTGAGCTGTATGCTTATCTGAAAGTAATGTGGCGCAGCAACGTTCAATTACATCGTGCGTGAATCACAGAACTTGGCACAACATTAGACTATCTAGTATTTATAAGTATGTTTGTCTTTGACATGTCATGTAGCTGTATCACATGATGCCAATCAATCGCAAGAATTGTGCGGTATCTCACAGGGTTGTTGTTGAATCCCTGCACGGGAACAATGACCGAATCTGTGAGGACTTCTCCGTCTTCTGTCACGTGATACACCACCAGACGGAAGCTGGGTGGCATTTCCGACGAAATGCTCACTGAAATGGTTTTCGATGAAGTTGCTGCGAACGAGTCAACAGTTACTTTGTCTCCGTGCATCACCAAGCCTTTACTGATCACCTGACAAATCAGATCCAACGCTGGCATTGATTTCGCCTGATACACGCATGAATACAAAGTATAACGTGAAATACATGCAGTGGCGGATCCAGAGTGCAATTTTGGAGGGGGGATGAATTATGTATGAGTGACTAGCGAGCGTGTGAAGGTCATGACTTGAGGCATTTTTCAATGATATACACACACATTTACACACACAATAATGTGCGAATATGTTTTGCGATAATGTTCATATCAACAAATTATACAGAAATATAATTTATTGACCTCTTTTAGTGTACCTCTTAGTTATGAGAGGTGATGGAAATATTCTTGAGGGGGGGGCTTCAGCCGCCTGAGCCTCACTGGATCCGCCAGTGAATACACGGTAGAGAATAGGAACAGTTGAAAATGTCGCACTCACGATGGTGTAGAAATAGGTTATCGGAAAGTTGGCCTTGATGTGAAAGACTGCGTATTCTCCAACGTTGAACACTTTGTTGGACGAGTAGACGGACAAGAATCGGCGCGATTTGGAATGAAACGGCAGCAGTCGCAAACTGGCAGACCATGTGCCGATCCTGACAGCGTCGCCACTTTCTCCAGGAGTCTCGAAGGTGGCCGTCAGCTCCACTGGACTATCGCGAGCAGGAATATCCACGCTGAACGAATAAAGTCCTGTCTGGCGGAACTCTGACCATCGGTGTTCGTCGGCCAGATGTTGCATGAAGGTGTCGATCACCAACGACGTGGATGGCGATGACGAAGATGATGATGAAGAGTCGTCGAGAGACTTTGAGCTCGTGCGATAGTCGGTGTAAGTCCAGCTGCCGTTGGTAGCATACAGATTGAATTTGTTCTCGTGCTGATTCACGCTCGGAATACGAACTACCTCGCCCCCAGCCGAGGAACGCACAGTCAACGATGATTTTCTGAGAAGTTCGGCTGTCAGGGGAGCGCTGTCGTGGTACGTCACCAACACCTGAAATCATCAAATTTTATTATACCGCAAAATGTGTTTAAATATAAATCTGAGATTAGTGATAGTGAAATCAATGTAAAAGACAATTGATTCAACAAGTAGTTGTGTTGATTTTTGGAGGTTGTTTAATAGCTTATCCTAGAGGATTTATTTCACTTGCCAAAATGGAAAATTTAACATTTCGGAATTTCAGATACTCATTGTGACTGATGAGCTTGCCAAAAAATCTTGAAAACCAATAGAGTCTTTCTGATTAGTATTTCATCCTCCATAAAATTCCACCAATCAGGAGACATTTATACGTGACCATGCCATCGTTTCTCTGGATGCTCGGGAAATCACCATAGCTCATCGACTTTCTGTGTTTTCTACCCGATTAAATTAATTTCCGAATCTTTATACCTATCTTTATTATGCCAAACAATCAGAGGTTTTCTTCCAAGAATTTGCGTGTGGACTGCGAGGTTATAGTGAAATTTCGTAACATTTGAAATATCTTTTAGGACAAAACGGACTTGCAGAATGAATGTTGGTATTCGATAGTTAGAGAAGGATTTGAGTGACAAATATTCCAGCAGCAGTTACCTGTCCGTAGAACCTCATTCCTGGCTTGAAGACCTGCGGTTGTCCTCCTAGAAATCTCACAGAAATGGACGAATTGACAAGCTTGGAGTTGCACCAGGCAACGTAGGTCTCGTTGTACCAGTACTCCGTCACCTGATCGAAATGTACAATATGTATGGTATACTGTACCTTGTACATCAGTGGTTCTTAAGCTGTGGGTATTTCCCCACTGGTGGGGAATGGAAGAGTTGCCAAGTGGGAAGCTAAAGGTCGGACAGAAGAACAAATGTGTGGTTTTATCAATTCAAACTCGTTTATTTTTGTTTCTGATGACCTTTTGACATTTACTTTGATGTAACAACTGAATGTATTGAATTTATCAGCGCTGTGGTGGAAAATGAAGAGATGGCTCATTAAGAAGTAGGGAATCTGTGAGAAAAAGGTTGAGAACCACTGTTGTGCATCAACCTGCATGTGTTGAATCTATATCTATAATAATAAAGCTCAACGTACGTGTGTGAGTGTGTGTGCAGAACGGCACATTGGTGTATATATATTGGTGTGTGTGTCTGTGTGTCGATATGCCATGACTCACGTGCATTGCAGCGAGCGTTTGCAGCGATCGTTTGCAAATGCCCAGTGGCGTGCAGAGCGCGTAGTAAAACAGAGTGTTTAAATAAGTACATTGTCGTGCATGTGCGTGTTCCACAGGCGTTTTTCGAGTGGATATGTGTAGCTTACCAATATTGTAATTGTAATCAACATTTATTTTTCTACTGGTGTTTGTTTTTCACCATTGTTCTACACACTGCGCCATTCAGTTGAGCGATTGCTAGAAACGCCCATGCGAGATTGCCACCTCAGGCACACACACACTCACATACACACTGACATACATGCACACACACACACACACACACATACACACTGACATAGATGCACACACACACACACATACACATACAGGTACACGTACACACACACACACACATACATACACAGTGTACAGAACGGCACACTGATGTATATATTGGTGTGTGTGTCTGTGTGTCGATATACCATGACTCACGTGCATTGCAGCGAGCGTTTGCAAATGCACAGTGGCGTGCAGAGTGCGTAGTAAAACGGAGTGTTTAATTAAGTACATCGTCGTGCATGTGCGTGTTCCAGAAGCGTTTTTCAAGTGTATATATATGTGTAGCTTACCAATATTGTAATTGTAATTATCATATATTTTTCTATTGGTGTTTGTTTTTACCTTTATTCTACACACTTTTGTCATTCAGTTGAGCGATTGCTAGAAACTTCCCTGCCAGATTGCCACCACATCTTTTCTGCGAACTGTCCCAGGAATTGCACACACGATACCGTTTTGCATTTTGTATTGGTACCAGACTTATTTCCAGAAGCGTTTTTCAAGTGTATATGTGTAGCTTACCAATATTGTAATTGTAATTATCATATATTTTTCTATTGGTGTTTGTTTTTTACCTTTATTCTACACACTTTTGTCATTCAGTTGAGCGATTGCTAGAAACTTCCCTGCCAGATTGCCACCACATCTTTTCTGCGAACTGTTCTTGCATAATTTTGCAATCCTTCCCAGGAATTGCGCACACGATACCGTTTTGCATTTTGTATTGGTGTGTGTGTCCGTGTGCCGAAATTCTATGAACGAACACGTGTGCAGCCAGTGTTTGTATGCGTGTGCGTCTGTATGTGCGATGCGAACTTATATAATGTCGTGCACACGGATTGTGCAACATTTTGATGATCAGACGGCGATTCTGTCGCAGGCTGATTAAACATACCAGAACCATAATACCAATATTCGCGTGCCTTTAGCACTAATAGTTGAAGCGCGTATCCGACTCAATGTGAGTATGAACACTTGAATTTTATATGCCTACACTACTTATTGAATTATATGTGGTTACACTTGTTATTTTCGAGACGCACGTAGTGCGGATCTACTAGCGACCATAACCGCACGAAGTGCGGAACTTGTCGCTAGTATATAATAATAAAGCTCAACGTACGTGTGTGAGTGTGTGTGCAGAACGGCACATTGGTGTATATATATTGGTGTGTGTGTCTGTGTGTCGATATGCCATGACTCACGTGCATTGCAGCGAGCGTTTGCAGCGAGCGTTTGCAAATGCCCAGTGGCGTGCAGAGCGCGTAGTAAAACAGAGTGTTTAAATAAGTACATTGTCGTGCATGTGCGTGTTCCACAGGCGTTTTTCGAGTGGATATGTGTAGTTTACCAATATTGTAATTGTAATTAACATTTATTTTTCTACTGGTGTTTGCTTTTCACCATTATTCTACACACTGCGCCATTCAGTTGAGCGATTGCTAGAAACGCCCATGCGAGATTGCCACCTCAGGCACACACACACTCACATACACACTGACATACATGCACACACACACACACACACATACACACTGACATAGATGCACACACACACACACATACACATACAGGTACACGTACACACACACACACACACATACATACACAGTGTACAGAACGGCACACTGATGTATATATTGGTGTGTGTGTCTGTGTGTCGATATACCATGACTCACGTGCATTGCAGCGAGCGTTTGCAAATGCACAGTGGCGTGCAGAGTGCGTAGTAAAACGGAGTGTTTAATTAATTACATCGTCGTGCATGTGCGTGTTCCAGAAGCGTTTTTCAAGTGTATATGTGTAGCTTACCAATATTGTAATTGTAATTATCATATATTTTTCTATTGGTGTTTGTTTTTTACCTTTATTCTACACACTTTTGTCATTCAGTTGAGCGATTGCTAGAAACTTCCCTGCCAGATTGCCACCACATCTTTTCTGCGAACTGTCCCAGGAATTGCACACACGATACCGTTTTGCATTTTGTATTGGTATGTGTGTCCGTGTGCCGAAATTCTATGAACGAACACGTGTGCAGCCAGTGTTTGTATGCGTGTGCGTCTGTATGTGCGATGCGAACTTATATAATGTCGTGCACACGGATTGTGCAACATTTGCTTCAAGTGCATTATCATCATATTTGCATTGCTATCCAAGACAAAACTCAAGGCGACCGCATCACTTACAATACTACAAACGAAGCTACGAGACGCACGTAGTGCGGATCTACTAGCGACCATAACCGCACGAAGTGCGGAACTTGTCGCTAGTCAGTCATAAAGCCAGTGACGGACCTTCAAAACTCGGTGCTCGGGGGAGGCTTGGAGTTCTGGTACCCCCCGCCGTCAATTCCCAAAACATATTCTTGTGGTTTTTGTGAGTAAAACATATTACTGATATATTGTAATGTACATGCGAACGTTAATTAAAAATAAATAAATATTCCCTTGCAGTGCACTTAGTTGAAAATTTCTGATTTGGTGTCCCTCAAAAGCCCATGTTCGTAAGCCAGACAATAACAAGCTAATGACAAAAATGACAAGATTCAAAGCAATATTATTGTTATTGAATTTGTAGATATGTTCTGATAATTTAATTGTATTTAATTCTATTCAAAATTAGTTTGTGAAAATGTTCTATGAAATTAATTATAGAGGTATACTAACAGTAGATTTGTCACGTGGATTATTTTGAATTCTGACATGTAAGCTGGTAGTTATTTGCGTAATCAGATTTGACAGATTAAATGTGAGGCAAGAGCGACAAAAAGCGGATGATCGCTTACCCTGGCCAAGATCTTGATCTCTGCATTGTTTAAGTCATCGAGAGTGCCTTGTAGTGAGCTCATCGGAATGTTGAACGTTTCAGCTGCGAAAAACTGCAACACCACAAATTTTCCAATGACATACGAATAATTCCACACCGAAGTTATACTCGATAAGTGGCATAAGTTTGATTTCTGTATAATTTTTGGAAAAAAAATCGCCGTATCAGTCTGATCTAAACCAAGTCAAAATATATTTGATCAAGTTCATATGTGTATGGGATTGGGTGTGTGTGTTTAGGTGTATGTGTTTTTGCCTCTGTATTTGTGTATGTGTGTTTGTGTGTGTGTGTGTGTTACACGCTTGGTGGGCAATCTATGGTACGACAACTTGGCCAAGATGTGATATCTAGTTACACCGGTGTAGATATATCTTAGCTGGTCGTAAATTTTTCCTTTTTACGGAGTTGTTAGCGTTGACGCTGTGTGTTTTTCGTACGCACCCGAGCTATACGATAGACGGAGACCAGTTTAAATTCACGGGAGTCGTCGGAACCAAGTCGTGGACGCACCCACAACTCGATGGTGGCGTTGCCCTGCACCGGGCGATCGTTGGTGAAGCCGGCGGACACCTCGCCTGTGATCGCCTCCTCCGATAGCAGAAAATACGTCGGCGTCAACACGAACACCTGGAAAACACGGCGGGCGTGTGTGTTTTGTATGCATCTGGCGAGGTCGCTCGGACCACGCGCGTGTCAACACTCGAGCAAGTGTAATAAAGTGTGGAGCTGCTAACTATCGGGTTT
This sequence comes from Sacculina carcini, assembly GCA_916048095.2. Classification (NCBI taxonomy): domain Eukaryota; kingdom Metazoa; phylum Arthropoda; class Thecostraca; family Sacculinidae; genus Sacculina; species Sacculina carcini. The sequence goes on along the minus strand of OU696587.1, from coordinate 6,416,695 downwards.
TTGCGTGAATAATCCACTTTGCCACTGGCGGATCCAGAGAGGGGCTCAGGGGGCTGAAGCCCCCCCCCAATGTTCCCTTCAACTTGTCATAACCATGAGGCTCACTAAAAGAGTTCAAGAAAAGTATTTTTTCTGTAGAATTAGTTGATATATGCATTATCGCAAAGACGTTTCATAATGATGCATGTACATGACTGATGGCTGCGAAGATTCAGCCCCCCCCCAAAAAAAATTAATTCAGCCCCCACCAAAATTGCACTCTGGATCGGCCACTACAATTCGTCTGGTCTATCTTCTTATCTAGTCTAATTTGTGTGTTATCTTTGAGATTTTTTCGCCGAGATTTTAGGCTGAGAGTAGGCATGTATATTTTGAGCATATATGGATATTATTTGACTGAAAGACTTTAATATTGAAAGATTCTTGAAAGAATGTCTGAATAATCTTGAAAATCTTCATAAAGCAACAATGGACCAAAGAACATTACGTCTGGAACGGCAAAATTTCACTAATTGAGTGAATTTTTTAAATGAGATAAGCTCGTTTTTGAGATGCTGAGCTCACAACTGTGTTGCCAACGCACCTCCCACTGAGGAACGAAATATTTGGCGATCTGGAAGTTTTTCTCGGTCACTTGACCGCGTGCTTCCACTCGTATTTTCCACGTGCCGATTTTACCGATGAATGGAAGTCGCATTTTCAGCGATATCACGCCTATTGAAACAAGACGCTCACTCAATAAATAAATACTGCTGAACCGACATAACACCGATGAAAAATCAATAAAAAAATTCCAATGAAACGACCAAAGAAAAGAACATTTTCGATTAGAAATAAATGTATATGATAATTTTAAAATATGCGTGACAAAGTAAATTCTACGAGTGTGTGTGTGTGTGTGTCTGCCTGTGTGTGTGTCTGTGTGTGTGTGTGTCTGCCTGTGTGTGTGTGTGTGTGTCTGCCTGTGTGTGTGTCTGTGTGTGTGTGTGTGTGTGTGTGTGTGTGTGTGTGTGTGTGTGTGTGTGTGTGTGTGTGTGTGTGTGTGTGTGTGTGTTGAGCGGAAGTTGGATGTATTGCTCGATTATGTACCATTGTTCGAAGACATTGAAGGCCATTTCCGCATTATGTAGCCGTCGGGGTCCTGCCGGCGTAATACCACGTGATTTCAACCTCAGTTCAAGACGATATATTTTGCAAGTGATATCATATGTCTACTTGATTAAAAATATACAACCAAATCTAGGAGTTCTTATCTATATCAATACAATTAACAATATCTAGGAGTTTTTCTATTACAGTTTTTTGTCATTATATTTGGTTAAATTGGTGAGTGTTACCAGATTGTCTGCGATTTCTGCCAGCCGAGAAAAAAAGACGAAGAAGATGAATATGTAAATAATTAAACGTTTTCACATAGGAGAAAAATGAATAATTTTGATCAAATGCTTATTCCAAAATTGACAGAAAATCCAAATTTTTGCAATTATAAATTTGATTGGGATTTTGAATGTTGGTTTACCAGCACGAACACGGTGACAGGATCGTCGAATGGCTTCAACGTTGTCTTCAGCATCACAACTCGAAAACGCACTGCAAATGTAAAATAACACACAGTATTATAATACTTCTTGTTCTTGTTAAACATCAAATGTGTAATAATATTCGAGCATTTTCTTAATCTGTGGGGAATTATATCTTATTCTAATCTGTCAAGTAGGGAAAGTAAATGTCCGACAGAAAGACATGAATGTTTGTTTTATCAACCCGAATTAGCTAGCGTTTCAAGCTAGACTTCCTGGCATTATATATTTGGTGGAACAACTGAATTTATTGGATGTATCGCTTTAGCGCTGTTGTGTGGAAAATACACAATTAGGCTCATCAAAAAGAAGAGAGCAATCAGAGAGAGGAAAATATTACCGACCTCTGATCCTTCTGATCATCTGATCCTCTGATCATGCTGATCCTTCTGATCCTCTGATCCTTCTGATCCTTCTGATCCTCTGATCCTTCTGATCCTCTGATCCTTCTGATCCTATGATCATTCTGATTCTCTGATCCTCTGATCATTCTGATCATCTGATCCTTTGATCATTCTGATCATTCTGATCATTCTGATCCTCTGATCCTTCTGATCATCTGATCATTCTGAATTATTAGCGCGAGTTGGCTCACCCATTTGTCCGAAATTGTAGAGGGCGCGGCTAGTCTGCACGAGGATAGTGAGGAAGCGGCTGGAGAACAGAAGACTGGTCTCGTTGTTGAAAACTGACCCTCCTGCCCCGGGCGAGTCGTGCGGGTCAGCCTCCACCCTCAGGCGATAATCTCCCGGCTCGCTGTTGTCGGGAATCTGGGGCGTGCAGACACACACACACACACACACACACACACACACACACACACACACAGCAGAAATCCCCAGGACGTTTCATTGAGGAGTGTGCGTGTGAGTGTCATGGGCTTAGATTTTGGGAGGTATGGGGTTATATATACCCCCCGACAAATTGGCTGGGGGTATGAATATGCAATTATAACCTCCGAGAATTCTGCTGAGTTTAATTCATTGGGTATATTATCATCAAAATCAACATAGCAAAAAATAACAATACACGAAAAATGTAAAAAATTATAAATACGTGAAAAATTATACTTTACGCAATATACTTTTCATTGATGTATATGCGTTGTAATTAAATAGGTCGAAAATAGTTAAGGGTCTCATGTAATTGACCAACTTAGCCAACTTAGAACACATGGATTAATTAACAAACAATTATATATCAGCCACAGTTAAATATTATTTTTAATTTTAATTTAAATATTAATTTAAATTTTTTCAGGATTAATTTTAATTGTTCTTGATAACATCAGCATTGAGAGTGTTATATAGTGATTCAGTGATGTACTATCTTGTCTTTTTTACTGCTCAAAGCAGAGCAGTATCGTAGTAGTTGTTATCAGACAAAGTGACAATTTGCAATTTGCATTTGATTGCATTCCGGCTGCGTCACTGCCCTGGGCGATCTGTATGTGTGTGTGTGTGCGTGTGTATGTTTGTCTACATACACACACACACACACACACACATACACATGCTGCCTTAAACGGAATGCTATTTCGGCTCGTTCGTGTGCATTCTTTGCTGGGTAGGCGAACAATGCACAAATGCCAGCTTCATTCAAGCCCACACTAGTGCCTGCCTACCTTTGAAACCTCACACACACACACACACACATGCACACACATGCACACACATACGAATGCATGCAGACAGCCTTGCAATGGCCTTGATGCACGCGCTCAGTGAAGAATGTGTGTGCATTGGTGCGACAGGGCGTGTGTGTTCTGCGATTGCTGCAGAAACATTGTGTTTTTCCTGTGTTTTTCTAGCTGTTTCTAACCCTGTTTCCCACGGGTCTAAGGGAATCCAAGGGAGGGCTTAGTAGAACCCGAACTCCCCTGGTTTGGTAAAAGGTGTTCAATTAATTACTGATCAGTGACTACTTAAAGTGACTGACGAAGGAGTAATCCTAAACGTTTGACTACAGTAGAAATCATTTGTGTTTTTTTCTGTTAGGGTAACAAACCCCTTAGTACAAATCCTTTAGAACATAAGCGAGCCCAAATCAACCTTGTTCGCTTTAAAGACACAGTGAACTGAACGAAAACAGCTGAAATATTCATGATTGTTCTCGGTGTGAGTCTATTGGACGCAGGGACAACCTGCTGTCCTTGTAGAAGGCACCATAAAGCTCGTTCAACGAAGGTGACACCGTTAGTGCTGTGACACTGACCTTGAATATACCTGATAGCACACACTGTCCTAGTGACCATGAATATCCAGGTGTCTCTCGTCAAATGGTCGTTTATCATAATGATTCAACGTCAGAATGTGTCTGTGTGTGTGTGTGTGTGTGTGTGTGTGTGTGTGTGTGTGTGTGTGTGTGTGTGTGTGTGTGTGTGTGTGTGTGTGTGTGTGTGTGTGTTTCTTTGACTGTGTGTGATTGGAATACATTTGACATTTGTAGATCGAACGCTGGTGGAATCAATGCCAGTTTAAACGAGGCATCTTATCTTGTAGACAGGAGGAAATGTTTTCTCTAGTTTTCAGACGTCGTTAAATATATTCTTGTTGGCTTGCTTTTTCTGCATTTATCCAAGTTATGGTTTTTGTAGCCTTGATGTAGCAGTTAGTACCGCTAA
>OU696587.1:6284992-6407492 GCA_916048095.2 Sacculina carcini | reverse complement strand
TTTTGACTATTATGAGAAATGTATGTAGTTATCAGGAAAATATTAATTTTTGATGGCATAATACACTTTCCTGATTAATAAAACCCGGATGTTCAGGTAAAATGCCATACATGGTTATATTTGCCTATTTTAAGGTTTTTACGGATAAATGCCAATTTTGCTCATTCGTCTAAAGTTTTGCCTATCTTGTCAAAACAATTGATGAAATAAATTAATGCACTGAATTTAGATCAAATAATTGTACCGGAAAAATGTAACCAGTGATGATACAGCTAGGATTAATTGCAACTTCACTTGTCCCATGTTGAACTCGTATATCGTGGGCTTCTAGAGCTGCTGAAAACCGAATGAAGAGATCACATTGATTCTACTGAGTCAAAAATTAGCGATGCTAGCGAGTTTTTTACTGCACTGTTGCTGAACTCGATCTTGTAGTTGTCTGTGTGTGTGTTGTGTGCACATACACATTCAGCGCAATGAACATGCGTCTAATTTGTCACTTCAGAGGCGCTTGTTCAACTATAAACGAAGGTCTGACATGTCAGTCATGTTGCTGGGTTTCCGTGTTAAATTTATGTATTGAATGAGCGGAGCTAGTGTGAACGAACCAGCTAGAAGAACGCTCACCATTTGTCCAAATTGGCAGTCTATTCGACCAAATCAATGAAACAGGTTTCTGTGTTTATAAAATGAACCCATTCCATTTCGTCTCACGTGATTTGATCGTTAGAATAACAAAAACCATTGGAAACAGCATTGACACAGTTGGACTCCGCTATGCATGATATGAGTCAAATTCCTGGTGAAAATGGGCGTGCTATACAAGTACAGCTGAAAAGCGCACTCAAGGAAAATCAAGGTTTTGTGCAATTGAATAAATCTAATGTCATTGAAGGCGAAAAAGTTGGATTTGTGCTTTATTCAGATTCAAATATTCTTCCACACTATAAATATGTTTCGATCACGTCCGTAATCGTTGAATGAATTTTTAACTTCTCAAGTTTTATTGTACGTTCGTGGACAAAATTTGACTTCCAAAAACGTCGAAATAATGGTCATTTTGTGTAAAAACATTGACTAGTAAGTGCTATCAAAATAATGTATCAGTTTTCATATTTATATCAGTTTTAATAAATGCCTATATTTGCCAACTTTGTTGTTTTATTGTGCCTTTTTGCCTGTCTATTTTGCCGGTTTTAAGTGCCTAAACATCCGGTCTTTACTAATTATTTTTGGCTATCACAAATGAAATTGCAAGAAAAAATTTTTTGAGTATACATTTTTTGTCGTATAGATATTCTAAATTGAATGGATGATCTATTGAAATATATTTGTTCGTGTTGATTTTAAAACATTTGAGGGTTTCACAGATATTTGGCATCGCCAACTAATCCAATCATAAATGTTTCATATGGAACACATTGGTATATTTTTTCGATTAAACTTTTCGGAAAAATTTCACACTAGAATTTCGCAATGTAAGAATTAGGCAATGCTGTATTTCAATGTTCTTGACATGTGCGCCACTCTTAACTATGTTCATAAATGTCTCCCATGTTTGGTTTGTATCTTTTTCATGGTCGGTCGTTGGTTTCCCTTTTCTTTCCTCGCGTTTGGGCTAATAATTGTTACTTGGCGCCTCGCATGTGGCTCATAAAATTCAGGGATTTTTTATTTAACGGCTACTTGCTCATGTGGGGCGTGCGTGTTCTTGTTGTATAGTTTCAGCAACCTGGCAGCGAACATTTTTGTTTTCGATTTTTGAAATAGCAGTAAATATAGCTAGTTATAAATGGGCAAATTTGTCTCAATTTAAAGTGAATAATTTTGTTATATTTGCCAAACACTATTTTGGTGAGTTGAAGGCACATAATAATGTGTTTCTTGTGTCTTGTGGTTTTCTTCACCGGGTTTATTTTGTCGTTGGGATTCGCGTTCTTAAAGTTCACCTTCAATATGTATTATATTTCTGCTTTAATTTCTAAGTGCGGAATTGGTGACTTTCGTGTATGGACTACTATAAATGTTCATTTATGTGTGCGCCGCGATTGTCTTCTGATTGGATAATAAATGTATGTATTTGGCACTATATAAATTTTTTGCTTGCATGATACGACAATTGAACATTCCTGATTATTTTTTGGATATTACAACTGAAATTATGTTAACCAATGCCTGTTACTATTCCGGTGTGCGTTTTTATCGAGTATATAATTATTATTTCAAAGATATTCTAAATTGAATCGATGATCTATTGAGTAACATTTTGCTCGTATTGATTTTAAACACTTGAGCGTGTGTGCGACACAGTGTCTTGCGTGTGTGCGTGTGTGTCTCTGCGTCGGAGGCATATGTGACGCAGGTGCATGCACTGGCGCAGCATGGACGACGAGCTGGGCGACTTGTCGTTCCTCAGCAACCACCAGGTGGCGCTGCCTGTCATGCTGAACGGCGCCGCCTCCCCCGCCCCTCCCCCCTCCGTCTCCTCGACTACACCTCCCCCCATCACCATGTCGCTCTCTCGAACTGTACAAGTGAAGGTGCGTGCTATTTCAAACACTTATTTCGTTATTCATTCATTAAAGAGATGTATCAGGCGCAAATCATACTTTACATCTCGATTGTACTAATACGTACATTGCAAACACTATTATCTTTATTGTGTACATTGCAAACACTATTATCTTTATTGTGTACATTGCAAACACACATACAAACATCCATATTCATGCACATACATACATACATGTTACGGGTATAGGTACAAGACAATACAAACATACACACACACTCACATGTATGTATGTATGTAAATTCAGCTGTATAAGTGTTCGTGTATGTGTTGTGCGTGTATAATTGTTCATCTATCTATATATTGATCCTAAATGTCCATCAGGAGCTTCGGCTTAATGGACATGCGCCACATATATCGCTTTATCTTTCTTTATTGTGTACATGTTATGATGAGTGGCAAATATATTCACTTTACTTTACTTTACACGCGCGTGTTCATCGGCAAACACAATTGGCGTTTCATCAAGACAGCATTGACACTTATCGCTCAGGAAATTCCAAGAATCCCGTATTGTCTGCACTGAGGAGCACACGGAAACAAACCATGAACACGACTCCGGCACATGAATTCTGTTTCATTTGTGTGTGTGTGTATATGTGTGTGTGTGTCTGACTGTGTGTATATGTGTGTGTGTGTGTGTTTTTATGTGGGTATGTTTGTGTGTGTATGTGTGCGTGTGCGTGTGTGTTTGTGTCTGACTGTGTGTGTGTGTGTTTTTATGTGTGTTTGCATGTGTTTGTTTGTGTGTGTGTCTGTTTGTATGTGTATGTGTCTGTTTGTTTGTATATTTGTCTTTTTGTATATATATGTGTGTGTGTTTGTCTATGTGTATGTATGTGTGTATTTGTCTGTGTATATGTGTTTGTGCATGTCTCTCTCTCTCTCTCTCTCTGTGTGTGTTTCTGTGTGTGTGTGTCAGTCGATGGACATGTGTGGTGTTAATCGCAAGTCGATCTTGCGTCCAATAACCACCGCCGTCGTAGACTCTACACCCACCACCACCGGCACCACAACAAACATCAACAACAACATGACAAACATTAGCAGTGGCGGCACTAGTATTGCTACTGGTGGAGGTGCAGTGGCGGCGTCAGGTCGCTGGGCCGCTGGAGATGCGTCGGTGCGCGTGCTGTTGCGACCGCCGGCCGCTCCACTGTTGCTTGCAACACGACCTCCGTCCACCACATCCTCCTCGGCCACCAAACAACTGCACAAACAGGTGACCGCACAGGGGCTGTGTCTGTGTGTGTGTGTGTGTGTTTGTATTTATGAGTGTGTTTGTGTATTTATGTATATGTATTTGTGTGTGTTTGTGTATGTGTGTGTGTTTGTATGTGTATTTATGAGTGAGTATTTATGTATGTGTGTGTATTTATGTGATTATTTATGTATGTGTGTGTATTTATGTGAGTATGTGTATGTGTGTGCCTATGTGTGTGTGTATTATGTGAGTATATGTATGTGTGTGTATTATGTGAGTATATGTATGTGTGTGTATTTATGTGAGTGTGTATATGTGTGTATTTATGTGAGTGTCTGTGTGTATATTTATGTGAGTATATGTCTGTGTGTGCCTATGTGTGTGTGTGTATTATATGAGTATACGTATGTGTGTGTACTTATGTGAGTGTGTATATGTGTGTATTTGTGTGTGTGTATTTATGTGAGTGTCTGTGTGTGTATTTATGTTAGTGTCTGTGTGTATATTTATGTGAGTATATGTCTGTGTGTATTTATGTGAGTATGTGTATGTATGTGTGTGTGTTTCAGTCGGTACGTTTGAAGAGTCCGCTGGTTATTCCAGTACAGTCGGCGACTGGCGCGGTGGCCGCCAATAAGCGCACGCTAACAATCAGTACAAAGTGAGTGAACCTCGCATTCTCTCTCTCTCTCACTGTCTTTCTTGCTCACTTGCTCTGCAATCACCGCGATTCTGTGCTGTTTTTAGTTGATGGCAGAGCCGTAGCAACCGTACCCTCCGGCCGTGGGGGCCCGAATGATGAGGGGCCCCGTTGCTTCACGTATGATATTAAAATTTATCATATTTAATATGTATAGCCTTTACCTTTTTGCTCAGATGTTTTCACCTGAGCTTGTATTATGTGATTATGTCTAATAAATACATTAAATATTTGGTGATTTATTTATAATGGGGGCGCCAAGTGTTGCCTTCGGGGGAGGGCATAATTCCTGGCAACGGATCTGGTTGATGGTGTTGAGTAGGAGTGGTGTGGGCTATTTGAGCCTGTGCTGTCCAATACACACTCATTTGTGCATCTGTGTGCGTTGCGATTGCCTTCAGTTTTTTCGGTTGATTTTGTTTGTTAGTGCATGCTTCAATTGTTTTCATGCCGGCGTGGATATTTGGTTTTGAGTTGGCTATTTTGCGTTGGAGTGTTGCACGAGACCTGACTGGAGGGATTCGCCCAAACAATCCTCGCACTCCGGATAAGAAGCTATTTTCTAGGGTTGACGCTAAATGTGTAAGGATTCAAGAACATTAGATTGAGAACATTTGATTTAACGAATTTCTTCCAGTCCCTCGCCTCCTGCAAAGGCAGCACATTACATTAGAACGCTAAACCTAAACTATCCTAAAATCTATGAATAATATAGAAACGTGTTTGTGCGTTCTAAGCGTTTTATATCAACTAGCTTTTTTACTGTTCTTGAATCCTTACACATTCAGCCTAGACCCTTCTCTAGCGTACATATGTGTGTGTATGTGTGTGTGTGTGTGTGTGTGTGTGTGTGTGTGTGTGTGTGTGTTGAGGTGTTGTGACGGATCCAAAGCTGGCCCGACCCTCTTACTGCCGCCAGGTGCCAGCACTACCGCCTCTCGCCGCCGTACAGATGGCGCTGGTGGCGTGGTGTTGCGCGTGTTGGAGCCGGGCGGTCGTGCGTCGTTGTCTCACACACAGTCCTCCGCGACTACTACTAAATCGGCCGTGTCGGCGGCGCTGGTTGGTGGTAGAGGCTCGGGAGCGACGGCGGCCAGGGCTCATGCGGTGCGTGTGGTGCGTCCGCGTCACTCCCGAGCCTCTCTGTCTGCCTGCATCAACACAACCACCGCCACTGCCTCGGCCTCTGCTGCCGCCTCTGTCCAGCGCACCAGTCTATCTCGCACGCCGAAAACAGCAACAACAAAGATATCTAAAGCAACATTGTCTGGCAGTGATAACGGGGCGCTAGCGCGAGCTGTCAGTGCCATTCTCAACAGTTCTGGCCAAGCGAGGCCGGAACCTGGCTCCAAATCGTCCAGTGTTTCTAGCGAGGCGTCGCCGCTGTCAGCCAGCACAGCATCAGATACGGTCCCGCGGCAGCAGCAAGGCGTCATGTCGTCGACTGTGAATGGCAGCGCGGCGACCAGGAACGCTGCCGTCATTGCGCCTGACTGTAGCGACAGTAGCAGCAGTAATGTGACTGTCAGGCCAGCATCACTGTCATGTCCCAGCGCCCGGCCGCCTCACGCTGCTGCCGGCTCCATCGCCACATCTCTGACAGCCGATGAAGAGTCGCAGGAGACGGCCGACTCCGTGGTGTATTCCTATCGCCAAATAAGGTCATCCTTCGACGGAGCGGCGAGTTCAACCGCCGAGCGTCTGCGGTCGGCCGTCGAACTGGCCGTGGTGCCGCCGCTACGACCGCTGCGATGCGGCCAGCAGCTACACGCCGCCGTGCAAATGTTGGCGGCCGATGAGGGAGTGGCCTGGGATCGCAGCGGCTGCGGACGTTTGGTAGCCGTCGACAATATGGCCAAAATATCTCAGGTAACAGTGACTGTGACACGTGTGGGCCAATTTAACTTCCAATTCAACATATTTTAAGCTTCACCTCGCTCAATAGACTCGACACTCACACGCTAATCACTGCTCAAACGCCAACATACAGGTGATAAAACAGGTGACGTCACTCCGCCAACAACCAATCAGCGATTAGCAGGTTAACGACGCACCGCCGCAAGCTAAAACCAAAGCGCGGCACACACACACACATACACAGACATACACTCATACACACTGGAATAAGCCTGGCCTGGGTACATACACATGCACACATTCGAACACAGACAGACATACACTGCCAGACTGAAACAGACCTAGCCTAACACACACATGCACGCGCAGAATTACACAGACACACTTACACTTACACTCAAATATTCACAAACAAGGTGAAAAGCAGCGACAGCATGTGTGTGTGTATCAGCATCGTGCGGGCACCGCACTATCATTGTTAGTACAGTGACGGATCCACAGTGCAATATTGGGAAAGGGGCTGAATTATGTATGAGTGACTAGGTAGCATATGAAGGTCATGACTTGAGGCATTCTTCAATGATATATACACACATTTACACACAATAATGTGCGAATATGCTTTGCGATAATGATTATATCGACAAACTCTACATGAAGATATTTTTCTTGACCTCTTGGTTATGAGGAGGAGTTGATGGAAACATTTTGGGGAGACTTCAGCCCCCTTAACCCCCGTCTAGATCCACCAGTGTTTTATTATCATTATTAAGTCATTACCACCCATAATTTAATTGAGTACAACAACTAGTGTCATTTTCAAACCTGTATATCAATTTATATAAAATTATTCTTTGTTGAAAATATTGCGTTGATATCAAAGAAATGTTTTCAATATATAAATATAGCCTAATGATTAATAATATGTGTCGATATAGACAGAAAGGTCAACTACAAAAATCTTGTCATTTTAAGTACAATAGCAAGGTGTGTTGGGAGTGTGAGTGTGTGTGGTGTCAGTGCCAACTCGTTCTTGATTAACTGCGCTATACTGCATTGTATGTATATGTGTGTATATGTATGTATGCATGTGTGTGCTCTGTGTGTGTATATGTGTTCTATGTGTTCTATGTGTATGCATGTGTGTGTGTGTGCTCTTGCTTTGTCTTCGAGTTTGATGTGTCGAGTGGTGAGAATTGTTTTTGTCTCAAATTATTTCCACAACATTGGCCCGATCTTTTTCCGCCCGACAGATTCGTGTGAATGAGTTGGGCTTGATTGAGGCTGGCTGTCGAGCTGTGCCGGGCGGCCAACAGAGGGCGCCACGTGTATCACACAGTGCCTGCTCGATGTGCGGCGCCGCACTCACAAGGACCGCCGGCGCGTCCACTCATTACGGCAAGGTGGGTCAATTGGTCTCCACCTGGGAGCAGCGCCAAAAGATACGGGCGCTTAGTGAAACATGTGCTCAACTACAAGCGAAATTTGGGCTGGGGGGGGGGGCTTGGCGAGTTTTTGGGGGCTTCAGCCCTTCCTTGGCGCCACCACTGCATCACACGTATATTTTTGAGCCATAAACATGTAACACACACACACACACACACACACACACACACACACACACACTGACACACACGGACACACACACACACACTGACACACACACACACAGATTATATGTCATACTACACTTTTTGTCATTTTTTTATAGTTGAAGGTAATTTAAAATGAGTCTCTATGAGTCTGACGTGTCGTTCGGGGTTGGAATATTGTGCATGTGTGTGTGTGTATGTGTGTGTGTGTGTGTATGTGTGTGTGTATGTGTGTGTGTGTGTGTGTGTGTGTGTGTGTGTCAGGTTTGTCGTGGATGTCGTGAGTTGTGTGTGAGAAGTGGTGGTGTGAAGCGAGGTCGACCACGCACTTCCTGCACCACAGCCACTTCCTCCTCCTCGACCCCGGCGGCACCACTGTCCGTTACTGCAGCCACATTGTCGGACAGTAAACGAGCGCGACGCAGCAGTAACAGTAACAGCGCACTGAACTCAGCGGCTCGCGACAACACTGGACCACCGGTCAGGTTCACTATCATTCTTATTATTATTATTATTAATTTCCAATCTGTGGCTATAAAAAACTATAAATTCTGTTGAGCAGTTGTCCTCAACCCCGTGGCATAAAATCACCAAAATGTGAAAAACTCGTTTGTGCACACATACACACACACAGAATAAACTTATTATTATTATAGATTAGAGGCAAATCCAGTGCAAATGTGGGCGAAGAGTGAAAATGTAGAAGGGAAACCAAACACATACACACACATACACATACGAGTCAAATCATTCACAAACGAATTAACACACACACACACACACACGGACACACACATACATACACACATACAGCAACGCCCTACGTAAAATAGGCAAAACGCTACATAAAACGCATACGCGCTACATAGAATACATTCAAGTTGTTTGTTTGGTTGTTGGTAGTGTCTGGCGATGCCGGTTGTGTTTTGTGGCTCCTCCCTCTCTCATCCGTCCCTCTCTTTCTCTCTATGTGTGTGTTACTTGTTGTTCTAGCGATGTTGTGTTGTAGTAAAACGCTCCACAAGTCCTCCACCAGATCATTTCTTCTGCAAGAGCAGTTTATCTTAATCTCACTTGTAATGGAGCGATCATACACGATTTGTTCAGAACAAAAAGTGTGTATGTGCCGTCGTGTGTGTCAGTGTGTGTGTCTGTGTGTGTTTGTGTGTGTGTTTTACGTGTAAGATTTAATGCAGTAGTGTTGCCGATACGCGTCTGTCTTGTTGTGAACCGTCATAATATTGTTCGCAATAAAACACAGTTTCACCCAACATACTCATCAATTCACAGACATATTCCCTCCGCCAAGCTTTTAATTTCTCCAACGACTTTCTATGCATGTATGTTTGTGTGTGAGAGAGTAGAATGACGAACAGGCAGTGTGTAGTGGCGGTGGTAGTAGTGCTGATAACGCGGGCAAACACAGGCAACTAATGTTCTCCTGGCGTCGCTACATGACCGCTCTACGCTCGCATTTGCCCGAGGCTGATGTATGGTCAGGTCGTCGTCGTCGTCGCGGATATTCGTCTCCTTGTCGCCTCACTGAAGCCGGCCAGGACAAGTTGTCTGTGGGACACTGGCTGGAAACACTCGATCCTCGGCACCCACACAACATGTGCGCGGCTCAAGTGGTCGACATCATGGGTCAGTGTGTATATGTGTGTGGGGTATTTATCCAGGTCATATCGGTACTTTGCTATTTTTGTTTTAGGATGATATTGTCTTTTGTTGGACCGTTTGTTGCTGTTGTCAATAAATACCAAGTGTGTGTGTGTGTAAGGTGAGTTGGTGTGTGTACAATTGGACGACGCTGAGAACGGCAGTCATCGATTCTGGACCAGTATCGACTCGTCGCTGTTGTTTCCATGCGGCCACTGTCATCGCCACTGGCCCAGCCATTCCGCCGGCATTCGCGCCACTTCACGCTGCCACGCGTCCACCAACGGCTCCGACGGAGAGTTCTGCGGATGGCGTGCGTTTTTGACGGCCGTCGACGGAGCGGCGGCGCCGACCGGCTGTTTTTCGCCGCATACGGCGGTTGTTGCCGCTACGGCGAGCGACGTGAGTGTCGGTCACTGTGTGGAGGTGGCAGTGCCGGCGGCCGGCGGTTGCATGACGCCCGGGCGCGTGCTGGCGGTGCGTGACGGCTCGGTTCTAGTGCAGAGCGACTACGAGCATCAGACGGCGATGGCCGAGTGGCTGCCGCTCGGCGACGCGCGACTGCGTCCGGCCGGCTGGGCGCACAAGAACGGCATGCAAGTGCGACTCAACTCAGCCACTGGTGAGTCCAACACACACACACACTCACACAGACAGACAGGTTCATACAACAGAGCCGTAGCAACCGCCCCCGTACCCCCCGACCGGGGGGGGCCCGAATGTTGAGGGGCCCCGTTGCTTCACGTATTATATGATTATGTCTAATAAATACATTCATTATTTGGTGATTTATTTATAATGGGGGCCCCAAGTGTTGCCTTCGGACGGGGCCCATAATTCCTCGCAACGGCTCTGTCACACACTATATGGTGTTTCTGTGCGTGTGTTGTAGTTGTGGTGCAATTAAGCCTGTAGAATGACAGGGACACCACATTATGTGTGTCTTTGAACTGTTGTCGTGTGTGTGTGTGTGTGTGTGTTCAGATGAGCTGGACACGACGCCGTTTCACTGGCAGAAACACTTGACTGAGACGCGGCTGTTGCCTGCGCCGGCTCACGCTCTCACCTCCAATAATGACGCCAACAGCAACAGCAACGACGCTTACGAAGAAGACGGACACACACTGACGTCAGGACGACGGCTGGAACTGTTGGCTGCCGATGATGCACGCCGCGTTCACGTGGCGCACGTAGTAGACACGTGGCATCACGGACTCGTGCATGTGATGGTGGACGGCGGTGGTAGCGAGGAGGATGGCGGGTGGCTGCCGGTAGATAGCTGGCGTCTGCAGGCGGTCGGCTGGAGTGCGCGTCATGGACTGCCGATAGTGGTGCCGCCTGTTTGCGCGCCGAGTTTGGTGCCGTGCCCCGGATCACCCGCGTGCGATGTCGCTGCAGCATCGGCCACCGCCGGCCGCAAGATATCCTGTGAGTCTGTCTGCTCGCGCGTGCAACCGAACAAGTCAGATGTATTGTGGCGCGTTCTTACGCCTAAACTCCGTCCGCTTATTCATTTATCTGTGCGTATTTCCAGTGCGCTCTTAAGCTTCATTGTACTCCTCACAAACGTGTGTGTTGTGATTGTAGCGGTCGAGGTGAAAGCTGAGACGCGCGAGACAGCGAGGAGCGTAGACGCGCTGTTGCACGGCTGTAACAAGGACGTCTGGCGATGGGACAGCGACACCGTGCGTCAGTTGGCAGTCAGTTGTGGCGCATCATCGCGAGCAGCCGCCATAGTTGATGAGCAGGTACGATGATGACTGTGTGTCTGTCTGTGCTGTCAATCAGCTGCGGGTTGTCTGGTCGGGATTTGATGCAACACTAGCAACACACGAGAGAAACCCAAGGCTCTGCCGTTGTTAAACTCTGTTTGCTTTTCGATGTGTGTGTGTGGGCGTGAGTATGGAGTGGAAACAGTCGGGGGATAGGATGTGTGAAGTTCGCTCAGAAGGTCAGGTTCTGATGTGAGAAAGGTAGATGCGACTGAAACACTGCTTTTAGAGTTAACTAACATCGAGCAAAGTTCCTTCACGGTTGCATGTGTGATGTTGGCAGAAGATTGACGGGGAGAGTTTGCTGTTGCTGACCAAAGCTGATCTGGTGGATCGTCTTCACATTCCCCTGGGAGTGGCCGTCAAAATGAGCGGCCTCATAGAGCGAGCTCGCGCAGAATTCAGCCTGCAGATCTCCGGCGAATAAAGCACGCAGGGCGATCACAGTGCAATGCATGTCAACATAACGGATATATTCAATGATAATATTACTTCTTCTCAGTGTCCCAGACGCTTCCCTCTCTCTCTCACTCACACACAGACGTACAGATACACCCATGTTTGTTACGGGATATCTGTTTTGTTGCCAGAGCTTTGTGATTGTTTTTTATATCGTTTTTGTTGGCCGAAAAATACATATTAATTGTGTTTTTGTTACGCCGTATTTTGCTGCTGCGAAGTACACGAATTACATGAGCACGTGGTTAATTACACAGAAAAAGAGAAACACAAGAAAATCGTACAAGAACTCGTGTGCTGTTTCAAATGTCGTAACGTATGGTAGATAAACACACACACACACACACACAGACAGACAAGCATACTTATCGGTACGTGAGGACACTACAATGACTGGAACCTTTCTCAATATGAAAATCGACAGCGCCACAAAATACGCACACACACACACTCATGACCCCAACACACGTACACGCAGGCTCATTTTTTCAGTTTATCGGCGGCGGCATCGAAGTTGTCCTCGTTGATATTGAGCATCAGAGTGGCCGTGTTCAGATAGACCCTGTTCTGTGACTGTGCGACAGTGCGGGCCACTGCCTGGGCGGCACGCAGTTTACGCAGCTTCAAATAGCCCGGGTTCTCGCTGATCGCCCGTCCAACCATCTGGGCCGCCTCGGCTTCTCCCTCGGCCTGCACTATTTTTTGCTGTCGCTCCTGAATGGCGCGCTCGACGACGAATGCGGCGCGCTGAGCTTCCTGCTGCGCCACTTGCTTGGACTCGACGGCGGCAGTGTATTCGCGGCCAAACGTCAAGTCTGTGATGGAGACGTCGTCGACAATTATGTTGAAGTCACGAGCCCGGTCTGTCAGCTGACGCCGAATCAACAGCGATACCTGACACGACCCCATAAACACATTATATACACATCCATATAAACATGTTTAAATCAAATTAATCAAATTTTCATAAATAAATTCCTCTGTAGTGAGATGCTAGCTGTATTATAGTATATTAATTTTACCGGTCTACCATAAAAAATATGTTAAACACATCAAGCGCCGTTTTAGTCCGAAAAACAAAAAAACTAGCGTGTCAATTCGCGTGCAAACTCTAATGCGGGCACCTCTCGCTAACAGCACGCGACATTTACCTGAGAGCGTTGTGTTATCAGCTGCGACGCGTTGAACTTGGCAATAACCGACTTGAGCACCTCGTTGCATATAGATGGCAGCACCTTCTCGTCAAAATCGACGCCCAGCTGCTGGTGAATGTTGTTGATATGGACAGAGTCGGGCCGACACAGCACACGCAGTGCAATATTCACCATCTGCAGATCCTTGGAACCGGTGGGAGAGGACAACTTGCGAGGCTTCGATCTGCACCCAGCAACGTTTCATTTTATCTATCTAAACACTTGGGGCGTGTTTCATTATCACTGACGTAAGTGCTGAAGGAAGTTGATGGAAGTGAACGGATAATGAAACACTTTGTGAAATGATACATCAATGACGCTTGTTTGACTATTTTGAACAGCTGAGTGCGAATAAACACACAAACTTTCTGGTCCAAATCATTTGTTTTGCTTCATTTTCATCATTTGCATTTGCTTTCTGTTGATCTGCTGAATTTTAGTTCATGGATTCATTAATTCCATATGGAGCTACGCTAATCTCAGCATTGTCGGATTTACACAAATACCACACAAATACTTTAAGCTGTCCGTTATGGCGAACAAAATGCTCACAGCAAATATATTCTATATTATATAGTCCTCAACAAATATATTCTATTCCTCTATTCAATTCCAAAACAAACAGCACACGGGAAAGGGAATGTCGCTAAAGCGCAATGATTGCCTAATGCCTTCTGCTTCAAGCCTTCCGAGTGAAGCGCAGTGAAGTACTTCACTCCACCTTCAGCATTGATAATGTAACACTGTGAAGTGCTTCCTAGCGCTTCAGCATTGATAATGAAACACGCCCTTGGATTGCGCAATCTCCATACACACATGTGTCTCAGATGCGCAGATTACAGTACAATTACACAATGCGACATGGGACAAACCGACACATATACACATACAAACACTCATAACGTAAGGGCAATTACACTTACGTCACCCGTGCTTCTGAATTTACATTTATATTCAATGTCTTTTTGTTCATTTGTTCTTTCTTCCTTGGCTTCATTGTTTCGCATTGCATGTTTTTATTTAAATATACATTAAATGTTGCTTAAAAATAAAATAAATAAAGCACCCAAACACGCATGCACGCATGTCACATGCTCGACCTAGCAATAATACTTTGTTGTGTGAAACCGTTATGTGGTGATGTTTGGCTATAGTTTTGTATTTATATATGATTGATATAATGACCGTCACTGCATAATCGTTCAGTGTCGTTTATTTGATTATTTAAGTCTCTATTTTGTTAAAATTGTGCCATGTGATTTATGCTTTTTGTGTCTGATTTTGGGCAAAAAACATGTCTGTGTGAGAAAAAAAAAGCGTACACACACGCAAAGACAAATAAGAATGTTCACACGGCATGTTCATGTTCCTCGCTAGTTTTTGGTCTTCGCTAAAAAAACATTTCAGGAGCTAGCGAAAACACAGAAACACAGAATCCAGTTTTTACTGCATTTGCTCCGACCACAGCAAGCAAATCACAGTTCTGCCATAATAAGAACACTTGTCACTTTTATATTATCGGGCAGAACTCGCCGAAAAATCGCAAAGCTCAATTTAAAACAGTCTGCACTGGGAAAAACTCACCTGATGTCGTAGATGATTGGATACTGGAACCATGGCACGCGAAGGTGTAATCCTTCCGAATACACGGTGTCTCCCAAGCCTCCGATCCGGTTGAACACCACAGCGCGATGTCCTCCCTCCACTGAAAACGGCCGAACGAGCACATAAAATACAAGACAAACGATGGCATAGCTACAAACTACAAGTACAAGATACAAGATAGATATAGATAGATACAACATAGATACAAGATACAATTAATAACCAGTGACTTCATTGTCAATGATATATAAATGCAAACATCTTGAACAAAATGATTTTCCAAAAAAATCCCATATTAAAAACGTTCCGTTAAAAGCATACCTGTGTACATAGACTGAGCAGCACCGTAGCCAGCGGCGCCGACCAATCCCAGCATTTTCAGGCCCAAACTGAGGCCCTTGGGAGCCTTACCAAAGTGACCAGCAATATTATTCATGATTAACACCGACAAAAACTTCTTCGATCAGACAATTCAATGGCGACAGCGAAAGAACGCAACCACGTTCTGCGCGAGCTGAAGATTGTGAAGCATGTGCTGAATTACTAGTGCTGCCACTAAATCAAAATCGCCAAAAATGTGAGCTATGAAAACACCTTCATAAATGAGAAATTATTATTCTATTTGCAACCATCAATTTAAACAGCACTCACGATTATGATTTATAAGGATAATAAGAGTAAATAGCTGATTTATTATCGCTAAATTCACACATCTGACTAATTTCTCACCGAAATTTTTTCTTCATTACACAATACTTTTAAAAGATAACATGATAATACGAAGCAACATTCTTATCTGAATCCATTCAATATGACGGTTTAAATCTATCTCTTTGAATTTTAGACGCTCTAATTTTGACAAGCGTTTATTGCGCATGGCTGACATTAGAGAAATGTATTCGTATTTCTTACATATGACAACAGGCAAGAGTACAAAATGACACACAAAGACACAGAACAAAAACACTGCGACCTCAAAAATAAAATGCAAAAACGCACAAAATGGCAGACATGAAATGCTTCGAACCAGAGCAGAAATTAACTGGCTCTGAAACGACAAAGTCGTTGCACACAAACAAACACATACACACACACAAAGAAATACACAATATTATACACATATAACACACACTATCTGACACGCGTACACACATATATAAACTGGTACACACACACACACATACACATAGAGGGAGAGAGAGAAATACACAATATCATACACATACAGACTCTCTGACACACACACACACACACACACACACACACAGGCCGTAATAATCACAGTAGCGTAACACCGAGCATTTGTCCGTATTTTTGGAGGCAGGCGGTGACGTCGGCTTGTAGTCCCAGTGATGCCAGTTTGGCCACAATGCCAGGCTGCGACTGGGACAAACGCTGCAGACCCTTAACCAAGTACTGTCGCGGCTCTCCCACGCTGCCTGCATGAGGGCCAACACATACAAATATATTGTATGTGTTATTTACTGAATCACATATTTATTGTTGATTGTTATTATTTATTGAGGAACGTGGGCGGAGTGACATTATGGATTGTTATCGGATGATGGTTTATTATTTATTGTTACTTATTTATTATTTTCTTTCCAACTCTCTTTCTAGACTTTTTTCTCTTCGAACTCTCTTTCTTTCTTAATCTTTTGGGCGCTTCCGGTACATGGGGCCACCTTAGGGTGGTAATAGTGCTTGCACTCTTCCCATGCTACTGGATTTGCCTGTAATTAATAATAATAATAATATTGTAGTGGATTATTCATTAATTCAACCACCGAACGACTGCAACAGGAGCCAACCCAGGTGGATTATCGCTCCTTATATACTATTCAAGATTGCATCAATTCTAACTGTCAAATATTATTTACTTGGAGGTACATTGCGATTAACTGCTCGAGATTGATTTATTATTGTGTATTTGTGAATGATCGTTGTGGAGTCGTCATGGAAACGTGTGAGAGAAACAACGTTTTGAGTAGAGGAATGAACGGTTTAAGTGGCTGTGTTTTTTTGCTTGTTGAATAATTGTTATGAAGTGTCTTTTCTAATGAAATCACACAAAAATACACATATACCTGTGTGGTTCCTTATAATCTTTTACATTATTGACACTCTTTACAAAACGGCAGTCATTTCAAGCACCCACTTGGCTTAATGTGAAAACGGTATGTGAAAAAGATAACAAAATAAAAACGACACACTAACAAAACTTTTATATACTGAATATTCATTCATACAATCTAAGGGTTCTTCAAGAGGATTCAGCAAAGTTGTTTTCTATGCCAGACAAAAAAACATAGATAAAAACATGAATATGCCTTTTAATTATTTACAGGAATTATCGTATCCCTGAGTGTATGTTTGTATAAATGTAAGCGTGCGTCAATGTGTGTGTGTATGGGTGTGTGTGTGTGTGTGTGGTGTAACAAAGTGACGTGGTGAAGGAACGCACAGAGGCACGGCACCTTTTAGCAGGTCAATTTTGGGCACGGGAGCGAAGGCTAGTTGCGTGAATGCTGCCTGATATCCTGTCCCTGCTGCCACGCCGCCGCCTAGCGATGTCTGATCTGATTGCTCGCTGAACCTGGCGGCGTCGTCATCTTCTTCATCATCGGCTTGCTGTCGTGGCAGCTCGAGCAGTGTGACCAACGTCTGCATCACAGAAGGCCTACAAACAAGCAAACACACACACACACACACACAAACACACATACAAACAAACATACACACACAAACATACACACACAAACAAACACACACACACACACAAACACACACATATACACACACACACACACACACACACACACACACACAGACAAACACACACACACATACACACACACAAACACAAACAAGCACACACACATACACACACATATATATTTGACTGATTTTGACAGAGTGAAAAACTAAAGCTTGCCAACACTATGTCTTACTGGAAATACACTGCTGGTTAGCTGAAGCTTCAAAAATCACCAACACCAAACGAAATAGTAAGAACAAGAAAATAGTAAGAACACAATATATTCAAACTTATGATTGATACACATGTTGCTTATGCGTATGGGAGCATCTTAACTGTGTGGCATGATGAAAAAGCTTTCATTTTTATTATTATTTGTATATGTTATATATGTTAATGTATATTGTATGTTAGAAAAGGGCAGTACAAGCCTCCTGGCTTCTTATGCCAAG
The DNA here is from genome assembly GCA_916048095.2 of Sacculina carcini. Taxonomy (NCBI): domain Eukaryota; kingdom Metazoa; phylum Arthropoda; class Thecostraca; family Sacculinidae; genus Sacculina; species Sacculina carcini. The sequence goes on along the minus strand of OU696587.1, from coordinate 6,389,669 downwards.
CCATCCTAACATTGCAAATTATCAGGTATTTTGTGAGTGAATGTTTGTGTTATGTTGGGTTTGGCAAATATATGATGATGATGATGATGAAATAGAAAAAAGCGACACGTATATAGAAAAATACAGTTTTTGGGTGTAATCAAAGAGCTGACGGAAGGAATGCAAAAGCCAAGAGAAAAAGCTTGTGTGTGTGTGTGAGAGAGAGAGAGAGAGGAGACAGGCACCAGTATTTATTGTAGCTGCCTGTGGTCAGGTGGCTGCTGTCACACAACAGACGCACAAGTCCCGCCACACAGAGCATGCGCTCTCGCACGCCAGATATCTTGCACGTTTCGGCCACAATCAGCCTCTCAACCAACATTCCGAACATGCTGAATGATTTCACACACAAACACACACAAACAGACACGGATATATAATTTAGAAATAACTTGAGACAGGTAGATTACGAATATTTCAATTATAATATAAAATATAAAATAATAAAATTATAAAATATTGACACCAATTTGATTATTATATTCATATTTGAATGTAATTCAATTGAATATGATTTGTTTTAATATAGAAAAAATACTGGCATTCGGAATATTCGGGAGGAAAAGAAACAGCAAAAAAGAGAAATTCTTGATTTGAGCAGACCCACTTGGCTTGAACGCTGTCGACAATTAGCACGAGGGCGTCTGGCCCGCGCACGTGCACGAAATAATAGACAAAGACGAGCATGTTGGCGACATATTTGAACGTCTTGCAGCTGGTCAGTCGCTGGAACATGAGCAGAAACACCTGCTTTGTGTACGGCTCCAAACACTCTCTGCACACACACATATCAAGAAGTTTAGAAAATACTCAAATATCGAATTAAGTACACATAGTAGGTATATAAAGTCTAAAAAAAATTATTGAGTTATTTTATTGCAAAATTATTAAAACTCAACACACAAAAGGAAATATAGATGCAAAAGGTGTGTGTGTTTCTCTAAACCAAGTGGTTCCCAAACTGTTTCGCTCCGCCACCCCCAGGACAGATCCGGAGGGCTTCATGACCCCCAGCCAAAAATGAGATAAGTTACACCTTTATACTGAATTATTATCACATTTAATACTTTAATGTCATCGTTATTGAATTTATTCGAAACTGCAAAGAAAAAACATCACGTGTTCATAACATGCATTATTTTTGCAAATTTTGACGGATGCATTTTTTTCAGGCGGCTCTCACGACCTTCTGAAGTGACCTCGCCACTCCTCTACGGGTCCTCTACCCACCGGTTGGGAACTTCTGATCACACACACACACTGACACACACACATACACACACACACACACATTGACACACACACACACTGACACACACACACACACTGACAGACACTGACACACACACACTGGCACACATACACACACACACTGGCACACACACTGACACACAAACACACACTGACACACTGACAGACACTGAAACACAAAACACACACACAAACACTGACACAAACACACTGACACACACAATGACACACTAACACACACACACACACACACACTGACACAAACACACACTGACACACAATGACACACACACACACAATGACACACAGACACACAATGACACACAGACACACTGGCTGTGTAACTCACTGAGGCATTGACTCAAACAGAGCCGTGAGAAGCGTGAAGCCGTGCTGATCATTGACCCGACTCAAGTTCAACTTCTGAAACACTCCCAGTATGGCCGGCTGTATGTGAACACACACACACACATACAAACACGTTATTATTACTCGTATTATCATTAATTACAGGCAAATTCAGTAGCATGGAGGAAGAGTGCAAGTGCACCTGCAACCTGTGCGGTGACCTCATGTGTAATGGAAGCACACACATACAAACATACACTCATACACAAATATAAACAATCATACACACATACACACACACTGAAACCAACAAACATACACACACACGGACACACACCAATATGTTTGTCTGCCACAATACTTTTATAAATTATTTTCGTGAATATTTTGTCGATGTAGCATTTATAATGAATAATGCACAGTGTAGATTTACTATTTCTATCAAATTTGTCACCATTTTGATTGTCTCAACTCATCATTTGGCCAACATTTTTCTGCTTTGATCTAGATCAGTGGTTCTTAACTTGTGGCAATTGCCCGCTGGTGGAGAATGGAGGAGTTGCCAAGTGGAAAGTTAAAGGTCGAACAGAACAGGACAACTATGTGTGTTTTTATCAATTCAAATATTCGTTTATTTTTGTTTCTAATGACCTCTTAACATTAACTTTGATGTAACAACTGAATTTATTGAATTCATCAGCGCTAATGTGTGGAAAATGAAGAGATCGCTCATTAAGAACTGAGGAATCCGAGATAAGAAAGGTTAAGAAGCAATGGCCTAAATTGTACGCAATGCTTTATGATTATTTGTCTGTGCTAATGTGAGCGCCATACGAAATACAAGTGCTGTTTGTGTTGCTGTTATACTGGTGTGCCGAGTAAGAAAAAATAGAGAGAGAGAAAGAGAAATAGGAAGATGGAGAGAGAGAGAGCATAGAAGACGATACAGTCCCAGTATATCGAGTAAGAAAGAGAAAGATGGAGAGAGAGAGAGACACATACACATACAAAGAGGATACACATACACATATATATGTGTATGTGTATGTGTATGTGTGTATATGTATGCATGCATGTGTACTTATTCTATCTCGTGATAATTGATTGTTAATTGAATCAGTTTCATTCATTATTACATGTTCGTCTAAGAGCAGCTGCTCGACAAACATAGCCGTATGTCTGTTTGTTTTCTGATGATTTTCGTGTGAACTGTTATTTTCCCGGCAATAAATTTGCAATTTACAATTTACAGAGTAGAGGAGGCGATAGAGTACCAGTTTGTCGAGTTTGACAAATACGGCCGCATCACGGCGCACGCAGGCCGCCACGAATCGCACCAGCGGCGGCACATTAGCCGATGTCTGCCACAAAACTGGCGCCAGCAAGTGCGGCAATAACGCCTGATACGGCGGCGAAACCGACTGCTGCACTTCCAACATCAACGACAACAACTAACAACACACAACAACAATAACTGACAACACACAACAACAATAACAATAACTGACAACACACAACAACAACAATAACAATAACTGACAACACACAACAACATCAACGACAACAACACACAACAATAAAATATAAATAAACATATATAAATGTCACATTCAGTTTGTATGAATTTGGTAATTTGGCTTTTTTGTTGATACGCCGCACAATTGGATTAATACATGTTTCTATTCTGTTCTTTCCTTTCTTTCTTTATCCAAACACACGCGCTCACACACCCACACATAGATGCAGTGCAAAAAAATTGTGTAGTTTAAAGGTAGTTCTTGTCCTTCGTCGCTAAAAGACCACTATGTTGCTTGTCCAGAGTTAGTTTGTTGGCTCAGTAAGACGGATCAGAAAGAAGAGAAATTTAACCAGAACAACACGAACGAATTGCAAATATTTAACGAGACAATACCAAGCCAAACAGAACAAGCCAGAATATTATTTGATTATCTAATAACAGAGAAACAGAGAGTAAAGGAGAGACTAATAATATTAGAAAACAAAAACACACAATGTGGAAACGAAATTAAGTGAATTAGCGAAGTTAAAATTGTTCAAACACACACACACACACACGCACACAATTTAAAATAATTATCACATATCACAGCGTCCGACTCCAACCTGAAAGACGTAGGGAGTGAACTCCTGGATGTCCTGCTGTAGAATCAACTGGAATGTGGGAAACAGTGTGCTTTCAAACGTTGTCACGGCGGAAGGTTGTGATTGACACACCAGCCTACGACACACAAACACACACACACACACACACTAGTCCTTGCAAAAAGGATAAACCCGTTGCAATAAGGATATAAAAAGTACAGCTTCCCATACAGAGCTATAGATAGTTGGAATAAACTACCCACGGATATTGTCGAAAGTGAAAAAATATCAGAGTTTAAAAGAAAAATTGATAGGTTGAGAGACAGGTCAGCTCGAGCTTAAGCTCAAATCCTGTAGAACAACTCGGTGAGTACACACCCACACACACACACACACACAAATAGCTGTGCGGCCAAATTGAAATGTAAAGAAAAATAAAACCAGGAGGATTAATAATGAAAAACAGTAGAAATTATAACACAATTTAAATTAATTAATTATAGTAAAAATTACAATATTTCATGTAAAAATTAGATATAAATAATTCTTGAGCGCTCATAATTTGCAACAGCATTTAAAGCAGAAATAGTTTGGTGACAATTAATGGCGCACCTGATAGCAAGAGCCAGTGTCTCGAACAGGTAGTGGTTGAAGTGAGGTTTGGTCGGATTTTTGGCGACTTGTTGGAGAATTTCGGTGAGACGCGGAAGCAGAGTTACCAGATGAGAAATCGCGCCATTTCGCAGCGTGGCGCATGAACGCATTATACCTGGCAACATTGGAATATGACGATAAAGTAAAAAGATAAAGAAAAAAAAGTGGGAAAATACAAATAAATCAAACAAATTAGAAAAGAAAGGTATCTTATAGAATGTATCACGTGGAAAAACACAAAACAAAACACAAAAAGAACTAGACATACACTGATGAGGCGAATATAAGATACTTGGAGAAAAGAGAGAGAAAGGCAATTTGATAATTATATACACAAGTATATGACGACGATGACAAAACCAGTAGACATAAGACTGGTGAGAAACAGACGAAAGGAAGGAGACACAGCTATAAACTGAACAAAAAGCGTTGAAATAAGAAGTAGAGTTTCTCGTACACACAGAAATCGACTATTGGGAAATAAGCCAACCAAGAACTATGTAGATTATGAAAAATAGCCCAGTTCCAACATGAAAACTTGATGGGAAAAGAGACAGGTCAACTCATAGACAGCCTAATCTTATATGCTGTAGCACAACTCGGAGAGTACACACAAACACACTGACAAACATACTGACACACACACACACACACACACAATGACACACACAAATATATACACACACACACACACACACACACAAACACACAATGACACACACACACACACACACACACTGACAAACACACAGGCACGCACACACACACACAGACACACACACACAATGACACACTCAAACACACATTGACACACACACACACAAACACACATTGACACACACACACACAAACACACATACACACACATTGACACACACAATGGCACACAAACACACACAGACACGCTGACACACTGAATGTGTGCGTGAAACTCACATCTCATGACGTACTCGTTCTCCTGAGAGCCGGGCATGCTGAGACATTGTAGCAGATTGACAAACAGCTGCGTGGCCAGCGGTGCCAGACAACTCTCACTCACTCTGCAACACGTCAATCAGTGCATTGTGCAACTAGGCATGATATATGTGTATGTACACACATAATACATAAATGTGTATGTGTGTATCTGAGGATGGAGACCGGCTGCTCCGAAACGTTACACATCGGCGAATTACTGCACAAGCTCAACAGCGATCATCAAAAACTCGCACGAACGATCGAGACGACCAAGAAGAAGATTGAAAACTGCAAAGCGGCAATCCAGTTTAATATCGTTTGTCTGAATGAGAATATTCTTCCAGGCTACACCACTATCAAATGTGTATGTGTGTACGTGTGTTAATTACACTTATAATGCACATCCTTCAAATATGAGGATTTGAGGCTCTTCAGTACAATATAAAGTGTATATATATATGTATGTGTGTGTGTACATATATGTGTTTTGTATGTATGTATGTGTGTGTGTCTGCATTTGTATATATAAGTATGTGTGTGTGTGTGATTGTGTTAGCAGAGTGAGGCACACATAAGTAGACACAGAAGCACACACATATATACACATACACACACACATACACAGTAATAGCTACGTACACACAAACACAAACACGCCCACAGTAATAGCTACGTACAGTGGAGTTTTATCGTCGGCGGCGGCGCGAACAGTGAGCAGCTTGTCCATTGTCATTGCGGCGTAACTGTGCACCACCACAGAGGGCGCTGATAGCAGGGCCACCACGTGCGACAACGCTGGCAATATTATAGATGGCGCCACATGACACCGAAACACCAGCAAAAACTTGAGCGCATCGGCTTTGAGCACGGGTAGTTGCTGTAGTTGACGACACTGTATCAATAAATACACACACACACACACACATATTTATATATATATATATACCCACAGACATAGATACATATACATGCAAACAAAGGCATACACACAATGATATACACAAATAACAAATAATACACACACACACACACACACACACACAGACAGATATACGCACACACACATACACACAAATCCAAACACATAAACACACACACACACAGATACACAGATAAGTAAACACATGCACACATGGACACATTCACATGCACTCACAAACATATAAACGTGTGTGTTTGTGTTTTTCTGTTTGAGTGCGCTTGTGTGTATGTGTTTGTGTTTGAGTGTGTGTGTATATATGTAAGTGTGTGTGTGTGTTTGAGTGTGTATATATATGTAAGTGTGTGTGTGTGTGTGTGTGTGTGTTTGAGTGTGTTTGAGTCTGTGTATGTATGTATGTGTGTTTGTGTTTGAGTGTGTGTGTATATGTAAGTGTGTGTGTGTGTGTGTGTGTGTGTGTTTGAGTCTGTGTATGTATGTAAGTGTGTATGTGTATTTGTGTGTGTGTATATTCATGCATGCATGTGTGAAAGAAAGAGAGAGAGAAAGACAGAGAAAGAGAGAGAGGGAATGTACCTGTAGTTCAGGCAGTATTTGAGCCGAGAAGAAGTCGCTGAGATTTACTAGCGCACTGATACGCGTGATGCCGTGCTTCTGAGTGCCACCGCGTGCCGCCAGCGATGTCACCAGGAAAATGGCCGCGTCCTTGCTCTTCCAGTGAGCCACACGATTCTCGGCACACCGCGACAACATCACCTACACACACACATACACACATATTCACATGTGCATTTGTGTATGTGTATATATCATGGGCGTAGATCCTGGGAGTATGGGGGTATATATACCCCCCGACAAATTAACTGGGGGTATGAATATGCACTTATACCCCCCGATAATTCTGCTGAGTTCAGATTATTGGGCATATAATAATCAAAATCAACATAGCAAAAATATCGATACATAAACTATGTAAAAATTATAAATATGTGAAAATGATATTTTACGCAATATAGTTTTCATTGAGGTGTGTGTGTTGTAATTGAATAGGCCGAAAATAATTTAGCGCCCCATGCCATTGACCAACTGAGTCAACTTTGAACAATAATGCATGATGGCTGTCATCACCCCGAGCCTCGACACAAATCTTGTGTTTGTGTTGTGTTTGTGTGTTTTGTTGTTTGTGGTTGTGTGTTGTGTTGTGTGTTGTGTTGTGTTTGTGTTGTGTTTGTGTTGTGTTTGTGTTTGTGTTTGTGTGTTGTGTGTTGTGTGTGTGTGTTGTGTGTATGTTGTGTTTGTGTTGTGTTTGTGTGTTGTGTTTGTGTTGTTTGTGGTTGTGTGTTGTGTTTGTGTTTGTGTTGTGTTTGTGTTGTGTTGTGTTTGTGTTGTGTTGTGTTTGTGTTTGTGGTTGTGTGATGTGTTTGTGTGTTGTGTTTGTGTGTTGTGTTTGTGTGTTGTGTGTGTGTGTTGTGTGTGTGTGTTGTGTGTATGTTGTGTTTGTGTTGTGTTTGTGTTGTGTTTGTGTTGTGTTTGTGTTGTGTTTGTGTTGTGTTTGTGTTTGTGTTTGTGTGTTTGTGTGTTGTGTGTGTGTGTTGTGTGTATGTTGTGTTTGTGTTGTGTTTGTGTTGTGTTTGTGTGTTGTGTTTGTGTTTGTGTGTTGTGTTTGTATGTTGTGTTGTGTTTGTGTTGTGTTTGTGGTTGTGTTTGTGTGTTTGTGTTGTGTTTGTGTGTTGTGTTTGTGGTTGTGTTTTGTGTTTGTGGTTGTGTTTTGTGTTTGTGGTTGTGTTTTGTGTTTGTGTTGTGTTTGTGTTGTGTTTGTGTTGTGTTTGTGTTGTGGTTGTGTTGTGTTGTGTTTGTGTTGCGTTTGTGTTGTGTTTGTGTTGAGTTTGTGTTGTGTTTGTGTTGTGTTTCTGTTGTGTTGTGTTTGTGTTTGTGGTTGTGTGATGTGTTTGTGTGTTGTGTTTGTGTGTTGTGTGTGTGTGTTGTGTGTATGTTGTGTTTGTGTTGTGTTTGTGTTGTGTTTGTGGTTGTGTTTGTGTTTGTGTTTGTGTGTTTGTGTTGTGTTTGTGTGTTGTGTTTGTGGTTGTGTTTTGTGTTTGTGTTGTGTTTGTGTTGTGTTTGTGTTGTGTTGTGTTTGTGTTGTGTTTGTGTTGTGTTTGTGTTGTGTTTGTGTTGTGTTTGTGTTGTGTTTGTGTTGTGTTTGTGTTTGTGTGTTGTGTTTGTATGTTGTGTTTGTGTTGTGTTTGTGTTGTGTTTGTGGTTGTGTTTGTGTTTGTGTGTTTGTGTTGTGTTTGTGTGTTGTGTTTGTGGTTGTGTTTTGTGTTTGTGGTTGTGTTTGTGTGTTTTGTGTTTGTGTTGTGTTTGTGGTTGTGTTTGTGTGTTTGTGTTGTGTTTGTGTGTTGTGTTTGTGGTTGTGTTTTGTGTTTGTGTTGTGTTTGTGTTGTGTTTGTGTTGTTTGTGTTGTTTGTGTTGTGTTTGTGTTTGTGGTTGTGTTTGTGTGTTTGTGTTGTGTGTTGTGTTGTGTTGTGTTTGATCGTTGCTGTACCTGAACATAGTGCGAGAACACCTGAGTGATTTTCTCGTCAAACTGGCGCGACAGAGATTTGACCAGATCGCAGGCAGCACGGCGCCGAGTGTCCACATCGGAACCCTCGACATCACGACGAATATACTCCTCGGGATTGTCTTCAAACAACTCCTCATCGCAAGCTGGCGGCATTCGTGAAATAAAACCACTTGAAAGCCGGTTCAAAATTAACACGTGCGCGTCTATAAGACCAAATCACTTACAAGCACACTGCCAACACGACTCCAGAGAACAAAGCAAGGACACAATTGCACACACACACACACACACACACACACACAAACACACACACATTATATGCCGATCAAATCCACGCCACCACGACACAACTTGATGTGTTTCTTAGCGAGAAGTACACATTGAGCCAGACAAAATAAAATATGTAATTAAACGTGTGTACCTCATGTGTGTGTGTGTGTGTGTCTCGTGTGTGTATGTGTGTGTGTGTGTTTGTGGTCCGATGCGGCCTGCACATAAGCTAACAGTGAAGTCAGACGTGACCTAACCAGCGAAATGTGGGGCAGCTCACAAAGATTACAGAGTCTGGGGCAACTCAGCAAGACAAACAAGGAAACTTGAAATTGAGCAGTGTGTCTCATGTGTGTGTGTGTGTGTGTCAGTGTGTGTATGTGTGTGTGTGTGTGTGTGTGTGTGTGTGTGTGTGTGTGTGTGTGTGTGTCTCATGTGTGTGTGTGTGTGTGTGTATATATGTGTGTGTGTCTCATGTGTGTGTGTGTATATCTCATGTGTGTGTGTGTGTGTGTCTCATGTGTGTGTGTGTGTATATATGTGTGTGTGTCTCATGTGTGTGTGTGTGTATATCTCATGTGTGTGTGTATATCTCATGTGTGTGTGTGTGTGTGTCTCATGTGTGTGTGTGTGTGTATATATGTGTGTGTGTGTCTCATGTGTGTGTGTGTGTATATCTCATGTGTGTGTGTGTGTTTATTGGTTAATGCACGTGTATGTGAATGAATGTATGTGTGTGTGTGTTGATGTTATGTGCGCATTTAAGACTCATGTGTGTGTGTGTGTTTGTGTGTGTGTGAGGAAGAAAGAGAAAGAGAGTGTGTGTGTGTGTGAGGGAAATACCTCGAAACTCCATGTTGGGCACAATGACTTTCTCGCAGATGGATGAGAGTATTTCGTCGCTTTCAAACAGATGTTTATTGTGCGACCGCTCGACCACCGACGACATAAACTGAATAGCGTTACTCACCAACTACTCACACACAAACATACACATACACACCCACACCCACACACACACACACACACGTAAAACGAAGGTATCAAATGTACATGAAAAACACACACAAAACATGCGTGTCAACGGTATTGAAATAGCGTCAAAATTTGTATGTCAAGTGTCAGTGTACATGTGTGTCAATGTGTCAAAGATTAAAGGCCTCAAGTGACAGCTGCTACACGGGAAATAGCCGAAGCTTATGAACACACAGGTGTGTCCCGTGCAGCTCGCTGCCACCGCACAACCAACCCTCTCCACGCTAAGACACCACAAGGACGGAAGACGTATTAGAGAGAGCAACCTCCCCAGAATGCATGACGCAACACATTAAAACACATTAACGCACAACAGGGGCTGTTGAATTATAGAATTCGTCCAAAGAAACTCTTCTCCGTCGGGTTAGGAACCACGGACCTCCCGCTTGTGAGGCTGGTGTTCTACCACTACACCACGCAGTCCAACAATATGCCAATGTGTCCAAATATGCAGCGAGTCAGCTCACCAGGTCATATTTGGTGTGAGAGCCGGTGGAGACGAGCAGCGACCAGATGGCAGTCACGAAGCCTGCCAAGTAAGGTTGAAACTCTTCGTCGTATTTCTGAGAGTACAGCGCCACATTGTCGCATAACTGCGACCGCAGACGCTCCAGCAAGCCAGGCTCCTCGTCGTCCTGGTAATGAGCCATTAAATAAGTGTGTCATTGTGTATATTAAATAAGTGTGTTATTGTGTCAATGTGTCATTAAATGATTGTGTTATTGTGTCATTAAATAAGTGTGTCATTGTGTCAATGTGTCATTAAATGATTGTGTTATTGTGTCATTAAATAAGTGTGTCATTGTGTCAATGTGTATATTAAATAATTGTGTTATTGTGTCAATGTGTATATTAAATAAGTGTGTCATTGTGTCAATGTGTATATTAAATAAGTGTGTTATTGTGTCAATGTGTATATTAAATAAGTGTGTCATTGTGTCAATGTGTATATTAAATAAGTGTGTCAATGTGTATATTAAATAAGTGTGTTATTGTGTCAATGTGTATATTAAATAATTGTGTCATTGTGTATATTAAATAAGTGTGTTATTGTGTATATTAAATAATTGTGTCATTGTTTCATTGTGTATATTAAATAAGTGTGTCAGTATGTCAATGTGTATATTAAATAAGTGTGTTATTGTGTCAATGTGTATATTAAATAAGTGTGTCATTGTGTCCATGTGTATATTAAATAATTGTGTCATTGTGTTATTGTGTATATTAAATAATTGTGCCATTGTTTCATTGTGTATATTAAATAAGTGTGTCAGTATGTCAATGTGTATATTAAATAAGTGTGTTATTGTGTCAATGTGTATATTAAATAAGTATGTTATTGTGTCAATGTGTATATTAAATAATTGTGTTATTGTTTCATTGTGTATATTAAATAAATGTGTCAGTATGTCAATGTGTATATTAAATAATTGTGTTATTGTGTCAATGTGTATATTAAATAATTGTGTTATTGTGTCAATGTGTATATTAAATAATTGTGTCAATGTGTCATTGTGTATATTAAATAAGTGTGTCAGTATGTCAATGTGTATATTAAATAAGTGTGTTATTGTGTCCATGTGTCATTAAATAAGTGTGTCATTGTGTCAATGTGTATATTAAATAAGTGTGTCAAAGTGGCATTGTGTCAATGTGTCATTGACAATAAGGAGTACAATAACCAAACTACAAATTAACATCCATGTGTGTGTGTATTTGTATGTGTGTATGTGTGTGAGTGTGAGTGTGTTTGTGTCTGTGTGTCTGAATGCCTTCGACCGGAGCAGCTGGTTATCCAGTTGAAGTAGCTGAAGAAAGTTCGGCATCCACACGGACATGTTGTCCTCGAAGAACTCGGGAAGATCCTGAACAACATCAGAAGCGATGATGGTCATAAACAAGATCGAAATATCACTGTATCATATGAAAATGAACAAGCAATATCAGACAAGCACCAACCTTCGATGGAAATGCGAGAATCAACCGTAAATTACTTGATAAAAAGACGATAGAAAAGAAATAATCACAAAATATCATCACATATTGAACTATTTTCGAGTAAGCTAAACAAAACATATCAATTACTTAGGAGAAATCGCATAACGAAATCCATTCAGTTGAATTTGTATAAGTTTGTGGTTTAGGAAATATTAATAAAAAAAGACAAGAAAAAGTAGCCAAACACTGACTTTGGCATATTTGGAGTAGACATTTGTCAAAAAGTCTACAAAACCAGCGATGAAAACACGTGATATTTGGTGACAGGCACCTGATAATTGAGCAGGTAGAATATTTCACAAATGAGCACCAGTGAAGAGACGACAATTTGCAGGGAATCTGCGTTAGTCTTGCATTGTTCCACCATAGCCACGGTAGACTGACAGACACACACACACACACACACACACATTTGATTGAGAGAGTACAAAAGGTCGTCTACAAAATGTGTTGCTGAGCTGAAATCACTGAATTATGAGCAGAAACTCGGCAAAAATTGACTTGCCAACGCTAGAAGAAAGAACAAAAAAGAGGATATGACATAATGATATAGAAAAGTATAAGTAGAAAAGGCACAATTCAACATGAGGGAATATTCAAAATGCAAAATCTACCAGGAAGCATGACAAGAAGCCATTACAAAAAATAATAAGACATATGAAAAAAATATGGTTTTCCATATAGAGCTCGTATATATCAGATTGGAATAAGTTACCGGCCAATATCACAAACAAAAATACCATCAAAGGATTTAAGGACTCATATTTGATCAATGGAAGGCGGGACAGACGAACTGACTCAGTCCTGCGTGCTACAATTCGGTGAGAACACACCGCACGCCAACACCAACAATATTAGAAAAATACCACCGGAGAACAGTTAAAATTTTGGGGTGGACTTATTGACTTGCCGTACTACGAAAACACCCAATATTTCAGGCCTTAAGAGTGACATCAGCTTACTTTGGCCGGGATCTGCGGTATTTCACCCTTTAAACCAGTGGTTCTCAACCATTCTCAGTGCTCACACTTATTTCAAACTAGCAGTCAGTTCTCTCACCCCCTGTGTTCTTGATAGCTATATACGAAAATATATAAATACAAACGACGTAATAACAATAGTTTTTCATTCAATATTCATTCATATAACTCCTTTAAGAGGATTAAGCAAAACTACGATTTCTCAGGAAAAATATAAGACATAGGTTAAAAATATAATTTCTTTTTAAAAGAACCCTGTTCTAAATGAACCTAAATAATAATAATAATAATAACAACAGAAGAAGAAGGAAATCAAACCACAAATAGATCGGTGAGCGGCTGGGCGAAATTGTCCAACACGTATTTGATTTCCGTCCACAATTCGTTCGATTTGAACTCGAAGCGATATCGCTCGAAAATCGAGTGAGCCGTCCGCAAACACCCGTTGATCACGTGATACCCGCCTGACACACACACACACACACACACACAGACATACACACACACACACACACACACATACACACAACATGTATGATCTTGACTATATATAACATATAGTTGTGAATTGTGAAGTCCATCGGTGTGAGTGGGCAGGTAGAAATATCAAAGGCGAGAAATTACCTTGTCAAGCATGTGTGTGTGTATGTATGTATGTATGTGCATGTGTGTGTGTATGTATGTGTGTATGTATATCTGTCAAGCATGCGTGTGTGTGTATGTTTGTGTGTATTTTTGTTTGAAACTGAGTGTGTGTGTGTATTTTTGTTTGAAAGTGTGTGTGTGTGTGTGTGTCTGTGTGTGTGTGTGTGTGTATTCTTGTTTGAAAGTGTGTATGTATTTTTGTCTGAAAGTGTGTGTGTGTTTGTGCATGTTTTGTGTATGTATGTGTGTGTATTTTTGTTTGAAACTGAGAGTGCGTGTGTGTTTTTGTGTATGTTGTGTGCGTGTGTGTGTTTGTGCATATGTTGTTTCTGTGTTTGGCTATTATTATGTGTTGAGCATTAATTATCATAGATAAATTGTTCAATTTATGCATCAAATATTGTGCGAGCTACACAAAGTACAAATGTTCTTGATGTGTGTGGGTGTGTGTACTCTAGACAATATCCAAAGTTCTTGATGTTTGTGCGTGCTCGTGCTAGATAATTTCCAAAGTTCTTGATGCGCGTGTACTCTAAAAGTTAAAGGTTAAAAGCCTCAAGTGGCAGCTGCTACACGGGAAGAAGCCGAAGCTTATGAACACACAGGCGTGCCCCGTGCAGCTCGCTGCCACCGCAGAACCGACCCTCTCCACGCTATGACTCCACAAGAACGGAAGACGTATTAGAGAGGGCCACCTCCCCAGAATGCATGACACAACTCCTGACTGATATCTGGTACCATCATTTACTGCTGGGTGGACAGGGACTGTTGGATTATAAAATTTGCCCAATAAAATTCTGCTCCGTCGGGTTTCGAACCACGGACCTCCCGCTTGTGAGGCGGGTGTGCTAACACTACACCACCGAGTCCACAATATCCAAATTACTAGACAATATCCAAAGTTCTTGATGCGCGTGTGCTCTAGACAATTGTTGAAGTTCTTGATGATTGTTTGTGCTGGGGCTAGATCATTTCCAAAGTTCTTGATATTTGTGTGCTCGCGCGCGCGCCGACCGCTTTTCAGATGCGCAGTCAGTTCGGCCAGCAGGTTGGGCCATTGTGAGGGGAAGTCGCAGCGACCAATGGTGGCGATGGCGTCGCTCAGCTGGCGCTGTACTTGCTCGGGCGCCAGCAACATCACCTCGACAATGAGCCGGCGAACCTCGGCACGATCACTGTCCGCCACGTCACTGCCTCCCTCCTCATTCTGACTCACACATACACACACACACACACACACACACATATTTTCATTTCATTTATTGAAACATTTATATTGCGCAATCTCTACAGAATGTCTCAGATGCGCAGACAGTACAATATTTACAATGCGGCATTGTACCAACAGACACAAGTACAAATATTGACAACGGGTACAGACACACACACACACACATACATTCAGCGGAAGTGCGGATATATCACTGTCACCGACAGGTCAGCTCGCATTCTTAGGCATTCCGGCAGGTGAACATGATGTATGGGCAAAAGGACATATGTATGGACATACACACACATATATACACACACACACACGATAATGTTAGTGATTGTCTGAAACCACCTTTTAATACTGCTTTTTGAAAATGTATGCTTACATATTTTGTATTTTGTCATTGCATATAAGCATCGTGTTGTCAACCAGTTATAATATGTATTACTCAACACTGAATTAGTTAAAACCATATGCCCAAAAGAAGCCCCAGGCTTAAAGAGCATAGTCAACATTGTTTTGTTATCATGTGAATTGCCTGTATAAATGATGTGTTGACGAATAAACGTATGAACGTATGAACACACACACACACACACACACATTAAATTAGGAAGATATTTGTATAGTGTCCTATACCTAGAGGGTTTCTAAGGCGCTGCACACACTCACACACACACACAAAGTAGAATATAGATAAAGAGAACAGAGAGAAAATTGCACCTTATATTAATCACTAGTATGAACAATGCTCTCTAAAGTATAATAAGACTCGGCCAATAACAATTTCTTCGAGTATTTTTTTGAAAAGCGGGAGATAATTGATAGAACGTAGTGATGAAGAGACACACACACACACAAACAACATATACCTTACATTAAGATATATATAGCGCCCTACATATAGAGAGTCTCTAGGGAGCTGCACAAACATACACACGCACATAAATACACAAACACATGCACACACACACATTTTTTTATCATTCAATCACGGAACGACTGCAACAGGAGCCAACCCAGGTGGATTATCGCTCCTTATTGTTGCACTCGTTGCCCCCATTCTTGCCAAGCTACAACTCCTCTCCACCTCACTCCCGACACCATCCACCTCCACACCCGAACCAACGCGCTCCGACACGGCATACATACACACACACGCCACATCTATTTAAGGTCGAACTATTTCAAATACAAAAGCTCGTGCGTGACAGTGCGCTGGTACCTTCCAGTTTCGCTTGACGAGATTTTTCAGCGTTATCGCGGCGGCCACGCGCAGAGGCAGAGGAACACTGGCGGTGTCGAGCAGCCGAAGCAGCAGAAGAGGGTAGTTGACGTTACGCTCCACACTCTGCAAGAACTTCTCCGCTGAAAATCAACGACAATGTTTTCAATTGACATTGAACGGTATCTGGGTTCTCGAAAACCGCAATATAAAATGCTTCAGCTCAATCACATCTACAGCGCAATAAAAAAAATTACAGGGCAGATGGCATAGAGCTAGCAGGACAGATTTGGTGCTGAGCAAGAAGACAAATAAGCTGGAGCGTAAGAGGAGTAACCCTGTGGAATGGAATACAAAAATGCGTCAAACAAAGTAGGACATTGAAGACATTTAAAAAGAAATTCATTAAGGGGATGAATCAAGATAAATGTAAATAATCAGTGATGCTTCGACGTGTCGAGAGACGATCGACTGATTCAGCAGTGTGCCTATATTGGTTGTAATTATTTTAATCTTGTTCCGATGTCACTGTCTTTTTTGTACGTTGTCTTTATTCATTGTAAAGGACCCACATGAAAAAAGCGCATTCTTATGTGGGTCCCTGTCACAACGATGGTGTAAATTATATGTTGGTGACAAATACACATGATATGATGATGAAATAACCTGGTCGTCTTATGGCAGGATCAGGCGTTAAAGTCTGCTCCAGATAACCCGCCAAGGCATTGAGATTTTCCTCGTTCAACTCCATGGCAGGTCACCTAAAAACTGTTCACAATTCACACAAGTATATATACGCATTAGGTACTTATAAAGCCAATTCGATTTCAAGTTAGAAGCTCTTACAAGGAGTATACAGAAGTAAAAATACAAAGTTAACTTGCAGGAATATATGAAGACCAAACAAATAGCATATCGCAATACTCAAATATCAATTGAAAAATATGAATACAAGTTCATGAAACGTTCACGTTCGTTTACAAGTTCATAAAAATATGGTTAATTGAACCAAGTTCATACCTAAACGAAACGCACAGATATCAAACGATACACGATTCGAGTTGAGAGCGCGGGTGCACAAACTTCACTTTTGTATTGGTTGCGCCGAAACAAGACCCATTGACTAAGAAATATTTTTGCCTTAATCTCAAGAAACTAGTTTCAACAATAATTCTGTGAATACGAGATTCTTACTATAAAAAACAACAACTATAAAAAACAAAACCGACATCAATTTTTGCTACCGTATCACGAAAATGACATTTCATTACAACGGAAAAGTGAAGAATAAAAATAATAGTACCGGATTTGATCTTGGATTCAAATATATTTATAGCAGATTAGCTATTCACTACCAAACGTGTGACTATCATCACATGAATCTCGTGGAATTAGATTGTATTGTCTCGGTGTTGTTTTTCCGCTAAATGTTGAAAAACTGTTCAATAAAGTAGTTAAAATGCTTCATATTTCAAAATACATATCAAATACAACTCTCAAAATATCGATTTATAGTCCAACATACAAACACAAAATAGCTAGCCACAAAAATGATACACACACACATACAAATAAAACTCAACTTCTATGCATAGCGAGTAGAATTACACGCGATATTCATTCAAAATGTATGTGTGTATGTGTGTGTGTGTGAGTGTGTGTACATGAGGCAAGATTCTGGTTTATTCCACATCATCTGATTGTGCATAAAACCCGCTCAGCTGAAGAAA
This sequence comes from Sacculina carcini, assembly GCA_916048095.2. Lineage (NCBI taxonomy): Eukaryota > Metazoa > Arthropoda > Thecostraca > Sacculinidae > Sacculina > Sacculina carcini. Next base: position 6,371,715 of record OU696587.1, on the reverse strand, counting down.
ATCCCAGATAGTACAGGAGAGTATGGCGTGTGAACACAACATCATGCCATCATACTAACACGACCAATAATCCATTACATCCTAATTACACGATAGATATAAACACGCACACACACACACACACACACACATACTGGTATCTGTCATATGCAAAATAAACACGATAGATATTTACACGATAAGACACAAACAAGTACAACATCAACAATCAAAAGACACAAAGCTACGATGAGAAACAAGTGGAACACTTCCAAAACACACACACACACACACAGAGATACGTTCGCTCGTTTGTGAGTCAGAGCTCTGAGCTCGTCTCCACAGCGACAGCGTCTTGACCACATAAAACCATAAACCCCGCTACAAACCCAGCCCGTGTAAAACATCGTGTAGATTCACCCCCACCCACTCTCTACCAAAACACAAACACAAACACAGAGAAAGAGAGAGATGCTCGAACACGGCACTAGAGGTTGGTCTCAAAGACGACAGTGTGAGGTCGGCGAGCGGCGCCCAGTTTTCGTCGAGCCAGCGGGTTGGTGCGTCGGTCTGTGAGCGTGCTGCGTCGCTTGTCGGCGGTCGCTGTTGTTGTCGACGTGGCAGTGACGGTGTCAGCTGTGTCACTGCAAACACTGCTCTCATCGCCGGCACAGTCCAGCCTCGAGTCCAAGTAGGAGCTGGCGTCGGCCCACATCACCTCACAACCTGCACACACACACACACAAACACACATACAGAGAGAAAGAGAGATATGGACACAGAGAAGGCGATATAAAGTGAGAGGGAAAGACATCCAAACAGGAAGAAAGAGGGGAAAGTGAGGGAGAAAGCGAGAAGGAAAGAAAGAGAGAAAGCGAGAATTTAGAAAGAGAGAAAGCAAGAAGGAAAAAAAAAAGAGAAATCGAGAAGGAAAGAAAATAAGAGAAAGCGAGAAGGAAAGAAAAAGAGAGAAAGCGAGGAGGAAAGAACAAAAGCGAGAAAGCGAGAAAGAAAGGGTAAAAAGTGAGGAGGAAAAAGAGAAGGAAATACAAAGAAAGAGAAAGAGAGCAAATGATAAACATGCACAAACTTACTGACCGTCGCTGTGAGTGGTTGCTAGATCAGTGGACGACATGGCAGTCAGCTGGCTCGAGGAGGAAGAACATGCGGCGGAGGCGGCGGACGAAGCGGCTTCTTCATCACGGGACTTCACCGGCGGTGGTGGCATGCGACCAGGACTCAGTCCGTCGAGACAATGCAGTAGCGAGTCTGACATGTTGCTGGCACCGCCGCACGGCAGCAGGCGTCGCTCCAACGCACTGCCGTCCACGACGCACGGCTCAGTCGCCGCATCGTCACAACCACCGCAGTCCGAGCTGTCGTGGATTGCTAGCCAAGGCCGACCGAACAAAAACACAACGTCACAAATCGAGTTAGATCAGTGGTCATAGTTTGTATCTTTCTCAAATCAGCACTGACTTCTCGCACCCCATGGATACTTGATACGAGCTATGTAGAAACATATAAGAAAACAATCGACGTAATAACAGAACTTCTGTTTTCAATATTCATTCATACAGCGAAAAGTTCCTTCAAGAGGATGAAACAAAAACTTCTCTTCCAGGAAAAAATATAAGCCTTAGGGAAACACATATTTTCTTTACTTTTTCACAGGAATCGTCGCATCGCTTGTGAACCAGGCTCAACACATACCACAGCAACCCCGATCTAGTTAATCCATCAGACTGACCGGTATCGGTGGAAGTGGAATGCATGGACACATCCGCGGTGATCATATCATGTTGCGCCATGTAGTGCTCGAACGGAGAACTCAGCCCTGACTGAAGCTGAGCTCCGCCTACTGCTGCTGTCGCCGGGTTGGTCAGCTTGGACTCCCGGGCCAATTCGGCGGCTCTCTCAACGCCATCAGTCGCACGTGATATCAACAGCGTGTCGGTGGGCAGTGAGATGACGTCATCAAGTGACGACACACGACCAGAATCCAGCGACAACGTGTCGCTAACAACACCGGTGGCTCCATGTTGCATCAGCTCGGCGCACGACATCGAGGCCGGCGTATCGTCACACAGCTGGTCTGCACCGTCTGTCGGTTCAGCCTCACACAACAGCTGACCGCCGGCTGGCACCGCCGCGGCTGCCGGCGAGTCACACACGGACAGAACGCCGTGCGACAGCAAACACACGGCACGACGGTTGCGCGGGGTCATCATGTGGTGAATGGTGCCCGATGATGCGTCGCTCAAGTGACAACTGATCGGCGATATGGACTTTTTGCGCACGTGCGGTGTTGATGTTTGTTGAATGGCGCGCAGAGGCATCTGACGAACCAAACACAAAAAGTACACAAACATTGCTTCGTGCGGGATAATTCAGGCACGAATAGGTGAGGAACTGAAAAGGACTAGATGTTTGAGAGATTTTAACAAGAATAGTTTCACATATACAAGTGTGTTGATGTCTGGAATCAGTTAGATGAGGATATTGTAGGAGCCAAAGTGTAGAAACATTTAAAGAGAGACTGGATATTGTGAAATACTGGTAATTTCAGGGAAGATAAGTTACTAGAGGGTGGGTTGGAGACAGGACAGTACGAGCACAGCTCATCTCCTGTGGTAAACAAATAACTGAGTACACACACACGTTCATATACAAACAGTAGGTGAAAAATTCCACCCCTGTTGCTCTACCAATTTCACCTGTCCACTGCGCATGGAGCTGTGTCGGCCCGTGCGGAACGCGTGCATCTTGGACACCAGTTTCTCACGACGAGCAATGCCCGGCAGCGGCGAGCCGGCCGCCACTGTCGGCTGCTGCCGGAAGCCCACCACACGTCGACCAGCGCCGCCGACCGTCGCCGTATCGGCAGCCCGTCCACCGCCGCCGCGCGTCAAAGTGTACACGGCGGTGGAAGTGGCTGGTGTGAGCAGCGAGCGACGGTGCAGTCGGCGTGGAGCCAGCGAAGGTGTCGGGTACATACTGACCATATCACCGCCGCCCACTTCTCCGGCGAATGCCGTCGCCCCGCGGTCGCCGCACACCGACGTCGTCGCTGTCTCGCGGAACGTGTAGCGCTGCATGAACGGTGACACGGGACTGGCGTGCGTCGGTGCCGCCGCAGGAGGCACACGACGCACGGACGTGGCGCGAGACGCCAGCTGACGCACGGCCGCCACACACGAGCGGCGTCGCTGTGCCGTCAGCGGCGTACCGGCGCCATTTTCGCGGTTGAACTGTTTGATCAGCTTGCGTTTGCGCGCCGAGTTGGGCATGGCGCTGACGTGGGCGTACAAATTGGCCAGCTCAGTTTCCGTGTCGTTGCTGCGACCAGCCACCGCCGACCGCTGGCGATCGACAAACGTGAACACTGTGCTCACCTGCGCCTCGCTCGGCGCCGCCTGACACAGTCCACCGCTGCTGACTGAGCTGGCTGTTGACGCATCAACCGCCGCGTCCGTCGAGCCTACCGCCGTCACACCGGCATCCACAGCGCACTGTCCAGTCGTCGTCGTGGTGTCGGCCGTCGTGGCGTGACGCTGCAGATAGGCGCGCACGTCGATGAGCAGCTCGCGCGGCGGCCGAAACAAACGCGGCGCATCGCTGATCATTGCGGCGACGGCGTGCGCCAGCGTCGCCGACACGGACGCCATCACCGAAGCGGACATTTGCCGGCGACACAGCAGATGCGGCGCAAACACCGTGCCCAAGTTGAGCGGTGTCATGCGGTTGTGCTCGCGCTGTGCGGCCACGCGATGCAGCAGCAACAGCAGATCTTTGAGCAGCTGATAGTTCTCGGACGGCAGCAGTAGGAAGAGCAGCTGCAGTGCCTTCAGCTGCTTGGCGCGTGCGGCCGCGCGTTCAGCCGCCGGCGTCTGAGTCGTGCACAGCTGGGCGGCCTGAATGTGCGCGTTGTAGAGACGGCCGGTCAACAGAGGCTCGGTCAGACTGGACAGGTACCATTTGAGCACGCAGGCGCAGTCGTGAGCCGAGTAGACGTCCGAGTCGAGATCGAGCGACACGCCCGACACGAGCAGTCGTCCCAGCTCCTGCTGTCGCCCAATGTTGCCAGTTTTGCGAAATAACCCTTCCACCTGCAGAAATCAGCGAAAAACAAGGCTGAGCAAATTGAGCGCCTCGGCATTCAAATACATTCTGATTATTATTAATGATTATCCTTTTTATTAATATTTATTATATTATTATTGATAAACTAATAACAAAATACTCGCACAGTCTCGTGCAAGCTGGGCAAAAAATATCATATTAAATCCTCGTTATATTACTGATAGTAACTACACATTAATAATGTCTGAATGTAAATATGTGTCGTAAATACGTGTTATGTACTGTGAACTCATGTGAAGTAGAAACTGTTTGACATATCTTTGTATAAATATGAATAAGGTGTGTGTAATTGCAAATATGTGCAACAAAATTCTACTATTATGAGGTGTTGTGTAATGTGTTATGATTATATGCCATATGATTATGTATTGTACAATATGTGTGGTGTTTAGCTATATGTACATCTATATGTATATGTATATGTAAGTATAGATTGGTTATTTGAGTGCCAACAAAAGACACTGTTGTGTGATCAGGATGAGAGATGATTTGAACACGAGAGGAAGTTATATGAAAATGTTCAAAAATCGGGCGCGTCTATGTGTCAGACAGTTCTCATTCACACATAGGGTTATCAATATTTGGAATGATCTGCCAGAATGGGCAAAAGTGGCTAAAAATGTGATGCAGTTTGAGTGTAAGCTGGACAAGTTCTGGGATGGACAGGAGGAAAAATTCAATTATAGAGCCCCAATCACAAGAGCGTCACATTCGTCTTTGCACCAGGAAGGTGGTGTTATAAATGCACTGGAGTCACAGGCTATCTGAAAGCCTCTTGCAGGGATTCGTCTATGTGAGTATGTGAGTCTATGTGAGTGATTGCAGGTTGAAAATACACACAGAAAGCATCTGGGAGTGCCGTTGAAAAGGCCATACTCCCGCTTATCATCTGATGTGGCCTCACCTGCAGACAACGGCGACGACCGAGAAACTCAATCAGCTGATACACTTGACACACGCCTTCCTGCGACAGCACGAGACGGCCTCGAGACAAGGCTCCACTAGCACCTCCGCCACCTGGTTGATCAGCCGTGGCGGCAGTGGTGGCCGACGATGAAGACGATGACGACGCAGATCTAGATTTGTGACGCGCCGTGAAGCTGAGCAATCGCCAGCCGCTTTCCGGCTTGCTCGAGACGGCCACGCGGTTCTGATCGCTTGGCAGTTGAACCTCGTGGTCCATGAGTTCAAGCAAAAATGACAAGTGCATTTTGATCATGCCGTGCAGCTGGTGCGTGTGGCGAGTACGCATCAGCACCAGCAAAGAATCGTCCTCTTCACAATCACCCGTCATGTTAGATTATAGTTGGCGACTGCAACCACAGCTCTGTAATTACACGCACACACATACACACATGATTGAAACGGGCCGTGTAAAATTTACTCTACTGCTAATTTGAATTTAGGAAATAAATAAATAAGCAGTGTAGCAAAATGAATATCATCAAAAATGAGAAATTACAACTGAGAAGCCAGCAAGCCTGCGATACAGCGATAAATGACACGAAAAAACATCTTAAAACGCAAACATAACGTAAACACTAATATATAACGCCTGTTCACCAATTCCAAGTGATGTAAAATTACCTAGTTATAGATGAAGTCTTCGTCACAAGATAAAAAGCAAAAAATATCCGCTAAACTCTTCATAACAAATATTCAAATAATCAAACTTCACACCAAACGGTTCATTGTTGCCAGATAATTACTGTAAGATAATTAGTCATCATACAAAGATTATATATCATTATTCACTAAAATATTGCTATTTTCGAAAACGAAATTCAACTTTGAAACTTGTGAATCGTTATATTTGTTTTGCATAAATTTACAAATAACACACAAAATCCTACTGTAATGATTATTTTTTGAGTCATAAACAATCACTTTATATGTTTTATAGCGAATTCTGTGAACAATTTAGCTATCCAGTCATCAATTTTTTTGTATTTCAACGAAAAAGTGAAAATATATTTATGGTACTCATAAGCGATACAAGTACTTGCTCTATGAATGTGTACCTCATTTTGTTTGACCAGTTACTAGCTTTTGGTCGTTGTTTTGTTTCGTTGTAATGTGTCGCCGCGCGTTAATTCGGTCTTGACATTTTGCAGAGTGAGTACTTGTACAACAACAACAAGTACTTGTACACTGAAGTGTGGTTATGTACAACATATTCACGTAATGCCAGATTTTCCAGCGGTTATATTCATCGTGCGTGTTTGAGGTTCAAAAATTGGTGTGAGTGCCTGATTTAGTTATTTGCAATGCATGTCCCTTTTAGAGCACTGTCAAATCTTGCTCATGTATCATTTTTTGATATAAAATCGTGCTACAAGGTATACTACCGAATACACAAGTGTTCCAAACAAACAAACAATACAACACACATGCAATATGAATAACAACATTGTCTCAATAATACACAAGCGGACATAACCTGCATGTGACGGACAACAGAGGAAAGGATAGGTGCAGATAACGAAACGCAGGTGCAGTATAATATAACCTGTACTGGCCTATTAGAAGGTGGTGGCTCCAAAGTTTTCTAAATTTTGGGTTTGAATTAAAATGCACGCTGTATTAAGGATATTCAATCTTACTCTGAAGAATCTGACCAATGAAAATAAAGGATATACTCGAATGCAAAGAGTCGTGATTGTGCTAACTGTGTGTGTGTATTTGGTGTGTGGGAGTGTGATTGTGTGCATGAGATATTTCTCAGTGTTTAGATGAGTAAATTAGTGAATGCGTGAATATGATTATATGTGCACGTGTATGTATTGCATCGTATTAGCAATTTTATTGAACTCAGGCAACACAAGCTATTCAGCTTCAGTTGCCTTTCCAGTTTTTTTTCTGATCACACATTCTGATCTGTTGAATTGAACGCTGGTAAAATACATGAATGAATGAATATTTAACAGTTGTAGTGATGTTTTGTCGTCTAGGATGCGACGAACGTCGTCGATGATGGAAACTTCTGCGTCAAATAACACTGGTTTCGCCCACAAATCACGTGCGACCGCAGCTGTCACGCCTCCACTGCCTGCTACAATCAAATGGGACAACAACGAGACATTCACACTGAATATGTCTGGCATCACTCAGTCTGCCGAGCCTGGCAACCTGCTCGACCTGATTCCAATGTACCCAGACGTTAATGGCTCGTCGAACTCAATTCTGGCGCGCTTGGCCGCGCCGTCTGTCAGCTGTCTTCACTGCGATCATCCGTGCACCAACACCAGTCTTTGCCACGGCGCCATTGGTGTACGCACACACACACACACACACACACACACACACACACACACACACACATGAACATATACATAGCGTCTTCATACACCATACATAGCATCTTGTGTAAGCATATGATGCATGTTTTTGTGACATACACAAAGACACTCAGACATACATGTGACGCCTTCGAATTAGCTTCACAAGTACTTCTAAGTGTTTCCGAAGTGAATCAAAATTAGTAATTAATGGCGCGGGGTAGGCTTTTATTTTGTTTGTTTTTATTTTTTGAACTCAACTTATTTCTGACTTAATTCGTTCAGAAATGCAAAAGAATTTTTGAAACATCAAGAAGAAAATCAGATTGTACGAGTAATATTCACACATAAGCAGATTTAACAACAACAATGGAGTTTGTGTTTGTATGTGCTTGTTTATGTGTGTTTGTATGTGCTTGTTTATGTGTGTTTGCATGTGCTTGTTTATGTGTGTTTGTATGTGCTTGTTTATGTGTGTTTGTATGTGCTTGTTTATGTGTGTTTGTATGTGCTTGTTTATGTGTGTTTGTATGTGCTTGTTTATGTGTGTGTTTGTGTTCGTCGCAGTGCTATTCGTCAGCCAGCGTGGACGCATCTAGCGAGGGCGTGCGTCATAATCGTGGCTGCATCGCCAGTTCGGACATGGTGCGTCTGTTTTGTCTGCAGTCGCAGCATCACACACACTCAGCGCTCATCTCGTTCAACTGTTGTCCGGCGCCACGGTGTAACAACGGCTCATTTCCCCGTCTGCCAGACTCCAGCCTGCTAGCGTCGCACAGATACCCGACTCTCGCTGGTGGGTCGTCTCTGTCTCTTTCAATGTTCCCCCTCTATCTCTCGGTATCCGTGTGTCTGCATTTCTCGCTGTCTCTCTTTCTCTCTGACTGTGTTTCTCTCTCCCTATCTTCTTTCTTCGTCTGTTTCTCTGTCTCTCTTTCTATCTTCCTTCTCCGTCTGTGTGTCTGTTTCTCTCTCTCTCCATCTTCTTTCTTCGTCTGTGTGTCTGTTTTTATCTGTATATCTCTCTCACTGTCTGTTTCTATCTGTTTATCTCTCATTTCACTGTTTACTTTTGTCATGAGCTTTCATCTTCATGAATAAACCTTTTACTTTTCCAGCTTCCTTTATATACATCTTTTTCGGTTGGCTTCCAGTACACATGAGGCTACTACTGGGTGGTAATAGTGTACTTGCACTCTTCCCATACTACCGGATTTGCTTGTAACTAATAATAACAATAATAACGTGGGTGTTGGTTTGTCACCAGACGCGACGGACATGTCTTCCTATGGCGGTGGCGGTGGCAACGGCGGCTACTACGCTCGACTCACCGTAGCTGCTCTGTCGCCAGTGGTGGCGCTGCTGCTGGTGGCGGCTCTGGTGGCGGCCGTGTGGTGGTGGCGTGGCAGACGCGGCCGCCACCACAAGTCGCACGCCACCAGTCGTGCCCCGGCGGCGGCGGTCGGCGGCACTGCTGGTGTTTGTGATACAGCACTGCTCAGCCCATGCATGATGTCCAGTGGGGGAAGCAGTGGGGGGATGGGCAGAGGGGATCTGCTTAATGCTCGGCAACCGGGCGAGTCGACGCTTAGGGTAGCGCCATTACACACACACACACACACACATACACATGTGCTTAGGGGCTAACACACATCACGACACACACACACACACACGCGCACACATGTGCATAGAGGCTAACACACACACCATTACACACATCACGACACACTCAAGCACACCACATTACACACGCACACACACACAAACATTAATATACACATGGGTATATATACATTTGTAGAAGCAAAAAAAATCAATATATATTACAGACAGGCGCGCGTGGGCATCTGCACTCACAATCTTTCAAACACACACTCTCTCTCTCTCTCACTGCACACGATCACACCACAACATTGGATGCAAGCACACACACACACACACATACAAGTTATGATGATCAATTATAGTGTACGGACTCTTTTTGTTGTTGTGCTGGTTTATTTATGTGTGTGTGTGTGCGCGCTTGTGTGTTTACGTGTATGTATGTGTGTGTGTACAATTGTCGTATTGCCAGGACATTGTTGAGATGTCGATGACGTCTGGTTCTGGTTCGGGTCTGCCGCTGTTGGTACAGCGCACGTTGGCCAAGGAGGTGAGTCTGTGTGAGCTGGTGGGTCGCGGTCGTTATGGTGAGGTGTGGCGTGGCTCGTGGCACGGTGACTCAGTGGCAGTCAAGGTGTTCTACTCGCGTGACGAGGTGTCGTGGCGACGAGAGACACAAATCTACAAGTGAGACACCGACTGACGCATCATCATTATTATTATCACCAGTGTATGTCCTGTCCTAGGTTGTTATTAGTGCGATTTGCTAATAAGCGTACCCAAAAAGTTCCCATTGCTTTTTCCGGTGGTATTTTTCAAAAGTGTTCTGTTCTGTAGTACACCTTATAGCATATTTTTCAAAAGTGTTCCACCGACCGACGCATCATCATTATTATTATTATCGTTGTATATGACACAGAACACATTATATATTTCACAGTGAACATTACATGACGCAACCACATCACACTTTACAACGCTCATGCACACTCCGCTCACAATACGCGCTCACACAAGTCTCCCAAAATGACGCTCACAAGATCTGCACAACTGTGTCTCTCCTGACTCAGCACTTATGCATTTGCTTCCTGTGTAACACTACCTGTCCCGTAAACACACACACACACACACACACACACACATACATACAGACAGACAGACAGACCAACACTATTAGCTTATTCAGCACAGGTCGGTACAAGTTCACTCGCCTCGTGTGTATGCGTACTCGTGTGTCTCGCCAGGCATCGCCATATCAATTATTATTATTATTATATTATTATTATTATTTTTATCACTAGCGTATGTCCTGTCCTAGGTTGTTATTAATGCGATTAGCCAATAAGCGCACCCTAAAAGTTCCCGGTGCTTTTTCCGGTTGTATTTTTCAAAAGTGCTCTGTTTGTTCTACATATACAATCCGTCTTTTTTTTATCATTTACGCTTTAAATAAAGTTAATTGCACATATTTGTATTTTATTAACATTGATATAATTCATACTATAAAATGAAGATCGTTCTTTTGGATAAATAATAGTTTGTCAGACTGAATTTTTACCTTGAAATAGTTCTGGCCATTAAGACTCACCATGGAAATATGGAGTGAAATTTTTGGGATGAACTTGTGCGGGATCTAGAGTATATGGTGACGTGATATGGTTGCACAAAAAACAGTGCACTGATAACAGGGACGAGGACACATATGGAGACGATGATTTCTGCTTTGATTAATGAGTGCCGGTTTATAAGAGGATTGCTAAATAAACTGTTGCTGAACTATAACTGAATCGTGGTTGCAGTTTCAATAAGCCTTTCCAGGAAGTGCCGGATTATTAGAGCCTGCCGGATTATTTTTCACCCCATACCCGAGGGTGCCGGATTATTAGAGCGTGTCGTATAAATAGAGCATTTACGGTATATGGTGACGTGGTATGGTTGTGATGTGTGATACAGCACTGTGATGCTTCGTCACGCCAACATTCTCGGCTACCTCGGCTCGGACCTGATGTCGCGCGGTTCCTGCACTCAGCTGCTGCTGATCACACATTACTGCCAGCACGGCTCCCTCTACGATTACCTCAGTCGAGTGGCGGCCGTCAGCGAGCGACAGTGTGTGCGACTGCTGCTGTCCGCCATCAATGGACTCAGTCATCTGCACACCGAGGTGATCGGTACCCAGGTGACTGTGAACCACGGCTCATCCATCAACTGCTCGCTGACTTACTCGTTTACTTACTGACTTACTTACTCATTTACTTACTCACTGATTTACTCATTTACTTACTGACTGACCCATTGACTCACTGACTTACTGATTTACTTAATGGTTTACTTACTAATTGACTTATTCAATTACTTACTCATTGACTTATTCATTTACTTATTCATTTACTTATTTACTTACTCATTTACTTACTCAGTGACTCACTGACTTACTCAATGAATCACTGACCTACTCAATTACTTATTCATTTACTTACTCACTGATTGACTGACTAACTCACTATGCTTGACTTATTATGGTAGGTTGAATTTGTCGGCGTTTTGTTCATTGAGACAAACTTGTCTTCGAGCTAGTCTATTTCCTGTTTGACTTAATGTTTTGTGTGTGTGTGTGTGTGTGTGTGATTGAATGAGCCTAGATAAACCTCAGGTTATCTGGTGTCACGAATATCTGACTGTATGTGTGTGTGTGTGTGTGTACAGGGCAAGCCAGCTATCGCGCATCGTGACGTCAAGACCAAGAACATTTTGGTACGCAGCGATGGTGAGGCAGTTATTGCCGATCTCGGCTTGGCTGTGGTGCAGTGTCGCTCGACCACCGCCACCACTGTAGACGCCACCACTGATGACGCCTCCGCTGTAGACGCCACCGCTGACGTCAGAGTGGGCACCAAGCGGTATATGGCGCCCGAACTGCTGGAAAATCGGTCAGTCGTTCGTTCAGTTTTTTCCATTCAAATACGCCCACTGACATACACACACATACACACACTGAAATATACACACATACATACATACACACATATACACACACACTGAAATATACACACATACATACATACACACATATACACACACACTGAAATATACACACATACACACACATATATACATAAATACACACATACACACACACACACTGATGTACACACATATATATACATACATACACACACTAACATACACACATATACACACACACTGAAATATACACACACATATATACATAAATACATATACATATACAAATACACACATACACACACTGAAATATACACACATACATACATACACACATATACACACACACTGAAATATACACACATACATACATACACACATATACACACACACTGAAATATACACACATACACACACATATATACATAAATACACACATACACACACACACACTGATGTACACACATATATATATATATATATATATATATATACATACACACACTAACATACACACATATACACACACACTGAAATATACACACATACACACACATATATACATAAATACATATACATATACAAATACACACATACACACACTGAAATATACACACATACATACATACACACATATACACACACACTGAAATATACACACATACATACATACACACATATACACACACACTGAAATATACACACATACACACACATATATACATAAATACACACATACACACACACACACTCTGATGTACACACATATACATACATACACACACTGACATACACACATGACTGATATGACCAGAAGACCAACTGATATTAGCTTTTTTGGTGGATGAGCTGTGTTATTATTAGGGTGACAGTTTTGTGCGCTAAAAACCTAGAAAAAATGCGACCAAAGCTTGCATAAATTTTCCGTATTAAACAGCTTATATGTATAAATATTTCATATATATTTGTGTGTATATGTGGCTAAATGTATGGCTGAATGTTTCGTATTCAATATGTATGTGTGTGTATGGGTTTATTTTCATGTTTGTGCGTATGTAAATGTGTGTGTGTATGTGTGTGAGCGCTTTTGAGACCCTCGGGTGAAACGCGCGATGTAAATTTACTAATGTAATGTGTGTGTGTGTGTGTGTTTGTTTGTTTAGGTTTATTGTCACTCATACATATAAGCACACACATGTGAAAAAAATCGTATAGCACAGTGACAAAGTCCTATAAGCCGAAGCTTCTTTTAGGACTTGTTTAAATCAAATATAGTAAGGAACTAAATTAATATAATACAATCACAAGGCAATAAAATAGAATAACAATCAAACATGATATATCATACAACACAAAACAATATGCAAACGACGATTTGAAAACAATTCGCAAAACAACAGGAGTGCGAAAGAGAGAAATATATATTACCTCAAACATGAGTAATTTCAGAATTTTCAGTTCTTTGTCTCTCCAGCAAATGTTTCTTCAATTTGTTTTTGAAAATGGCGTATTTCCCAACATTAAGTAGTTCTTTTATTTTTAACGGTAGAGAGTTGAATTTTTTTGGACTATTGTGTGTGTGTGTGTGTATATAGAGTGAACGTTGAACAGTTCGCTTCGTTGCTGCAGTGTGACATGTACTCTTTCTCGCTGGTCATGTGGGAAACTGCTCGTCGCTGCCGCGTGTCTGGCCGCGCCACCACTGGCCGCGCCACCACTGGCCGCGCCACCAGTGGCTGCGACGTCGAGCCGTACCGACCCGCCTTCTACGAGCTGGTGCCGCCCGACCCTGGGTACGATCATATGCGCAAGGTGGTGTGTGTTGATCAACAGCGACCGCCCATCACCGCTCACTGGGCTCTCAGCACGGTCAGTGTTTATGTGTGTGTGTGTGTGTGTGTGTGTCAGGGTGTATTAGTGTGTGTGTCACTGTGTGTGTTAGTGTCAGGGTGTATTAGTGTGTGTGTGTCAGTGTTTGTGTGTCACTGTGTGTTAGTGTGTATGTGTGTGTGTCAGTGTGTGTGTGTTAGTGTGTATTAGTGTGTGTCAGTGTCAGTGTGTGTGTGTGTCACTGTGTGTGTTAGTGTCAGGGTGTATTAGTGTGTGTGTGTCAGTGTTTGTGTGTCACTGTGTGTTAGTGTGTATGTGTGTGTGTCAGTGTGTGTGTGTTAGTGTGTATTAGTGTGTGTGTGTCACTGTGTGTGTGTGTGTGTCAGTGTTTGTGTGTCAGTGTTTGTGTGTCACTGTGTGTTAGTGTGTATTAGTGTGTGTATTAGTGTGTGTGTGTGTGTGTGTGTGTGTGTGTGTGCTCTCCCCAACACTACGTTCTATCAATTCTATCCCTGTTTTCAAAAAACACTCAAAGAAATTTTTCATGGTGAAATCGTATTATACTCTAGAGAACATTGTCTATATTAGTGATGATTATATGGTGTAAGTTATCTCTCTTCTTTCTTCACCTTTCACTTTCTGTGTGCGTGTGGCTATGTGTGTGTGTGTGTAAGTGTGTCTGTGTGTGTGCGTTTGTGTGTGTGTGTGTGTGCGTGTGCAGCGCCCTAGAGACCCTCTAGGTGTAGGGCGCTATATAAATATCTACCTAATGTAATGTAATGTAATGTGTATTTATTTATTTGTGTGTGTGTCTGTGAGTGTATGCGTGCTAGTGCGTGTGTGTGTGTATTAATTTATTTGTGTGGGTGTGTGTGTGTCAGTGTGTGTATTTATTTATTGTGTGTGTGTGTGTGTGTGTATTTATGTATGTATTTGTGTGTATTTATTGTTATCTATTTGTGTATATATAGACATTGGCAATTGTGGCTGGTCTGATGCGCGAGTGTTGGCATCATAACGCCCAAGCCCGACTTACAGCACTGAGGGTGAAAAAATCCCTGGCCGCATTGTACTGCGATCTCACACAATCACAACAGCAACGCCATCTACATAACAATCTTGTCTAGCCTATTACGTCACTATGACGACACAGTGACGTCATACCACGTCAACTTTCAATACATAGAATTCGTTGTGTGTGTGTGTGTGTGTGTGTGTAGTTGTGGTGGTGGAATTGGTGCGTTACATACACATACACCTACACAGACATACATACAAACTGCCAAGTTTTTGCTGTGCTGTTTTTGTGTTTGTTTTGTTGTTTGGTTTCGGTGTTTTAATTAGTATAACCTGTTTTTTGCCATAATGTTATTGTTTGTGTGTGTATGTGTGTGTGTGTGTTATTGAGGGCTGTGTTGATATATTTTTCGAATTTCATCCAGGGAAGTTGTGGTTGTAAGAATTTCAGTTGGTAAATATGAAAACTGGGTGGTTTTATCGCTATGTACATAAATGTAATGCAAATTTGCGTGTGAATTTGTGCGTGTGTTTTTCTCGCAAAAATAACGTGCCAATTCGTATGTCGGTGCTGTTTTTTTGTGATTTTGCACGCAAATAATTCATAAATTTTGTATGGAGAAATGGCTTTTGCTATGTCTGATTCGTAATTTCTGCGCCATAAATGTGGCGGTTCATTTGTGTCCTATATATATAATAAATTTATTTTCATATGCTGTCAATACTGAATACTTAAATGAGGGAGTTTTTATATTATTTTTTCGTGCTTTTTCAAATGATTTTTTTCGTTCAATTCGACGTCTTTTGTTCTTTTATATAATTTTTTTTATTGTTTTGACTGATTGGCGCATTAGTCGGCATTTTATGTACAGTACATGTGCGGTATTTTCAGTGACTCCCGTTTCCATTTTCAAATACACGGTTGACATGTTTTGAGGGTTTTATTTTCACAAAACAAAATGTTACAAAAAAGAATACAAAAATATCGACGGCTCCATTATGAAACACGGAAGATTTCAAAATTATGGGCTCTTAGCCTTTAGCCAAGAGGCTTTAGCAAATATAAGCTCGTGTTTCGATTGACATCCCTGTCAAATATACGCATGCTTAGACATTGGCAACATATTCACTTGAAAAATATACCAAAATCACGCGCACATACGACATACCTTCATCTTTACTGATTCCAGCTCAACCCAACAATGCCGATGACTAGAAATTGGTTACGACTAGCGTTATATGGCAATTATTTGCAAAATCCGGCCGTAAAATATACGCAACGAAACGCATACGTACACAATCACACACACACACACACACATACAAAAATACACGCTAATGCAACAGAAATAATGCATTAGCAAAAACACGTAAGCTACGAAATTTGCAGAAATATAATTTTGCAAAAGAGCGCCAAAAATATCCGTTAATTTCTTGCTTCAGCTTTGACGATATCTGTGGTTTTTGTAAATGTTAAAAGGCATTGTTGTGTATATAATAGTACGCATTAGCTGACAATCAAGTGAAATTGTTCAAGGCGCAAGAGTACCCAGTTGACATAAATGCGAATATCCTCACTTGTCAACATATCTGCATTCAGATATGAATTGTTGGTTAGTAGAACACACACACACACAAAACGAACATCAACATCACGCTTATACAAAAATACAAGTGTAAAGTTTTTAGAGATGTGTATAAAAATACGTTCGGTGGCTCACGTTGATTGAAGGGTTTTTTTTTAAAAGTAGTTTTGAAAACTGACACATTTTCAGCAGTGCGTGAGGCGGTCGGCTTGAATATCCTGGTGATTCTTGGGCGTGGGAACCTGGCGTCGCTCCTTCATACAGCTCGACTCTTCATGCTTATACAGGTAGCTCTTGAGGGCGAATGCTTTGCCGCAGCGGCCACACACATGCGGCTTGACACTCGAATGAGTTTGCACGTGGGCGCGCAGGTTGGACTTGTCAGCGAAGGCCTTATCACAGACGACACAGCGGAACGGTCGCTCTCCTGTGTGAGTCCTAATGTGACCCTGTAGCAGCCAGGGCCGCGAGAAACACTTGCCACAATGTGGACACTGACAGCCCTGCGAGTGAGTTCGCACGTGCATGGTGTAGGCTGGCAGCGAGCGATATCGTTTGTCGCACTGTGGACATTGGCGCACCTACGACGAAAAAGTGGCGCACACACACACACACATACACAAAAACATGGACATACAGAAGTAAAATACGAGTTTAAGTAGGAGAAGCAAAGTAGATTGCGTTTAAATTACAAATACTGGTTTGGAAAAGACTTGCATGTAAATATTATTATTATTATAATTATTATTATACTAGTTGTTGTTATTAATGAATAGCGACAAATTATTACGTGTATCAATGTTATATGAAAGCATTTAGTATAAATGTTACTGTTGAGTATACGTTGCATGTTAGTGGAAAAGCTTCTAAAACTTGTCGAAATACTTGGTTTGTACTTTTATACTTGAATAATTAATTATTGACGACAATAAATGGAATGAATGAATGAATATTAATTTAGTATAATTATGCGTCAGAGGATTCAGTCACTCACATCTTCGTTGTTGTCGTGTTTGTGAGAGCTCATATGTCTGGCCAGATTTGACTGCGTAGAATAAGCTCTGTTACAACGAGAACAACTGTGTTTTTCGGCGTAGTTCGCTTTCCGCTCAACAGATGGCGGTGATCGGCAAATGACCGTGGCTCTCAGTGACGTGTAGTGTTCGTCGGTTGCGCTGCTCTGATTGGTCGTCGTCTTGGCGTGATCGGTGATGGCTTCTACGTGGGAGTCAGCAGCACACACCGACGATGAGGATGGAGACGAGTCCAAGTCGCTCGATTGTTCACTGTTGAACCGTCTACGACGACCTGGCACGCGCAGGTCAAGCGCTTGGTCGCCCCAGCTGCTACTGCCATCTAGTGGCGAGGACCAGAACCACGAGCTGTCAGATGTCACCGTCACAGGCGTCTCTGTGAGTCGTGTCAGTCCAATCACAGCGTCCAGTAGACCGACATCCGATTGTAGCACATCTGACAAACAGACACACAAGGTTAAAAGGTTAATTGCCTAAGTGGCAGCTGCTACACGGGAAGAAGCCGAAGCTTATGAACACACAGGCGTGCCCCGTGCAGCTCGCTGCCACCGCAGAACCGACCCTCTCTGCGCTATGGCGCCACAAGGACGAAAGACGTATTAGAGAGGGCCACCTCCCCAGAATGCATGACACAACTCATGACTGATATCTGGTACCATCATTTTCTACTGGGTGGACAGGGGCTGTGGGATTGTAGAATTCGCCCAATGAAATTCTGCTCCGCCGAGTTTCGAACCACGGACATCCCGCTTGTGAGGCGGGTGTGCTAACAACTGCACCACGGAGACACACAAGTTCACAAGTTCGCAATATCCACATATGCATTAATCGAATTCTCTGTGTTTAAACTATTATGGAAACAGTCACAAACCACTTACAGAATCACAAAAGAATCACAAGTTACGTACGGCTAAGGGATAAAATGCGGGGCTTGGCAAAACATGAGGAGCTACACCCGAAACTTTCATGATCGTTCATAAACATCCAAACGAGCCCAAACGTTTCCCTGGCGAGTTGAAACGGTTGGGTTCGTTTCTCATAAGAGATAGCCCAATTGTCGCAATGCGGGTTTTGTGTGTGCGCAGCCGGGCAGTTTCTGTGCTGGCGGTGACTGCAAAACCCGTGCGGCCGGCCTGCGGTGTGCCAGCCGGGGCCATGAGGCTTTGCCCATGCATAAATCCACGCGAACATTAGCCTTTCCACTGCTGTGTTCAAATGCGTAAATTTATTATTATTATTATAATCAGGATGTTTTAGGGGGAATCAGGGGAGCTTGGTACATTGGGGGGGGGGAGTTAAGTCCACCAAGCCCTCTCTCCTGGCATCGCCACAGTCAAGACTATTTCTCGGCAGGAAATTGTTGTTGTTTTCGTGAGCGTCCTGGACATCACCACAAACGGATGCACGTGGTGGTTTGCACGTGAGCGCAAAATCATCAGCGTATTATGTCTAGCCATCTTGTCTGGCTTGTCTTGCTGCCAAACTACAAGCACGTGCATGTTTGTATGCTCGTCTGCCTGTGTGTGTGTGTGTGTGTGTGTGTGTGTGTGTGTGTGTGTGTGTGTGTGTGTGTGTGTGTGTGTGTGTGTGTGTGTGTGTGCACATGTGCTATGCTGATGGACGTGTTGTGTGCAATTTGTGGCAACAGGTGCGTCAGTGTCTGCTACACACACACACACACACACACACACACACGCACACACATACACACACACACACACCAACATACATGCGCCGATCCAGCAAGGGGTGATGTCAGTCCCCATGGCATGGTGGTGTCTGTCTTGCACGTGGTTCTGCCCCTTGTCTCCTTTCCACGCCCCCTTCCTCCTCTCTCCCTCGGAGGAAGGAGGAGTAGACATCGCGTCGGTGGAGCTATGAGGGAGTTTCTTCCATGAGAGATCTTCTCGCAATATCCAGCTGGTGTATGTGGTATTTTCGGTGGCAAGGTTAACTGGGAAAGGTTGTAAGCGAGCGGCCACAGATAACTAGGCGTTTCCTATATTGAGCGTAGCATTAAGAATGAAAATTCATTGCTTGTGTGCATTCCAACAGAAACCAGTCTTTCACATTCACCACTGTACAGAATCGAAATCAACGGGCACATCTTTTTAGAAAATTGTTATGTTTTGAGCACCAGAGCAGATGCGAGGTCTTATGACCCTCACCATCAAAGCAATGCTTGGGCTCCATTATAAGTAAATCAACATTATAACAGATGCCCAACTTTAGTAAAATGCAATTAAGAGCAGTCCCTCGGTCTTCATTAAGCTGGGGACTTTTATGCGATAGTTTAGGATAAATATTAATATCATGCATGAGGCAGCGGAACCTCTCAACACTCGGGCCCCTCCTCTGTCGAGAGATTCGGGGGCGGTCGCTACAGCTCTGACAACATGCTCTCATCTAATTCCTAGCAGAAACAGCAGCTAGGAGGACGCCTGGCCTAATGAACTGACATTCCTCGACGGCAGCGAGTTAGAGAGAGCTCGGGCCTAGCGGACGGCGGCACCGCCTCTCTCGCGACCATGTGGTCACACCATTAATCTCTCATCAAGATGAAACAACTTAGTGACCATCACCTGCCGTGCCGGGTCATTGCCATACAATCCCCTCTCTCTCCTCCCTCACTCTCTTGCTCTCTCTCTGCCTGTCTGTCTCGACGGAAACTGCATGTCTGTCTTCTCTAGTTATCTTCATCTCATTTTCCATCCATCCTATGTGCTCTGCTTTGTGCTGCCCCTCTCTCAAATCGCAAAACATAAACAAAACATAGGAACCATTGTGTGCCGAAAAAATGTACCATTGTGTCTGTGTCTGTCTGTGTGTGTGTGTGTGTGTGTGTGTGTGTGTGTGTGTGTGTGTGTGTGTGTGTGTGTGTGTGTGTGTGTGTGTGTGTGTGTGTGTGTGTGTGTGTCTGTGTGTTTGTGTGTATGTGTGTGTGAAATTATCAAATCTAAAATAGGCAAAATATCATAAGAACAAATATATTGAATATATTTCAACATAGTACATGGTTATACGTCGCGTATACTAAATGTGTGAGTACACCTAACGAACTCAAGACAAATTACTATATATATGTATGTATGTGTGTGTGTGTGTGTGTGTGTTTCCGGTAGTCAACGACTTGCTCATGCATCCCTCGCTTCAATGTGTGAGTGTGTGCGTGCATGTGTGTGTGTGTGTGTGTTTATATTTGGCCAATGAGTACCGGGGCAGGTGCTCATGGTTATACATACACACACACACACACATACACACACGCAGCGAGAAGAGGGTGGTTATTTTCTGGTGCCGAATATTTGTGACAATTCCGGCGCGCAAGAAAAACATGACACCGTGCGCGCCATTTCTCACTAATGCTGCCAGATTTGCTGGCGCTTGGCAGGTCGGATTGCGGCAGCTGTGCAAATTTCCCGCTAGTTGCGTTGCATAAATTCTGCACAAATTTCTCAAGCTGGAAATCACGTGAATTATGTAAATCGGCGACGCCCGTATTATTTGTTTGAAATACAGTAAATCACACACACACACACACACACACACACACACACACACACACACACACACACACACACATACATACACACACACGCTCATACAGCTACTTTGATATGTGTCAGGTGATTTTCTCGCATGGTTATGTTTTTCTAGGGTTCATCGTCCGCTGGGGTTTGTGGTCTGATTTTCACTGATAATAATCAATAAATAAATAATGATAAATGAAACACACGCACAAGAACAATTTTATGATAGTCATGTTTTTGTGTGCATGTATGTCAGGTCAGATCAGATCAGATCAGAGACGAGAGTTTGGCCTTTACAACGGCACTCTCTGATGCTATTTGTATTTTATCTGTAAACACACAACAGTGCCTTATGTTGGCACTCGAATAACCAGTATATACACACATCTATTTGTATAGATATGTACCTTTAATTACACTTATCAATGCACAAAATCACCCTTAACTGGCACACAATACATTACACACTATATATACACACATATACACATATATATACATATATATACATATATACATACAACTTATAGACCACATAACACGCTATATAGCATAGCATAGTTGTTTTTTGACGTATTTACACGTATGTGCGTGTGTATGTTCAGTGGTGTAGGTAGACTGTCTGCCTCCGGGGACATACATTTTTGCCACCTTCTCACCATGTATGCTTGCGGGTTTCTTAGCCGCAAGATACTGTACGTTTCAACACGACTGTAATAGGGAATTATCAAGTTTGTAGCTGTTGATATAGCTGAAAATACGAGCCTCTTGTATAATAGTACCTGCTTCCAGTCATCTAATAGGAGAATATCATCATTTTCAATCAATCTTGCCTTCAATTTACTTTTAGCTATCCAAGGTTAAATTAGCAAACATGAAATATAATATTCAGAAATTCGAGTTGGAAATAACGAAAATTCAAACTTCTGAGCAGCTCTTGTGCCCCCCTGAAATATGTCGCCTGGGGCGGATCTCTAAACTCACACACAGTGGCTGAGGAACAATGGTTGAATTATGCATGGATATGTGAGAGTGGAGATGGTATGGAGTGCTGTCACTGGCGGATCCAGAGGGGGGCTCAGAGGGCTGAAGCCCCCCAAAAGGTTTCCATCAACTCCTCATAACCAAGAAGTTCTCTAAAGGAAGTAAAAAAAATATAGAATTTATTTCTATAGAATTTGTTGATATACACATTATCGCAAAACATATTCACACATTATTATGTGTGTAAATGTGTGTATATATAATTGAAAAATGCCCCAAGTCATGACCTTCACACGCTACCTAATCACTCATACATAATTCAGCCCCCCACAAAATTGCACTCTGGATCCGCTACTGAACACTGCTGATAAGCAAAGCCGTCTTCGTCAGAAATTTATAATGTCACAATAAAATTTGGTTATGGTAATTCTGAATTAGCCGATATTTAATATAACTCCTTTACTTAGGTATTTACTATCTCCCAACACTTTTTAAGCCAAAATCTAGTCGTATACAGCAATGCGTACACAATTAGACTTGTACAATTATGGTTATAGCATGGAATCTGCTTGCTTGAGCTAACGAAAACAAGTTTAGAAGCCACTGCTCTGAAAGCGAATATTTTCCTCAAAAGTCATTAATTGGCAACTTTGTTTCGGCCGAACGTAATTTTCGAATGATCGAATTTCTCACCTGGCGACACTCGCGACGTCAACTGGAGGATGCAATCACGACTTGGTTCGTGTTCACAGCCGCAAGAAATGCGAGAAAAAACGGCATGTTGTGAAGCCATATTCGAGAGTCAGTGAAGCCTGCGCTTCGGCAAGGGGAGTTCCTGTTTGTCGAGCTCTCCAGGAATTTCGCTGCACTCCGCTCGTAGTCAGGTCGTCGCCCGAGGCTGTTTTCAGGTCGACTGGAGTGCAACGCCTCCGGCGACCAGGTGTCGACCAGACAACATGCACACACACACACACACAGACAGACAGACGGACAGACAGACAGACAGACAGACAGACAGACAGACGGAAGGCAACAGTCATGTTTGCTAAAAATACGGTCCCATGGCACTAAGCGGCTCCTATGGGGACTGTGGAGGCGTGTGTCAGTGGTGGCGTGTTTCAGTGGTGGCGTATGTCAGTGGTGGCGTGTGTCAGTGATGGTGTGTGTCAGTGATGGTGTGTGTCAGTGATGGTGTGTGTCAGTGGTGGCGTGTGTCATTGATGGTGTGTGTCAGTGGTGGTGTGTGTCAGTGATGGCTTGTGTCAGTGATGTCTTGTGTCAGTGATGGTGTGTGTCAGTGATGGTGTGTGTGAGTGATGTCTTGTGTCAGTGGTGGCGTGTGTCAGTGATGTCTTGTGTCAGTGATGTCTTGTGTCAGTGGTATCTTTTGTCAGTGATGTTGTGTGTCAGTGGTGGCGTGTGTCAGTGGTGTCTTGTGTCAGTGATGGCGTGTGTCAGTGGTGTCTTGTGTCAGTGATGGTGTGTCTGCGACGAATACGACGCAGCTGTTTCAAATGTGACGGCGCGTGTCCCTCTCATGTCAATTTCTCCCTATTCTCTTCCACTTCCTTTGTGCCTTGTTCCGTGGCGTGTGTCTTGGCTAATGACTGGAGTGTGTCTCTTGTCACATACACACACTGACACACACACACACACACACACACGTAGAAAGTGTCCAGTGTCATGGCTGTCTGTCTGTCTGCCTGTGTGTATGTCAGAGGTGGTTGTGCTATATTTATCCCTTGTGAAACATGCCCCCGTGTCTCGGATGAGCTGTTTCAATGTGCATATTGTTGCTGTGGTCTATAGGAAGGCATTTAAATATCGCTGTGCTAAGTCTGTATCTGGGTATCTGGGTATCTGTATCTGTATCTGTTGGTGATCATGATATCACTGTATCTGTTGATGATCATGATGTCACTGTAACTGTTGGTGATCATGATGTCACTGTATCTGTTGATGATCATGATGTCACTGTATCTGTAGATTATCATGATGTCACTGTATCTGTTGATGATCATGATGTCACTGTATCTGTTGATGATCATGATGTCACTGTATCTGTTGATGATCATGATATGACTGTATCTGTTGATGATCTAGATTGATCTGTATCTGTTGATGATCATGATGTCACTGTATCTGTTGATGATCATGATGTCACTGTATCTGTTGATGATCTAGATTGATCTGTATCTGTTGATGATCATGATGTCGCTGTATCTGTTGGTGATCTAGATGTCACTGTATCTGTTGATGATCTAGATGTTACTGTATCTGTTGGTGATCATGATGTCACTGTATCTGTTGATGATCATGATGTCACTGTATCTCTTGATGATCATGATGTCACTGTATCTGTTGATGACCATGATGTCACTGTATCTGTTGGTGATCAAGATGTCACTGTATCTGTTGGTGATCAAGATGTCACTGTATCTGTTGATGATCTAGATGTCACTGTATCTGTTGATGATCATGATGTCACTGTATCTGTTGATGATCATGATGTGACTGTATCTGTTGATGATCATGATGTCACTGTATCTGTTGATGATCTAGATGTCACTGTATCTGTTGATGATCATGATGTCACTGTATCTGTTGATGATCATGATGTCACTGTATCTGTTGATGATCTAGATGTCACTGTATCTGTTGATGATCATGATGTCACTGTATCTGTTGATGATCTAGATTGATCTGTATCTGTTGATGATCATGATGTCACTGTATCTGTTGATGATCATGATATCACTGTATCTGTTGATGATCTAGATGCCACTGTATCTGTTGATGATCATGATGTCACTGTATCTGTTGATGATCTAGATGTCACTGTATCTGTTGATGATCATGATGTCACTGTATCTGTTGGTGATCAAGATGTCACTGTATCTGTTGATGATCATGATGTCACTGTATCTGTTGGTGATCAAGATGTCACTGTATCTGTTGATGATCATGATGTCACTGTATCTGTGGGTGATCAAGATGTCACTGTATCTTTTGGTGATCTAGATGTCACTGTATCTGTTGATGATCTAGATTGATCTGTATCTGTTGATGATCATGATGTCACTGTATCTGTTGATGATCATGATGTCACTGTCTCTGTTGGTGATCTAGATGTCACTGTATCTGTTGATGATCTAGATTGATCTGTATATGTTGATGATCATGATATCACTGTATCTGTTGGTGATCAAGATGTCACTGTATCTATTGGTGATCAAGATGTCACTGTATCTGTTGATGATCATGATGTCACTGTATCTGTTGGTGATCTAGATGTCACTGTATCTGTTGGTGATCTAGATGTCACTGTAACTGTTGGTGATCAAGATGTCACTGTATCTGTTGGTGATCATGATGTCACTGTATCTGTTGATGATCATGATGTCACTGTATCTGTTGATGATCTAGATTGATCTGTATCTGTTGATGATCATGATGTCACTGTATCTGTTGGTGATCATGATGTCACTGTATCTGTTGATGATCATGATGTCACTGTATCTGTTGATGATCTAGATGCCACTGTATCTGTTGGTGATCTAGATGTCACTGTAACTGTTGGTGATCTAGATGTCACTGTAACTGTTGGTGATCAAGATGCATGGAGATTACACTCACACAATTTATGGCGTCAGCTCTCTTCCTATTTCACATTGTTAATTGATTTTAATAACAATATTTACCTTAAAATATGAAATTATGATGCTAATCTGAAAGAAAACCCCTAAAATCCCAGAACCAAGAAGCCCGTTCTTTCTTGTAAATTTTTTCAAATATAAATTTCGCGAACGCAAGCCAAAACGTCACAAATATTGGCGATTATAAGCGGGTATAATTAGTGGCACATCTATAGGAGCGACAGAGTGCCTGTGTTTGTTCGTGTTTGTCAATGTCTTCTCATGTATGTTGTCTTTGTGCTTGTGAGTGGTCAAACCCACTGAACCACATCTTGACAAGGCACATGCGCTCGCGTGCGCGTGCATGTATGTGTGTATGTTTGTGTGTGTATGTGTGTGTGTATATTTGTCGAACATATAAATAGACGACATAATATTCCCTGACAATGGATGCTGGGAATTTGATCATTTTTATGTCCAATTTTCTCAAACTACGAAGCTACACCAGATGTTTTTTCGATATTTGATTTTGAAAAATAATAAATGATTGTGTAATCACAATTTTGGTGTGGTCTATTTTGCCGTAGCAATACACAATTGTATTGAAAAAACAGGCATCTATACGACAAAGTTAAAAAGAACGATATAAATTGTTTTTCCTGATAAATAAATCGAAGAGGAAAACTGCTTGAAGAGCTTTTTATAAATATTTGAAAAAAACTATAGCCCTTCAGATGGAAATTAATTTTTTATCACAAAACTTCTCTCTATTTATATTTCTCTATTTCTCTCTCTTGCAGTGTTTGTTTTTAATTTATCATAGATCAGCCTCGGAGGCAGGCTGGTTCGATAATGTTTGCATGTGCTTTAATTGCTCCATCACTTTCTCTTGGCGAGTCACACAAGTGACAGTCTTGACCTGACAGTACAAGCTAGCAATGAATCTGCAAGTGAAAAAGCCAAGCTTGTGTGCCTGATTGCAAAGTGCTTATACTTGCTCTGGCTTGCTCATGCTCCCAGCTGTCATCATCGAATTGAAAATGTGTAAACACGATTGCACACTGACACACACACACACACACACACACATACACACATACACACTGACACACACACACACACACACTTGCACACTAAGTGTAGCTGTGTGTGTGTGTGTGTGTGTAGAGATGTTTATATGATGTGTGTTTTGTTTTGACATTGGTGTGTTTCGACTCGACGTATACGATATGCACAGCAAGATGTGGCGGCTAAAAGCGGCGCACATTGAGAAAAAGTGACGCACACACACACTGACACACACTGACACACACGCACACTGACACACACACACACACATGCAAACTTGCCATTAGAGAAAGTGTTTGGCCGCTATCTTTCTTGATTTCTGAATGTACGTGTGTTTAATTGAAATTACTGTTTTGATCAATTAGCTTGAGGCAAAATGAGGTGTCCTTGATAATTCGTCACGTGCTAATTCGTCACGTGCTAATTCGTCACGAGAAAAAAAGTTTCCAAGGAAAAATTACAAATTAAGTGAAACTACATTTCCTATTTGTTTTTATATATATTCATCATCGATGCTTTGCTAATACAATTGAGAGCCGAAAGCAAAAAATACAATTTACATATAATATAGGCGTAATTACCGCATTCCTAGGCCTGAATTTGACAAGTAAAATTCATGTGCTTGTAATGGTGTACAACAACGTGAATACAAATTGCAAACTCAAAAGATTAAACTCATCTTAAAAAGAAACAGTTTTGTGTCACAAATACATGTTTTGTCTTTGAATGTGTGTGTGTGTGTGTGTGTGTGTTTGTGTGTATGTGTGTGTGTGTGTGTGTGTGCG
This sequence comes from Sacculina carcini, assembly GCA_916048095.2. Lineage (NCBI taxonomy): Eukaryota > Metazoa > Arthropoda > Thecostraca > Sacculinidae > Sacculina > Sacculina carcini. The sequence goes on along the minus strand of OU696587.1, from coordinate 6,344,277 downwards.
TGTGTGTGTGTGTGTGTGTGTGTGTGTGTGTGTGTGTGTGTGTGTGTGTTTATTGTGCACAACCTTTCTTGGTGCCGTTTACGTATACAATGTTTTGTCAATAAATTTATCCCTAATTTCTTGGGTCATTCACAATTTATATCTGTTGAGTATTTATATTATATATAAAAACCCAAGTCAGGAGCAGTAAATAAAGCAGGAATTATTCTACATTTCAGTTCTACATACGGGCTATTTAGTGACGCATCAGAATATACTGCTTGTAAAAGTCTGGTGGCTAATGTGTTTGTGTGTCAGGGCAGGCGCTTGATAAGTCGCTCAGGTGTATGTCTGTCTGATTTCTGGCCAATCAGAAATTCCTCTTCCAGGTTAGTGGAAAACACACAGCTACATAACATGCTAATGAAATAGGCTTCTAAAATTACGAGCAAAATTTGCTGAAAAACGTAATATTTCTGTGTCAAATATCTATATGAAATTGGATTTATATATGACTACGTTTTGTGTAAAATATAAATTGTTTGTGCTTTAATATGTGCCATATATTTTTTAGACTTTCATAATTAGGGATCAACCATTTTTTAATTCAATTAAAGTACTTTTGATTAATATAATTGTTCTGTATGTATTTTCAAAGCGCACTGGTCATTTATTTATCCAAAAGTTGTGGCTGCTAGGCTAAATTGTTAGGTTAAACGTTGAGGTTTGTTTCCGGTTAAATATTTCGCCAAAAACTTTGACAAAACGAAACTGCACAACATTCTCAAACAGACATAACTTTTATTATCGATTTATTTGCGTCCTTGTTTATCTTTTTTACAGCCAATCGCTGAAATGCCGCAGAAAACGGAAACAAGAGGACTGAAGGCGATGAAAATGGCGCATCTTACAGTGTTGTTTGCTTTTATTCATCAAGTGACACGTTAAGTATGCGACAATTAGTACTAAGTATGCGACAATTAGTACTAAGTATGCAACAATTATTACTAAGTAAGCCATAATTGTTGCCGAACTGCCTGATAAAAATTGTTTTTAAAATGCGACGTTCAATCGTCAATTTAGGAGTATATTTACAATAAATATTGCTACCAATAAATTCCCAAATTTCAGCTGGTTCGTTGATTTCAACACAAGTAGCCAGAAAAATAAATTAAACAATACAAATATAACTAAAAGCAAAACCAATAACAAAAATAAAACTAAATAAAAATATTAATAATATATGACACTATTTTTCGCTCGTTACTATGCTTATGAAATGTTATTGTTTGTTGTTGTTTTTGTACGAAACAGCACGGCAGATTGGCTCCGTGTACTCACACGCATTCAGCACGAGCGGGGGCAGCAGTCAACTGATGAATAGTGATGGTGCTGGACCGAATCTGCCATATCCCACATACCCTCCCACGATGTACTCACACACGAACACGGGCCTCCAGCCTTCAACACTCTCATCTGGACATGCATCCTCATGGAGCTCAGGTTTGTATGTTTGTGTGTATGCCTGTGTATTATTTTTATTATTATTATTATTTATTACAGGCAAATCCAGTAGCATGGGGGAAGAGTGCAAGTGCACTATTACCACCCTGCGGTGGTCCCATGTGTACTGGAAGCGCCCAAAAGATTTAGAGAGAAAAAGAGTTCGAAAAGAAAAGAATTCTAGATAGAAAGAGAATTAGAAAAAAGGCAAATAATAAATAAATAACAATAAATAATATACCATCAACGGATAACACTCCATAATGTCACTCCGCCCACGTTCCTGAATAAATAACAACAATCAACAATAAATATGTGATTCAATAAATGAAAATCATCAATAAATATGAATAAATCAGAACAAATAATATGTTTGTGTTCGTGTATGCCATTAATATTTTATGTATATTATATTATAATTATGAGATATATATTATTTATTTTTGATTATTTTATTTATATTATTATATTATTGAAATTTGCTGAATCTCCGGTGTTGTGTGATAAATCGCCATATAATGAGAGCGCGTTTCTATCAATATAAGCACACTGGGTTTGAATATATTCGGAATTATATATTTATTCCAAAATACATAGTCATTATTTAGTATTTTAAGCAATAATCAACTGATGCATAGAAAAACTAGGAGTACTAAAAAACTATATATATATAATTATTGTGGATAATTCAGAAGAGAAGCACCATTTCTTGAACCCACGTTTGATTCTTGCGTACCTGAAGTTTTACATGTTTGTCCTGCATAGTCAAGAAGTGAATCTCACATAGAAACAGGAAGCATTTCACTTCTTATATCTTTGTTTCTTCGATTTATATCACTTTTGTATGATATGCAATCATAATTTGCTACCGAACGAGAGATTTGTGTGTGTTTGTGTGTCGCCGCAAGTATTTTTAATTAAAGTTCTTGACGTGATTTTTCTGCTTCTGTTTTACTAGCAACAGCTAGCGCCCATTCAGGTGGTGAACACACAGGCGCTCTCGCCGAAACATCAAGCGTCAGTGGCGGCGGCAGGGGGGGTGCTGGTTGGGTAGGAAGTGATAGCTCCTACCAGATGCACGCGGTTTCGTCCTCTTCAAACGGATCACCAGGAGGTATTGGCCTGAGGAGCGGTATGGTTAGCTCAGAAGTGAATTCGGCGAATTCTCGAGGTGGACAAGGAGTTTCAAGTCAGCAGATGTTCTCAAGTCACCTCCCACACAACACTCCCACCTTCCACACTTTCCACCAACATCGGCAAGCACCATCCTCTGTCAGCCGCGTGTCCAGTTCATCTGCGGGATCTGCGACTGTCCATGGAGAAGTCAATCGCCCATCTAATGCAAGATTTATGACATCCACACGAGGTGGAATATCTCCGATACAGCAGAGTTACCAGGCGCATCAGAGTTACATCAGCAGGGGACGCTCAGATGATCCAGTACATCCAGCGAGTTACGGTCAGCGAAATCAGCATAGCCACAGAGTTCCTGGAACATCTCGTGATAGTCACTTGGCTGAACAACGACAATATTTCCCAGCTTCGGGAAGCTCATCAGTTCAATATCAATCCCTAGCAATTCAAGGACGCCGTGGTTCCGCTGGCAGTGGTTTTTATCGTGCTGCTGCGCCATCATCGTCACATTTCGCTCAACACAGCGGCGGCGGTCGGTCCGGGGAACGATCCACCGTCGCACATTCGGGCGGTGAAGTGAAGAGATCGAGCGATTCTGTGGTGCATCCCGGTCTCAGAGCGACCGTGGTCGACTCCGGATCTGTCTCGATTCCACCTGTCTCAGCTCCCGATGTCACAGCGTCGAGGAGCCAAGGAAAAACGGCTGATTCGGGAGCAAATAGAGTGGACTCAACTTCTGGTCAGCCGATGCAGAAATCCGGGCTGCGCTACGTGGTGCATTCTCGCACCAGACTGAAGGATCACGGTGGAGGTCTCATGACGGCCATTATCCCGGGATGTGGCACGGTGCGTCTTCGATGTCAAACCGAGAGAACGGGATCTTCCTCGGTGACAAAGTGCCAGACAACCTCGCTGAAACCATGCTGCTCCACTTCGAGTTGCACGTGAATCGCCACTTATTCATGACTCCGCCAGTCTCCGTGCGTACATATGCGGCAAAAATGACTGCTAACTTATCACTAACTAACACAATAACAAACAGTCTCTGAGAATGTTAAATAAATTACTAATCACAATATTAAACAACCGCTGATAATGTTTCGTATCGTTTCGAAAATTAGTTGGTTATTACTGACATATGATAAGCGGAATTGCGAAAGCTGCCTCCGCCTATGTGCTTGGTTATTTGCAAAATTATTGCATGCAATTACAGCGGGGGATGTTGCAATATATATTTGTGTTGTTACACAACAGTGTATTTTCATACAGACGGTGGTTCGCTTTGAACATTTCGACCTTGAGGACAATCCGGAATATCTGGTTAGAGTCGAGAGCGAGAGCGGAATTAAATGAGGACTCTACACACTCACACACTCGACACACTCACACACTCACACACTCACACACTCACACACTCACACACTCACACACGCACAGAAGCACAAGCACACAAGAACAAGCACACGCACGCACTCACACGCGGACGATTTGAAGTAAGCGTGTTGTGGTTTCGATACTGTATATCATCTATAGTTCTAGTTCACAAGAGCTTCTGTGATTTCTATCCACAGGTGAGTGATGCTTTCCATGTAGTATGATGAATTAATATCACAGAAATGTTTGCGATGCACGCGTAAAACGGTATCTAAAATTAAATATAGCTTAGGAGAAGTTTATATATAATGCAAAATATAGCTTATAAATATTGATAGATGGATGTAGCTTGGTAGGTGTCATACGAAAACAGAAAATATAAGCTAAATCAAATAGGGGAGTATACTGTTATGTCATGTCATTTTTCATTGTATTTTTATTGTATTTCAGTCATCGATTTATATATTTGTAAAATGTACTCACGCTTTGAAATACTCATCACGATATTTACTTTATTACTTTTCTTGACCAATTTTCTATCAACTTATACTATTAAAGTAAATAGACGTAACAAATTAATCGCCTTATATTTATGAAACGTTGAAATTATGAATTATTTGTAGTTGAAGCGCGCGGTTTCAAATTATGCGTGGAAAAAACGAGGAGTATCCAGCGAAATTATCATATTTGTATAATCACAAGAGACCACGATGTTGTCATGGCAACCAATGACGCTCTGTGAGAGAAGCCTGTTGATGGTCCGAAACACGCTATCTGGTTACGAACGCTATTTGCCCTTGACTTGTCAGGCGAGCGACACTTACCAGAAGCCCTGTCTCAGAGATGCTGTAGTGTATATGTTTGTGAGGTAGCACGCGCATGAAAATGTTGGTTAATCACCAGCCCCATTCAAATGTTCTCTATTATATTAATTACCTTGTTTTTTGCCCGAAAAAAGTTTCAATTAGTCATCATTTCCTACAGATTACATTTACATAGAACTTGGCATAAAAATATCTATAGAATGAAGATATAAAAATATTTATTGGAATGCATTAAACTGTTTATATGCGTTGTGTAGCCCGTTTTGGCGTATATATGATAGAACCAATGTAACTTTGCGCCCCTATAATGGTTGGCAATCTACTGAAGTTCACACATTGTTCTACCATCGTATCCTAAATTTCATTTGTTTCAGTGTTACAACCTTCCATTGCTCTAAATTCACACAGTTTATATATTTTTCAATCTATACCAGTGGTTCTTAACATGTGGGGAATTCCCCACTGGTGGGGAATGGACGAGTTGCCAAGTGGGAAGCCAAAGGTCGGACAGAACAGGACAAATGTGTGTTTTTATCAATTCAAATTTGTTTGTTTTTGTTTTCAATGACTTCTTGAAATTTACTTTGATGTTTACAACTGAATTTATTGAATTTATCAGCACTATTGTGGAAAATGAAGAGATGGCTCGTTGAAGAAGTGGGGAATTATTATTATTATTATTATTAACGGAATCAGGAAGAAAAAGTTTAAGAACCACTGGTCTAAGCTTTCTCATCCAGATTCATTCATCTGTGAAATATTTTATTTAGTCGGACAGTTTGAAGAACGACAGACATACCGCGCAATAGTCGTTCCTGGCGGATGCGTTTGGCAGCAACGAGTTTGCATGTGATTTTTGTAGGTTTCTGTACTCAGCCTTTGGCTACATCTTCTGCATCGCTCTTTTCACACGTATCAACAACGTCTTAATCGGTTTCAGTTTTATATTTTGTTATGTATACTCTATAATTATTCTTATTTTGGGCATATAATAGTGAGGTTTTTACATTGGAGTTTAGTTGTACCAGGTTACAGAGACATGAAGTTATTCTACTTCCAGCGTGCGTTCTATACGCGATGCCTAGTACGAAGTTTTGCATACTATATGTTTTGCGTGCATGATATTGTTATTTTTGCTAAAATAATGTTCACTCATGATTTTTCATTAAGTACAAGTTCTCTATGGATACACGAGTGGATTCTGCAGTTTTTGTCAAATTATTTGATATTTTTACAGCGGCAGCGATGTTGTCGTTTCTGCTGTGCATGCTGGGCTATTTTGCCACTCCGCTCGGCTGGTTGCTGATAATTTACACGACGGCCAACGTGCTGCTTGGCCCCAATACTGTTAAATCGTTCCGCTCAAGCGTGTTTGCAGCCTTAATGAACAAGTTCAAGGACGATTTCGACGTGATGTTCAAAGCTCTCAAGTTCGAGACGTTCGCCCCGCTCAAGGATATCAAGTCCAGCGATGAAGCAATGCAGGCCAAAGGAGCTCTCAACATCCTGGAGGTGAAAGCGCAAACACGGACATCAACCTGCCTTTTTAAGTATCATAAAAATACCTTTTTTTTCAACAGCAGAAGTTACCTTTAGGCTAGTTATATATTAACTTCCAGTTTACATTTTAATTTAATTTTATTGAATTTACTATACTTTTGTAATTAGTTCTATTAAAATATATTTTATTTTATTTTTACTTCTTAGTTTACTCTTTATAATGGAAGAATATGTTGTTTTGCATTTGCGCGGCCACTTGCATTTGTGCGTCTTCTGTATGTATCCCGATTGCCACTGCCACCGGTCTCATGACGATGACGGCTCTGTCTGCTGTCAGATCGGCGTGGGCACGGGCACCAACCTGCAACACTACCCGGCCGGCTCGCGACTCACGTGCGTCGATCCCAACGCCGCCTTCGAGGCGTACTTTCGGCGCGAGTGCACGCGCTCGGCCAGTCATCTTGACTCCAACATTGCGTTTGTATGCGAGGGCGCTGAACGGATGAGTGGCGTGGCGGACAACAGTGTGGATGTGGTGGTGAGCACGCTTGTGCTTTGTTCCGTGTCCGATGTGACGGCGGTGCTGTCCGAGATTCGTCGCGTGCTTGTACCGGTGTGTTCAGCGTCCCTCTGTCTGTCTGTCTATCTGTCCGTCTGTATGTCTGTTTGTCTGTCTGTCTGTCTGTCTGTGTGTCTGTCTGATTGTCTGTCTGTCTGTCTGATTGTCTGTCTGTCTGCCTGTCTGTCTGTGTGCCTGTTTGTCTGCCTGTCTGTATGTTTATCTGATTGTCTGTCTGTCTGTCTGTCTGATTGTCTGTCTGTCTGTCTGATTGTCTGTCTGTCTGTCTGTCTGATTGTCTGTCTGTGTGTCTGATTGTCTGTCTGTGTGTCTGTCTGTCTGTCTGTCTGTCTATCTGTCTTTTTTCCACACATTATATCTCTCCGTCTCTCTGTGTCTTGTTTGGTTGTTTCTATTCATGCAGACAGAACAGGACAGACAGATCCCATTAGTAGGTCGCCACACAATAACCTCACATCACATACCACATCTGGACATTTGTCTAGAAAAATGACACGAATTCACACGCCCCCTATTAACAGGATAATACCTATATGTTTCCTTATATTATGTGTGATTCTGTAGGAAAAAACAGGGCAATATGTATATATATATATAATAATTAGTTTGTGTGGATGAATATAACTTATACAATTATAACAATTAAACAATCACTGTTCCAGAAAATCTGAAATTCAGAAATTTTTATTTTATTTATATTTTTGTTTTTATTATGATTTCCCGGCGCAGGGAGGTCGTTTGTTTGTTGTTGAGCACGTGCACGCCGCTGGTGGCGCCACCTGGCACTGGCGAATGTTGCAGAACGTTTTGACAAACAGCGGGGTGTGGCCTGCCGTGTTCGACGGCTGTCAGCTGAACAGAGATACTCAGCTGGTGCGTCGCTTTTGTAGCAAACCAGCCACGATTGCCGCTGTTGCTTGAAATATTTAGGCTCTCCAAACCCTGTTAATGTAGGAAAATGAAAATGAAATTAAGTTAGAGGTAAATGGAATTGAAAATTAATTAAATTATATTTCGGTTCAATGTTGGTAAAATTCTACGACACTGAAGTACAAAATAAATATAATTATATAATGAAACAAAGTATATGGAATTTAAATATATTTCACTTCGTCTATTTATCTGAATATATCCGATGGTTTTTGTCATATATTATTATTATTATTAATTACAGGCAAATCCAGTAGCATGGGAAGAGTGCAAGCACTATTACCACCCTAAGGTGGCCCCATGTACCGGAAGCGCCCAAAAGATTCAGAGAGAAAGAGAGTTCGAAAAGAAAAAAGTCTAGAAAGAGAGTTGGAAAGAAAATAATATATAAATAACAATAAATAATAAACCATCATCCGATAACAGTCCATAATGTCACTCCGCCCACGTTCATCAATAAATAATAACAATCAACAATAAATATGTGATTAAGTAAATAACAATCAAGAACAATAAATATGATTCAATAAGAAACATCCAACAATAAATATAAATATGATTCAATAAGTAGAATATAAAACTCTGTTTCCAGTGTTTGTTAATATTTTGAGGTAGTCGTTGATTGCAGTTGCCTCGTGTTTTAAATTTATTAAATTAAAAATCAATTATTTAATCAACCTAGAAGTTGACCAACCTAGAATCTACATCAACCTAGAACCTAGATGTTGGTCTGTTTGTTAGCATTTTGTGATTTGAGTTTGAACTGTGTTGTTGTTTGTTGTTCTGATTAGAGCATTGAAAAGGCTGGATTTTCCAGCGTGCACCTCCAGAAGAAGGGAGTGTTTTTGTCGAGCGCGCGCGTGGCCAAGGTGCTTGGCAACATTATCAACCCGACCTTGTACGGAGTTGCCGTCAAATGAAACAGCAACAACACCTCATCTACACACGACTTTTTTTTAAACAAACGTTGTCTATCTATAACCCAATACATATTGACTAATGGATGCTATTAATATAGAGATGCTATGAAAATATGATCAAATCTGATGGTACATGTTTTTGGTGCATGGGTAATTACGTGTTTTATCGTTTTTATCATATAGTTTTTGCGTTGAACAATTAAGCGTGGTGTACATATTGTTTGTGGAAATTACAATACATTTCTTTTATTTCCATTTGGTGAAATTTTATGTGAATAATCGTTGGGCTTCACTGGCGGGGAATTTCATAGCAAGCTCGAGCGATTCGTTTGGTTCACTAAAAATAATTGATTGTCTAAATCATTGCTGTAATATCTGATCAATTATTGGATATTGTCATACTATTGCCATGCTTTGTTTTTGTGTTATTTTGTTCGCTTGGATAACTTCAGGAGTGGTGAAACGTGCGACTACTACCCGATGCTCATAGGTTCCACGTGGGTTAAAATGGCCGATGAGCCAAGATGAAAATAATTAATAACAGTTGTGTTCGATAAACAGGTGTCTTTCGAAAACACTTTCCTTGTTTTATATTTTAAGTAATCGTCTACGTGCAAAATGATGTCAGAATTATGAGAAATATGAAATAATATGATGAGTGATATATTTTTTATCTTTTCCACTCTGTCTGATGAAATGGTATTATCCAATACTAGCGACTTGTCTCTAAAATCGTTGAGGCTGGTTATGATATTTTTTGTATAAAAATAGATAACATTTTCTATATCAAGAAGGAAAACATTTTTGTGGGAAGAATAAAATAGCCCCGGTGTTCATACGCAATACGTCAGCAACTCTTATGCAGCTACATATTCGACGCACATACCAACCGGTCTCCATTTTCCACCGTGGTATGTTTGCGTTGTTGGTTTGTTTTCTTGGCGAATTTTTGGTGTGACTGTTTGAACCACAGTATTAACTGTCTGTTTGTTTACAGGCTGGCCAGCAATCGTGGCGCCCATAATTTCGCTTTTCGTTTTTTAGGACGGTTTCTACGGAGGCAGTACTGTGAGTAACAACATATGTTGCATTGCTTCCTAAGCTCTTGTATAATTTTTCATGTTTATTTTGTCAGTTATAGCTGGCATTTGTACGAAGTATTTGTGCTCATCTAACTGAGATATTTGTGTAACATTTTCAACTAAAGTTGTTAAAGTATATTGTTTTTTATTATCACTTATTTAGTAGTTGTCGCGTGCGATAAAATGAGCGATAAACGGTAAACGATAATTATCGTTGGGATCAAACCTTTTATCGTTAATCGCAAAGTTTTCTCAAATAATCGCTAATTCATTTACCGCTAGTCCCAAAAAATGATGAACGGTAAATTCGAAATACTTTTGCAAAAATGAAGTTTGACGCCTGACGTTTTTCGACCATTTCAAGCTGAGAATATATAGTGTAGAGCCTTGAGGGAGCAACACTGGCTTGCAAGTGAACCCAGAAAACCTCATATGAGAGCTGTCAAGTGTGTAGGTGTCCAGTCATATTATTCACGGCAGCAATGCACCAGTCTCGCTGGAGTTCTCGAGTTAGGAGGGTGTGTGCCGCTCTCTCCCATGCGCCTTGACCCACCCCAACCATGGCCCCTTAATGTTGAAGCATGTGAACCCTGCTCTTGAAGAATACATCAATGAGAGGTTCATTAGGGAGATTGTCACCTCCATCACATTCACACCTCACCCTATCCCCTCCAGCCAGAACATGGTGACAGACAATCCTAAAGAAGCCGGCGACGACCCATTTGCCCTCCTGGAGAGCCCCACTGTCGTGGAGGAGGATGGGCCCAACATTGAGGAGCTCATCAAGGAGGAGGTGGACACATGGGGCAGAGGTGAAGCCTGGGCAATTCCCCAGCATGTACAGGGAGAAGTGATCTCGCTGTTCATCAAGTACAATACGGCCTTGCCCAGCTCTGCTGCCGTGCAGAGTATGCTCAGCACTGCTGATTACGTCCTCAAGCCCAAGCGTGCATGCATGACCAGCGACAGGTTCGAGAAGCTGGTCTTCACCAAGGGAAACATGCAACTCCCGGATGTTGTCTTGAGGATGCTGAAGAGAGAGGAGAGAGTCTGAGTCAGAGAGAGAGAGACTGATGTGGAAGAGAACTTGTAGGCCATAGACTGGTTCTAGTGACAGTTTTTGTCTAGTTTATTAATTTTTACCGTGGAAAAATAGTTTGTATGCTTTAAAAGAACATTTCAACTAAATGAAGGTACTTGTAATGTATCGCTTTTGTTATCGCAAGTGAAAAAAAATTCGCTATCGTTTTATCGTTTATCGCTCACCACATGTTGGATTTTGAATTGAGGATTTTGAAAAAAGTTATCTTAGAAACCAAATGTTTAATGTTGTAATATGTGTATATCAGCTTAAGTGTGTATTTTGCCGTTACCGTCTCTGTCATTATCATTTTTGTTTTTAGTTCGTGATGATTTAAATCCTCTTAGTTTTGCGCATTTAAATTAAAGTCTACACATAGGGCATGCGACTGCAACGATATTCATAATTCTGCATTTTATTAGCATAAATTTTGTATTTTAGTCAGGTATTAGTTGATTTCATTGGATAGATTATAAATTACGATATAGATTATAGATTATAAATTATAAATTGATTTGATTAAATAGATTATAAATTATGTGTGTATTTGGTTTGTGCATTGGTAATTGTGTGAGTTTGTGTCATTAGCACGTAGCTTCACGTGTTGTCTTCACAATTTTGACGCTTGTTCTCCACTTACGCACACATACCACTGGCGGTTCCAGGGGGGGGGGGGGGCTCGGGGGATGAAAACCCCTAAATGTTTCCATTAACTCCTCACAAAAGGTTCACTGAAAGAGGTTAAGAAAACATATCGTTTTGTAGAATTTGTTGATATAAGCATTATCGCAGAACATATTCGCTCATTATTGTGTATGAGTAAATGTGTGTATATATCATTGAAGAATGCCCCAAATCATGACCTTCACACGCTACCTAGTCACTCATATATAATTCAGCCTCTCTCCCAATATTGCACTGTGGATCCCCTACTGACACACACACACACACACACACACACACACACACACACACACACACACACACACACACACACACACACACACACACATACACACACACACACACATGCATATACGGGCACGTTGTGTTTGTTTGTGTTTGGCCAGTGTACTGTGAAGACTCGGCCTGAACTATGGAACAGAACCAGTTGTTACTGGGAGCGTCGCTGGTGGCGCCCTCTGTCACCACCGACGGACACGTCCACTCTACTACTGCGACGGCGACGGCGTGTGGTCATGTGGACCACGACACCGTCACTGGTGGCGTGCCTGTTGCTGCTGCTGCTAGCGGGGTGTTTGATGCGGCTGTCGCTGCGCCCATCGACGATCAAACACCGGCGATCACAGAAGATGATCACTTGGCAGCGTGCCAGCAACAGGAACAGGAACAGGAACAAGAACCAGCACCACAGGTCACCACCATCATGATCTTCATCAGACTGTCTGTGTTGTTTCTACCACTTCTGCTGTCTCAACTCTCTCAGCTCTCTCTTTCGCTTTCTCCCCGTCTCTCTGTGTGTGCTTTGTGTTTGATTTTTTTCTTGTACATGTTTTTTGTTGTGTTGTAATTTCTGGCGTTGTTTTTGTGAATTTGTGTTGTGTATTGTGTGTGTTTGTTTGTACATTTGTGTGTGCATATGACAGGTTGGCTACAACGAGCTGTTTCCCGCGCTGCCGGAGAGTGGCGAGACGGCGGCAGCCACTGCGCCACATTCGTCCCACGTGTCCACCTCATCAACAACAACGCCTGCGTCGGCTGCTAACACACAAAACAACCGCTGGGTACAGAAGATGCGCATTGGACCGTCCACCGTCACTCAGGTACTGTTCTCTCTCTCTTTCTCACACTCTTCTCTCCCAATATCTACCTCTCATTATCTCATTTTTCCTCTCTTCCACTGTGATTAAACTACGAATATCCCGCACTCTTCCTCTATTTCCTTCTCGCTCTTCTATCTCCCCCTCTTTCTTCTCACGACCCACACTTCATCAGTTTCAGTGATCAACGCAATGATCAATGGTGTGTGTGTGTGTGGCCGGGCGGAGGGCAGGTGTTTTGTGTGCCAGCCGACCAGCGTCGCACGGGCAAGGTGCAGTTTGGTGAGAGTCCTTCGCCGCGGCTGTGTGCCGACATCATGCAGCAGACAGGTACCAGTATCGAGGGTTCAACCGGTCGCGATCAGTCGCTCACGTTTGTCGTCTCGGGTCGCGCCGCCAACGTGCTGCACGCCAAAAAACTCATTCTCGAACAATTCCAACAACTGGTTCGTCTGTTGTTCTAGCGTATCTTCCATTCTCTCTTCTACTTCATCTCTTCTATTCTCTCTTCTACTTCGTCTCTTCTATTCTCTCTTCTACTCCGTCTCTTCCATTCTCTCTTCTACTCCGTCTCTTCTATTCTCTCTTCTTCTTCGTCTTTTCTATTCTCTTCTACTCCGTCTCTTCTATTCTCTTCTACTCCGTCTCTTCTATTCTCTTCTACTCCGTCTCTTCTACTTCGTCTCTTCTATTCTCTCTTCTACTTCGTCTCTTCTATTCTCTTCTACTCCGTCTCTTCTATTCTCTCTTCTACTTCGTCTCTTCTATTCTCTCTTCTACTTCGTCTCTTCTATTCTCTCTTCTACTTCGTCTCTTCTATTCTCTCTTCTACTTCGTCTTTTCTATTCTCTTCTACTTCGTCTCTTCTATTCTCTTCTACTCCGTCTCTTCTATTCTCTTCTACTCCGTCTCTTCTATTCTCTTCTACTTTCTGCCTTCCATTCTCTCTTCTACTTCGTCTCTTCCATTCTCTCTTCTACTCCGTCTCTTCTATTCTCTTCTACTCCGTCTCTTCTATTCTCTTCTACTCCGTCTCTTCTATTCTCTCTTCTACTTCGTCTCTTCTATTCTCTTCTACTCCGTCTCTTCTATTCTCTTCTACTCCGTCTCTTCTATTCTCTCTTCTACTTCGTCTCTTCTATTCTCTCTTCTACTTCGTCTCTTCTATTCTCTTCTACTCCGTCTCTTCTATTCTCTTCTACTTCGTCTCTTCTATTCTCTCTTCTACTTCGTCTCTTCTATTCTCTCTTCTACTTCGTCTCTTCTATTCTCTTCTACTCCGTCTCTTCTATTCTCTTCTACTCCGTCTCTTCTATTCTCTCTTCTACTTCGTCTCTTCTATTCTCTTCTACTCCGTCTCTTCTATTCTCTTCTACTCCGTCTCTTCTATTCTCTTCTACTTCGTCTCTTCTATTCTCTTCTACGCCGTCTCTTCTATTCTCTTCTACTCCGTCTCTTCTATTCTCTTCTACTTCTTATCTTCCCTTCTGCTCATACTTCGCTTCATCTTATTTAATTTCCTCTGTGTACCTTTCTTGTGTTGCTACTCGTACGTGAGAGCAATGTGTTCATGAAAACACACCAAGCATTATTCCCCCATTTATTCATAATGGTCTCAAATGCCTCGCTTTATTACCTGTCGGTGTGTGTGTCTGTGTGGGTGTATGTATGTCTCTATCTGTATGGGTTATTCTATCCTTTTTTCTTTGTCCGTACATGTGTGTCCAATTGTGTGTCACACATGTCATCTTGTGTGTGAGTATGTGTTCTTACTAGTTGTTCTTACTAGTTGTCTTGGCAGGAATGAGTCAGAGGCTCGTGACTCCCGTCTTCCAGTTGTCATATGTCTTCTTAAACAGTTGTGTCGTTGGCTGTTGTACTATGTCGCTTGGCAACCTATTCTATCTATCTACTGCTCTATTTGGGAAACTATATTTTTATGTCTTTTTTAATCCTGCGTTTTGGTAGGCCAAAACTGTGATTCCTATTAGATTTTGAGAATTGAAACAACTTCTGATTTTCCATTTTATCGTTCCCCGTAAGACATCTATAAACTGAGATTAAATCGCCTCTAACTCTCCTATCTTCTAGCGTTGTCAAACCTAACTTTATTAGTCTGTCGAAATATGCCAAATGTGTGTGTGTGTGTGTATATTGTATATATTAGTACTGAATATAAGGTCTGATTGTTTCCTTATTCTGTCTTCTATGTGTATGTGCTTCATGCGTGTGTTTTCTGTTCTTGTGTCTGTATGTTTCTCCATTGTATGCTGTATGTGTGTTGTTGTGTTGAGCTCTGTTATCTGTGCTTGTGTGTCTGTTGTGTTGTGTTCTCTGTCTATTTGTTTGAGTGTATGTCTTTGTGTGTCTGTCATGTTGTGTTTTCTGGTTTGTATTTGTGTGTCTATTGTGTTGTGATTTGTCAATCTGAGTGTATGTCGTTGTATGCCTGTTGTGTTGTCTTAATGTGTTGTATGTTGTGTTGTCTTCTGTGCTGTATGTCGGCTTTACTATCTTATTCAATATGTATGTGTGTGTGCGTGTGCATGTATGTGTTTTTGAGTATGTAAACGTGAGTGTATGTTCGTGATTGTGCGTATATGTACTTATCTATATGTCTGTTATATGTCTGTTTTGTGTGTGTGTGTGTGGGTGTGTGTATGTAGGTGAGTGTGTGTGTTCGTGATTGTGTATGTGTATGACTCTTGTGCTTGTGTGTGTGTGTGTGTTGTGTGTGTGTGAGCGCTTTTGAGACCCTCGGGTGAAAAGCGCGATATAAATGTCTTAATGTAATGTAATGTGTGTGAATGGCAGGGCTCGCAGACCGTGGACATTAGCAAGGAGCATCATCGCTTCATTCTGGGTCGTGGCGGTGTGCGGTTGCGCGAGATCGAGCAGGCCACAGCCACCACGATCAAGGTACCGGGCGAGGCAGACCCCAGCGAGACACTGCTGGTACGTGGCGCGCGCGAGGACATTGAAAAGGCCGTTCACCAACTGCGTGCCATCAGCGACCAACAGGTACCGTCTCTCTTTCTCCCACTCTCTTCCTCCCACTCTCTCTTTCTCTATTCATCCCACACTCTCTTTCTCTCTTCCTCCCACACTATTCATTTCTCTCTTCCTCCCACACTATTCATTTCTCTCTTCATGCCACACTCTCTCTCCTTCCCTTCCTCCCACACTCTCTCTCCTTCCCACATTCTCACACACACACACACACATGTGTATATTATATTGAAAAACATCAATGTATATTTTGAAGAATGTGTAATAGATGCAATTTTTAATACACTTACACACTTCATACGCACGCACACGCTCACATAGTCGCACCAAACATGCATAATCGGTGTGAGTTCGTGTTATGTACTGTGTGTGTGTGTGTGTGTGTTCTTTACTGTGTGTGTTCGTGTCATGTACTGTGTGTGTGTGTGTGTTCGTGTTATGTACTGTGTGTGTGTGTGTGCTCGTGTTATGTACTGTGTGTGTGTGTGTGTGTGTGTGTGTGTGTGTGTGTGTGTGTTCTGTACTGTGTGTGTGTGTGTGTTCGTGTTTTGTACTGTGTGTGTCTGTGTGTGTGTGTGTGTGTTCGTGTTATGTACTGTGTGTGTGTGCGTGTGTTCGTGTTATGTACTGTGTGTGTGTGCGTGTGTTCGTGTTATGAACTGTGTGTGTTCGTGTTATGTACTGTGTGTGTGTGTGTGTGTGTGTGTGTGTGTGTGTGTGTGTGTGTATGTTCTGTACTGTGTGTGTGTGTTCGTGTTTTGTACTGTGTGTGTGTGTGTGTGTTCGTGTTATGTACTGTGTGTGTGTGTGTGTTCGTGTTATGTACTGTGTGTGTGTGTATGTTCTGTACTGTGTTTGTGTGTTCGTGTTATGTACTGTGTGTGTGTGTGTGTTCGTGTTATGTACTGTGTGTGTGTGTGTGTTCGTGTTATGTACTGTGTGTGTGTGTGTTCGTGTTATGTACTGTGTGTGTGTGTGTGTGTGTTTGTGTTATGTACTGTGTGTGTGTGTGTGTGTGTGTGTGTGTTCGTGTTATGTACTGTGTGTGTGTGTGTGTGTGTGTGTGTTTGTGTTATGTACTGTGTGTGTGTGTGTGTGTGTTCGTGTTATGTACTGTGTGTGTGTGTGTGTGTTATGTACTGTGTGTGTTCGTGTTATGTACTGTGTGTGTGTGTGTGTTATGTACTGTGTGTGTGTGTGTGTTATGTACTGTGTGTGTGTGTGTGTGTGTGTGTGTGTTATGTACTGTGTGTGTGTGTGTGTGTTATGTACTGTGTGTGTGTGTGTGTTCGTGTTATGTACTGTGTGTGTGTGTTCGTGTTATGTACTGTGTGTGCGTGTGTTCGTGTTATGTACTGTGTGTGTGTGTGTGTTCGTGTTATGTACTGTGTGTGTGTGTTCGTGTTATGTACTGTGTGTGCGTGTGTTCGTGTTATGTACTGTGTGTGTGTGTGTTCGTGTTATGTACTGTGTGTGTGTGTGTTCGTGTTATGTACTGTGTGTGCGTGTGTTCGTGTTATGTACTGTGTGTGTGTGTGTGTGTGTTATGTACTGTGTGTGTGTGTGTGTTCGTGTTATGTACTGTGTGTGTGTGTTCGTGTTATGTACTGTGTGTGTGTGTGTTCGTGTTATGTACTGTGTGTGTGTGTGTGTTCGTGTTATGTACTGTGTGTGTGTGTGTTCGTGTTATGTACTGTGTGTGTGTGTGTTCGTGTTATGTACTGTGTGTGTGTGTGTGTGTTATGTACTGTGTGTGTGTGTGTGTGTGCAGTCGAAGCAGGCGCGTGTCACCATCACCGTGCCCAAGATATATCATGCGTTCATCAGCGGCGCTAACGGTGAGAATGTGGCTCGCATGACGGCCGAACATCCCGGCGTGCGTGTCAATATTCCACCATCTTCCGTACAGCAGGATGATATATTTGTGACTGGCGAGAAAGAGGGTGTGGCGCTGGTCGAACAGGAAATCAGACAGGTACGACTGTGTATTGCTCTCTCTTTCTCTCTTTCGATCGTCGCTTTTTTCTCTCCTCTGTGTCTTTTTGTCTCTCTTTCTTGTCGCGCTTTCTCTCTATTTCTCTCCATTCTTCTCCTTCTTTCTTTCTTTATCTCTTTGTCTCTTTATTTACCTTACTATTCCTGTCTTTCTATTTCTTATTTCTCTTGGTCTCATTATTTCCCTGTCTCTGTGTCGCTTTTTAATTCTGTCTGGTCTAATCTGTCTGAGGTTATTTGTGAAGCCTGTTTTTGTGTGTGTGTGTGCGGTTCAGATTGGCGAAATGATGGAGCATCGTTGTCGCAGTATAGTAATAGAGGTGAACAAGTCACAACACCGCTACGTGTTGGGCGTGCGTGGTAGCGGGCTGGCCGAGATCCAGCAGAAGACTGGTGTGGTGGTCGAGCTGCCGCCGGTCGACTCACAGTCTGGCACTGTGACACTGCGCGGCACCGAGGACCGACTGGGCGCCGCTCTCACCATGGTCTACGAGCGAGCCAACAGTGTGCTACTCAGTCGTGTCGACTGTCCCGCCTGGTGTCACCGCCGTATCATCGGCAAGAAGGGGGCCGATATCAAACAACTCACCGCCGATCTCACCAAGGTCATCTATCACACATACACACACACACACACACAAGCACACAAACACACACTATCTTACTCTCTATCGTACAAGTCTTACTTTCTATTCTCAATTCTCTATACTTTCTGCTCCCATTAATTCCGTTCATTCTGTTATTTCTCCATTTGTGTTTGTGTGTGTGTGTGTGTGTGTCCGTGTCTGCATTTGTATATATCTATATATCTGTGTGTGTGTGTGTTCAGGTCAACATTGAGTTTGACTCGGCCGCCAATCAGGTGCGCGTGGAGGGGCCGCGTGAGGAGGTTGCCGAGGCCGAGAAGCGACTGACAGCTCTCACCACACAGCTAGTCAACTCGCTGATCGTGCAGAAAGTTCCCGTGCCGGCTCGCTTTCTCAAACACATCATCGGCAAGTCGGGCGCCACCATCAACAGGTGCGCGCGCACGTGTGTGTGTGTTTGTGATAGTTTGTAGATCATATCGTATGCACCCAACGAGTCTTAATGAATTTTCTCTATATAGATCTATTTTTTTGTGAATTTTTGGGCGTTTTTTTGTAGGTTAGCATCTGAACTTGTGTATCTATAAATCTGTGTATGTGTGTGTGGGTGAGTTGGTATATATGCGTACTGTTGTGCATTGCTTTTATGCGCTTCTACAGAATAAAGAGCGAATGCGACGTCTACATCAACATCCCCGAGAACGAGCAGTCTCCGGTGATCAGTGTGGAAGGTGCGCCGGCCGGCGTGGAGCGTGCGTGTCGGCAGCTGCGCGAGATGGCAGCCAAGCTGGAGAACGAGAAGGAGCGAGATATAATAATTGAGCACCGCTTTCATCGGCAGATTATTGGACAGCGTGGCGAGAATATCAATCAGCTTCGTCAGAAATTCGACCAAGTCACCATCGTTATGCCCAAACAAGGTGTGTGTGTTCACTTGCCAGCCAAAATACTCCAACAAACAACAACTAACAAACAACAACTAACAAACAAACAACTAACAAACAACAACTAACAAACAAACAACAACTAACAAACAACAACTAACAAACAACAACTAACAAACAACAACTAACAAACAAACAACAACTAACAAACAAACAACTAACAAACAAACAACAACTAACAAACAAACAACTAACAAACAAACAACAACTAACAAACAAACAAATAACAACTAATAAACAACAACTAACAAACAAACAACTAACAAACAACAACAACTAACAAACAAACAACTAACAAACAAACAACAACTAACAAACAAACAAATAACAACTAACAAACAACAACTAACAAACAAACAACAACTAACAAACAACAACTAACAAACAAACAAACACTAACAAACAAACAACAACTAACAATCAAACAACAACTAACAAACAAACAACTAACAAACAAACAACTAACTAACAACAACAACTAACAAACAACAACTAACAAACAAACAACAACTAACAAACAAACAACAACTAACAAACAAACAACTAACAAACAAACAACAACTAACAAACAAACAACAACTAACAAACAAACAACAACTAACAAACAAACAACAACTAACAAACAACAACTAACAAACAAACAACTAACAAACAAACAACTAACAAACAACAACTAACAAACAAACAACAACTAACAAACAAACAACAACTAACAAACAAACAACAACTAACAAACAACAACTAACAAACAAACAACAACTAACAAACAAACAAACAACAACTAACAAACAAACAACAACTAACTAACAAACAACAACTAACAAACAAACAACAACGAACAAACAAACAACAAATAACAAACAACAACTAACAAACAAACAACAACTAACAAACAAACAACAACTAACAAACAAACAACAACTAACAAACAAACAACAACTAACAAACAAATAACAACAACTAATAAACAACAACTAACTAACAAACAACAACAAACAAACACTAACTAACAAACAAACAAACAACAACTAACAAACAAACAACAACTAACAAACAAACAACAACTAACAAACATGTATACGAAACATACATAACAAAGAAAC
Organism: Sacculina carcini; assembly: GCA_916048095.2. NCBI lineage: Eukaryota > Metazoa > Arthropoda > Thecostraca > Sacculinidae > Sacculina > Sacculina carcini. Next base: position 6,323,951 of record OU696587.1, on the reverse strand, counting down.
AACTATCAAACATAAACATGCATATGGAACAAACATAACAAACACAAACAAACATGAACAATATAGCTCTACAAGATTTACTACAATTGAACAATTCATCAATATAACAATTTAGAGTATGATTCGTGATGTCAAGCTCTGCTTGGTCATCATTGGCTGCAGATAATCACACGCCACATCGCTTGGCCTTGATATCTGTGCTGCAAGCAACTCGGTCCACTCAGTAGTAGCCTACTTGTGTGACTGTCTGTGAACACGAAGGGTTCGATGATGGATGCATGTATGGAACTTGTGTGACGTTCAGTTTAGTTTCACCGCGAATAATGTTTGGATCCGCTGAAATATATGAACCATGGATCCACAAAACCACACACATGTATGTTTATGTATGCATATAAGCGTATGTATGTGTGTGTTAGGTGATAATTCGGATATTGTTAAGCTGCGCGGACCCAAGGACATGGTGGACCAGTGCTACCGTCATCTACAGAAGATGGTCAAGGATCTGCAGGAAGCGAGTTATCAGGTATGTGTGTGTATATATGCATGTGTATGTGAGTGCACTGGGAATACAATCTCTTTCAACTTTTTCTTGCAAAAAACAAAAATTTACTGGTGAATTTTCGTGCGATTATTGCAGAAGCGACTTCAGTTTTGGTGTAGCAAAATGAAAAAAAGAATGTTTCCGCACGAAAGGCGATTTTTTTATAAGATCAGCTATTACGAAATATTTCTCATCGCCAAACGATAACAATACGTCTATTTTTCCTGTTATTTCTAGGATGCATCTGTTCGTGTCTACGTGTGTGTGTATGTGTATGTCCAACACACACACGCACACTTTTTCGTCGGTGGTAACACTGTTACTTTATGTCTTAATCGTATGTTTTAGTACATAACTGCGTGTGTGTCTAAAAAACAGCAGTCGGTTTGTAGCGATTGTTCACGTGTGTGTACGTAAATAGTCGTGTGTGTGTGTGTGTGTGTGTAGGAGCGTGTGGCCATCTACAAGCAATACCACAAGAATCTGGTGGGCAAGGGAGGCGCCACAATTCGCCGCATTCGCGACGAAACCGGCACACAGATCGAGCTGCCCGACGAGGCTTCTAGCTCGTGCGACGTGCTCATCACGGGCCGGCGCAGCGATGTGGAGGCGGCACGTGCCAAGATCCTGCAACTGCAGAACGAGCTGGACAGTGTGGTGCAACAGGACATTGTGATTGCAGCTCGTTTTCACCAGGCGCTGATTGGCGCCGGAGGTCGTCATATTCAGGCCATTATGAACGAGTGTGGCGGCGTGCAAATCTCCTTCCCGGCCGCCGACAGCAAGTCGGATAAGGTGGGGGAATCGGGCTGGTGGGATGATGCTCTGGGTGTGGGAGGTTATTTGTGCTTACCTAGTTGTGGTAGAGGAAATGAGCTTGTCTCTTTCCCACTGAGTATCCAATTTATGTTTGAACTCTCCTATAGTTTTGGCCTCTACGATAGTCTTGTGTAATTTATTCCAAACGTCAATTCGCCTGAATGGAAAACTGTATGTCTTTTTTGCACCGAGGTTTTCTCAGCTTCTTGTCGTACCCCTTCCTTTATCCTGCTTTATCAGTGCAATGTCTGTGTCTGTCTGTGTTTGTCTATTCTCGGCTATGGTGAATGAGTTGTTTACTGCAGGAAATCGGCTGCGATTGTGTTGTCCTGTCTCCAATTGTGCTTCTAATATATGTCCTAATAGTTCAATTGCTAATCTTGTGTGTCATGTCGTAACGTTTATTTTGAATTATCCGCTTGTTGCTGTAATATAATTCAGTAAATTGCAGCATGCATGTCTTAATAAGAATACGTGTATATTTCTTCATCTAGTCGATTCCATCTTTAAATCGTTCTCATTGGACTTCTAGATTATTCCACACCAATCCAGTTTATGCCAGTTTCACATGTCCTTTCACTATGCCTGAAAGCCAGCCATCAAGCGTCCTATTTCAACCTACATTGTGTGCCTGCGCAGGTGACTCTGAGAGGTCCCAAGGAGGACGTGGTTAAGGCCAAAAAGGTTCTCATCGAGCTGGCCAACGAGAAGACACTACAGGGTCACACGGTCGAGGTGCACGCCAACCCCGATCACCACCGCTTCCTCATTGGTGCGTGCTGCTGTCGCCTGCTATTATCAGTATTATTAATAATCACAGGCAAATACAGTAGCATGGGGAAGAGTGCAAGTGCACTATTACCACCCTGCGGTGTGGCCCCATGTGTACTGGAAGCGCCCACAATATGTATTACAGTGGTTCTTAAGCTTATTCAGCGTTCGCACCTTTTTCAAATAAGAAGTGAATTCTCGCATCTCCTGGGTTTTGATGCTATATGAAAAAGATAAAAATGCAAACGACGTAGTAACATTTTTGTTCATTTTTATTCATTCATACAGCTTCGAGCTCCCGTAAGTAAAAACTATGTTCTGCGATGTATATGAAGCATAGACAAACAAATATTTTTTCTTCAATTTTTATAGGAATATTCGCACCTCTAAGGCATAGGTTCTCAAAGTTTTTTTTTAAGCAAAGACAACTTTTATTAGAGAAAATAAGCTGAGGAACCCTCATTTGAGTTCCACCCAGGAATATATACTTATATATATAGTACGTATTGCTTCATAATATCAACAGTAATGGAAAGCTGTAAATAAATACATTAACTGAGAAGTGTAGTGCTTCCAAACTCACCAATTCTGGCGGTCTTTGTGGACCCTTGTCAAAGTGCCACGGACCCCACTTTGAGAACCCCTGACCTAAGGATGCGAGTATCCCCGCTTAAGAAGCCGTGATGTAGAGAGAGAACGAGAGTGGGAAAATATAGGTTTCACTTGTACTGTGTCGTTTTATTTGTTGTTTTGTCGTTGTATGCTGCTGTTCAACCTCGACCTTCTACGAGCGCCTGAAGCCAACTGACCTGACCTGATCTATTTCACAGGTCCTCATGGTAGATTTAATGTTATGTTGACGTCTGAGTTGACAGTATGTTGTGCAGTGTTCCATAATGTGTGTGTGTGTGTCTATATGTGTCTAGTGTGTGTGAGTATGTGTGTGTGTGTGTGTGCGTGTGTGAGTGTCATCACCTAGTTGATTTTTGCAGCAATGAATCTTGAGAGCTCGTCTCCCCCCCGTCTTCCATCTTTCATAACTCTTTTCTAGTTTTTTTTATTGTGTTCTGGTTTGTGATGCAGACCGGAATTATGTTCAGTGATCCCTAATATGTATGTGTGTGTGTGTTGGTCGTTGATTGTCGAGCAGGCAAGAAAGGCTCCAAGATTGACGCTCTGCGTAACGACACCAACACGCGCATAATATTCCCGGGCGATGGAGACAGACAGTCTGATATTATCACCATTGTCGGCAAGAAGGACAACGTAGAACAGGCTCAGCAACAGCTGCAGAAATGGATCAAAGATCTGGTCAGTGTTTTCAACCGCCTGCAAGCACGTTTTTTGTCTGGCGAAATCTCGCTTATTCGTTCACACTGATCCTCCGTCTATTTCTGTTTTGACATATCTGTTTGTGTGTGTGTGTGTGTCTTTGTATATGTGTGTTTATGTGTGTATACGTGTTTGTGTATGTATATGTATATTAGTGTATATACGTGTGTGTCTGTCTTTTTATATGTGTGTTTGTGTGCGTATACGTGTTTGTATATGTATATTAGTGTATATACGTGTGTGTCTGTATTTTTATATGTGTGTTTGTGTGCTTATATATGAATATGTATGTGTATCTTTGTGTGAATTCATATATGTGCATGTGTGTGTTTGTATGAGCAACGCCATAGAGATCATCCAGGCGTAGGACACTGTATAAATACCTACCCCTAATGTGATGTGCAACGTATGTGTGTGTGTAAAGTAAAGTATATGGCTTTATTGTACATCCTTTCTCAGGCTTTTCAGCACAATATTACAAGCATATTACATGTTGCAACGTGTATGTATGTGTGTGTGCCACGCCGGATAACACAACACACACAGGATATGACTGTGAGCGACGAGATGCACGTGCCAGTACAACATCACCGGCACTTCGTGCTGCGTCGTGCCGAGGTGCTGCGCCAGTTGAAGACTCAATACGGAGGCGTTGAAATCAGCTTTCCACGTGCCGGCTGTGACTCTGATGTTGTGACACTGAAGGGCGCGCGCCAATGTGTCGACGATGCCAAACAACGCATCCTGCAAATTGTCGATACTCTGGTACTTGTTCTCTCTCTCTCTCTCTCTCTCTCTCTCTCTCTCTCTCTCTCTCTCTCTCTCTGTGTGCCTTTCTGTCCTTCTTTGTCATTCTCTCTCTTCTCTCTCTTTCTCATAAACAACGCATCCTGCAAATTGTCGATACTTTCCTTCGTTCTTTTCGTCTTAGTCTTTTTCTCTAGTTCTCTTTATCTCTGTGTGTGTTTGTGTTCCTGTTTACGTGTGTGTGTTTGTGTGTCTGTTTACGTGTGTGTGTGTGTGTGTGTGTCTGTTTACGTGTGTGTGTTTGTGTTTGTGTGTGTGTTGACAGGAGCGACAGGTAACAATGCAGGTGGAGATCGCTCAGCGCCACCACGGCTCGGTGATGGGCCAGCGAGGCATGCATGTTCAACGCATATCACAAGAGCACGACGTCTATATCAAGTTCCCTGAGCGTCGCAGCGGCGGCGGCGGCGGTTTGAGCAACGGAATCACCGGTGAATCGACGGAGAACATGAACGGAGATGTGGCGACGACGGAGTCGGGCGTCTGTCCGGCCGATGTGATTCTAGTGACCGGACTGCCGGATAATTGTGAGCTGGCGCGTGACGCTCTGCTGGCGCTGGTACCGGTCAGTGTGTGTGTGTCGGTGCCAGCCGACTATCATCGACTGATTATTGGACAGCGTGGACGCGGTGTTCGCGAGCTGATGAACCGGCACAACGTCAATGTGTCCTTCCCGTCGCCGGCTGCTGCAGGAGGAGGTGTAAGTGGAGGAGGTGAGGTGGAAGGTGAAGGGTCGTCGGCCGACACCGTGGTCATCACAGGAGTGAGCGAAAATGTACGTACTGCACACACACACACACTACTCAGAAACAAGCAAACACACACACATACACACAGAGAAACTAGCAAACACACACACATACACACAGAGAAACTAGCAAACACACACACATACACACAGAGAAACTAGCAAACACACACACACACATACGTACATATATAATCACATACACACATACACACATTCATACACATACAGGGACACACACACACATTACATTAGGAACAGTACACGAGGTAGATATTTATATAGCACACACACACATTTCATTAGGTAGATATATAGATAGCGCATATACACCAAACACACTGCGCCTCTATTGGATCGCTGTATGTTGGTATGGGCGATTATGTTGGTATTTATTTGAGCGAATTCTATATTCCAACAGTCCCTGTTCACCCAGTAGTAAATGATGGTACCAGATATCAGTCATGTGTTGTGTCATGCATTCTGGGGAGGTGGCCCTCTCTAATACGTCTTCCGTCCTTGTGGCGTCATAGCGTGGAGAGGGTCGGTTCTGCGGTGGCAGCGAGCTGCACGGGACACACCTGTGTGTGTGTTCATAAGCTTCGGCTTATTCCCGTGTAGCAGCTGTTATTTGAGACCTTGAACTTTTTTGCAGGTGGAGGAGGCGCGCGCCGCCCTGCTGGAGCGCGTGCGCGAGCTGGACGACGAGAAGGCCGACCGGCAGCTGCGCAGTTTCTCGTGCCAGCTTCAAGTGGCCGCCGAGTATCTGCCCAAGATTATTGGCCGCGGCGGCGCCGTTGTCTCCAAAATCCGGCGGCAACACGACGTCAACATAGACTTCCCGGCACGTGACGCCTCGGCTGGCGAAGACAGCAGCGGCGCTGATCGCCAGGAAGATCAGGCCGATCACTCTTCCTCTGAACAGCAGCACGTGGTCACCATCACCGTGTCGGGTTACCAGGCGAGCGCTGAGGCGGCGCGCGACGACATTCAGGCAATAGTGGCGCAGCAGGAGCAGATGGTGCGCGAGACTGTGATGCTGGACCGGCGCGTGCACGCCAGGATCATCGGCCAGCGCGGTCGCAACATTCACCAGATCATGAAGGACTTTCAGGTAGCGTCGGCGTGTGTTTGTGTCTTTTTGTTTGCTTGTGTGTGTGTGTTTGTGTGCCTGTTTGTGTGTCTTTGTTTGTGTGTGTGTCTGCTTGTTGATGTGTTTGCGTGTTTTTGTCTGTTTTTGTGTGTGTGTGTGTGTGTGTGTGTGTGTGTGTGTGTGTGTCTGCGTATGTGTTTGTGTTTATGTGCGTGTCTGTGTGTGTGTGTGTGTCTGCTTGTGTATATGTGTGTGTGTGTGTGTGTGTGACCTACAAGTGAAAAGCGCTGTATATGTAACAGTCTTAATGTAACGTGTGTGTGTGTGTGTGTGTCAGGTGGATGTGCGTTTCCCGCGCGCCAACGACCACTCGCACCCTGACGAGGTGACGGTGAGTGGCTGTGATGCAGCTCAAGTGGAAGAGTGTATCGATCATCTGCGCTGTCTTGAGGAAGAGTTCGTGCAGGATGTGGTGGAACGTCAGCAGTTGGACTCACATGTGATGCCCTCTCGCGACGGCGGCTTCAGTAATGGTGATATGCATGGCGGTCGAAGGTCGGTGTACACAAACACACGTACATATGTATATACCGTATATTTCGGCGTATAAGACGACCCTTAAAGTAAAAAAATCACCCTTAAAATTGTCTTATACAACCGATATAAAAGTCAGACCTTGAATTCTGCGTACAGAATTTTTCATTTTACATGAAAAAATCAGTATCATTTTGGTTGTAAATAAAAATGGTTGATTACAAACACCTTTATTTCTCAATAAGAGTAGGTGTTACAGTACAACATCATCAATATCAAAAATCAAACCTGCTCCATATGTATATCTACCCATTTAGCAGTCGTCTTATACAACCGATATATGATAAATGCATGAAAATTTGCTCTAATTTTGTACCTCGTCTTATCTGACGGTCGCCTTATACGCCGAAATATACGGTATATACACACTTACATATACATACATATTCACGTGCATATGTATATACGCACATATATAAACATACACATATATACACACTGATACACACTCAAATACATACATACGTATGTATTAGAAGGTTGCTATTCGAATATGCTGCAGTAATATGGGTTCCGCACAAAAAGAATCATATAGCAAGAATAGAGAAAGTACAACGAGTAGCAACCAAGTTAGTACCAAAATTGAGTACATTAACTTATGAGGAGAGGCTAGAGAGAGTTGGGTTACCTGCATTAGCGATGAGAAGATTAAGGGGTGATTTAATAAACGTTTTTAAGCATAGCATTGGCAAAGACAAACTGGATAGAAAAGGTTGGGTAGTTTGGAGTGAGAAAGATCGAAGGGGACACAATAAATGCCTTAAGCAGACCCGATGAGGTGTATAGGAATGCTGGTGTGTATGTGTGTCTGTTTGTGTGTGTCTGTATGTGTGTCTGTTTATTTGTCTGTGTGTGTGTGTGTGTGTGTAAGACGCAAGAAAAACATACCAGTGTGCAAACAGCATTACACAGTTTTTTTTCTTATTCAAATTTTGCCTAATAATACTTTCTTTCAAACTAATGTGTGTGTGTGTGGGTGTTTCAGAGAGGGTGCCGGCGCTAATGACGGTGTGGGTTTCGTGGTTGCCGGCGCTCCATGGCAGAAGAGCTCGGGCGGCGGAGGAGGAGGCGGAGGAGTTGCAGCTCCCAATGTGTCCAGCAACGTTGAATTTCCCAGCTTCGGCGGCGGCGGCGGCGGCGGCGCTGAAAACACAGCCGATTCGACGCCAGTTGTTGCGGTCGCTAGAAATAATGTGGTCTGGGGTCCGCGCCGCTAAAACCCACCCTCGCTCTCTCTCTCTCTTCACCCTGTCCTCTCTCCCTGTATTTCCTTCAAACACACACACACACTCGCTCGTCTTCTTCAACTGGTCTCTTTTCTTTTGGCGCGTACACGTACGCACAGGGGGTGCGCAAATTGTTTGACACAGTAATATTGTTGAGGTGGGTGATGGGGTTCCATTGATATTTTCAGCTGTACTATGCACACACACACACGCGTGCGCGCGCGTATATATGCATGATGTTGGATATTGTGAGTGTTCTACGGAATTAGCGTTAGAATTGCGTTTCTACACGAAAATGTATGTGTGTGTGTGTGTGTGTGTGTGTGTGTGCAGCATTTGTATGAAGTATGCACGTGTCTTCCCCTTTCAATGAGTTTTACGCTCTTGTTTTTGCTGTTTGTGTGTGTGGGGGGGTGGGGTGGAAAGGGGCGGGGTTTCGGGGTGTTTTTTTTGTCATTGCGACGGCCTTACTCTAGAAGGTGTTTGTTAGCGTGTGTTTTTTTATTTTAACTCTCACACGAGCTGTTTTTCTCGTGTTTTCTCTGTGTGTGTGTGTCGAAGCAGGTTTTGTGGGCGATTTGCGCTATTTTTGTGCGTGCGTGTGTGTGTGTTTGGTGGGGGTGCTTACGTCGTTTATGATGTTACTATATTAATTTTTGCGTGTGCGTGTGTTTTGCATCGCCGGCTTTTGCCCAGTTTCGACCAGACACGTGATTTGACAAATTGTGTTTTCATACCGCTGTTCCCGGTGAAATCAATAGTTGAGTGTTATTTATGACAGCATATATTTCCTTATATAAGGTGTTATATGAGCAGAGCAGAATATATACTCCACGGAGCATACCTTAATATACCCATGAACTTTTTGTTGTGTTTTGTTTCGGTTGCCAGTTTTTCAGCCGAGGAATGTTATATAGTGTGAGTGTAACTGAGCTTAGAGGTTTTTCCGCCTCGCATTGCCAGTATATATGGGACGATTTGATATGAGGAAAAAATTCAGCGAGTTTTGTTGTTGCTGTTAAGTAGCTTGATATAACTTGAACTGGAATAATTGAATTTCTTAAGAAATCGTTGACATATAACTTAATTTGCAAGTTTTAGATAGTTGGTTTAATTAGTTTTTTATTAATCATTTGTTCTCTGTTCAATGAAAATATGTTATTTTCGGTGTTTGGGAAATGCGCGCAGCTTTATTCGGCTATTCGACTGGCAGCTTTGATTACCCAAGATGGGATACAATAGCGTGGGTTCAGCGACGTATTTGGCGTTCTCATTGTAAAACCAATCAAGGTATGTTTATCGTATCTGATTTTGTGTTGGTAAAAATTAGTATAGGTATTTGAGGTTAAAATTGAATTGTTTTTTACTTGTTATTTTTGTAGGAAGATGTAGTAAGGCGGTGCTAATCGATGTAGAATGATATGAGTGGAATTTGACACGGTGTATTTTTATGTGGTTTTGAACACAGATATGCTTATAAATAATCGATAAATATGCAGTTCGTTTCTCCAGTCTCACCTAAATACCATGATCGATTATTATAAACAGGACGATCAATTATTATAAATAGAACGACTTAATTTAATAAATCGAATTGGAATTATATTAAATCACCTCATCACCTAAAACGGCACATTTTTCCTATTATCCTTCATTTTGGCTCAATAGTATCAATGTTTTTATACTATATTACACTTGTTTTTTATTTTATACGCAATTATTTGTTTGTGTATGGCGAATTATTCACCCGGGCACTGCATGTTTGTGCACAAATTAATAATGGCATGAATATGCATGTGTGTGCAGTGTGTGAGAGGTCCGTGGCTCTGCACCGTTTATCAGATGCGCTCGCTATCTGCACCTGCGACCAAATTCTTCGTGAATCCTTCCAAGCTGTAAACTGCCTGCTTCGGTGTCTGTCTGTCTGTTTTTTGAGACAATCGGCTGTTTTTGCTGCTGGCCCGACAGCCCTGGCGGTATGTTCAATTCAGCCGCTGTAACGCACACAAAAATCTGATTTGATCGCCAAACTGCCGTATGATGACTTCGCCCGGCTTACAACACCAAACGATTTAGATCCACATACACACACACACACACATAAAAACAACTGTCGGGTTTATGAGCGTTGGCGCGGTGTGATGGGAGGCGTGTTGTCGGGAGCCAAACAGCTGATAACTAGCAGCTCCGCGTCGGTGCGTGACGTCACTGATCGTCGAGGCAATCAACAGCAGCAACAACAGCAGCCTGTTGGTGTTAAAATTGGCACGCCTGGACGCGGCTCGTTTGCGTTGCGGCGTTCCGCTCTGGTTCTGCTGCGTCCCAGCTGCTTGTTGATTGATTGTGACGGCGATGTTGCTCATGCGTTCTACGAGCAGCAAATTGTGTCTTGTTCGGCCGCGTCCTCGCCGCCGCAGAGACAAACATGTATGCGGCCGGTGAGTGCGTGCAAATTGCGCGCGCTAGGCGAGGTGCGCTGTCATATTCCGCGACTAAGCGGCGATCTAGACGTGGTGCTCTATGAACTCTGACACTCCCACACTCTCTCTCTTTCTCTCCTTCTCTCACACTCGAGCACAAACTCGGAATCAAAATGATTGGTACGCCGTGTGAATGTAAGCCTCAAGTCCCTGAACTTTCTGGTTTGTACTAATGTGCCAGTGTGTGTGTGTTTCTCAGTGTGTGTGTGTGTGTGTGTGTGTGTGTGTGTGTGGTTTGTGTAGGAGTGTTTCTCACATAGCCATATATTCTGTGGCGCGCTGTGAGAAAATGCCAGAATATCACATGGCGATGACGGCGGTTTTTCAGTGTATTTAGCACGTGATAATTGGTGACAGGCGCCTCTCAGATGTTTTAATCTGGCTATTATCAGATCATATGATATCGGTTCTTTGCAATCTAAACACACAGAAATTATTGTGTCAGTGTGTGTGTGTGTGTGTCAGATCTCAGTGTGGAAGTTATGAGTGATTTTTGTAGCATGTGCACACACACACACGTACACACATGCACACACACATACACATTCATGTGCATGTTGGGTGTGTTGCTTGCACAATCACTGGCCGTGACTAGCGGCATGCTACTGGGAATTTTGTGGAGTTTTTTTCTCTCGTTGAAAGTTTATAATTTTATTGCTTGAGTTGTTTGTTTATATGAGTGGTTAATTGTGTGTACGTCATATTTGATGAGGTTAAAGGCTTTAGCTCAGTGGTTCCCAACCAAAAGTTCCCGGCATCCTTATAAGGAAATACATATCTAAAATATCGGTTGTTTTAATTATATCTATTGTCATTTCGACATTTTGCATCGGTGTAACAACACCTTATACATAGATATGAAAATGTTCTTTACACTGATCCTGCTATTACAAAAAATGGTATTATAATACAAATACGCAATTTTCCCCTGAATTTTAGCGGCACCCTCAAAAATTTTCACGACACACTGGTTGGGAACCACTGCTCTATCTTATCGTGCGGAATTTTCTCGTAAATCGCTGAGGTGCCTGTTGCATATAGTCACGTTTTTTGGTGTTGTTTTTGCGTGCATGTTTTTGCAGTGTGTTTGTATGTGTGTGTGTTTTTTGTTGGTTATTCCGCAAAATACATTGTCGTAGTTCGAGTGGTTTGTGAGGGTTTTGGGGGGAACAAAGCAGAAATTGTCTCATCAGGAATTAACAAATATATTTTTATTTATTTTGCCAATATGGTCTGGTTTTTTCCTAAATTGTTCAGCTGATTTAATTGTTTATTTACGTATTTATAAGAAATTATTTAATTATTTAATTATATGAACCTCTTGGGTTGTCGTTGAATATCAGGTTATTGTTTGTTGCCTCTATCAATCGTATGGGGGCGTCTCTCACTCATAAACTGAGACATCATCCCGCTGCTGAGTCAACTGAGTCTTCGAGTCAGTTGGACACTCGAAGTGTGTTTCACTCGCCGCCTGACAAGAATGCTAGCCTGTCGCGTGTAGTGAGACATCGTATGTCATCCCTGTTACTGACCCAAGTTGGTGACTCACTAAATGACTCCATTTATGTGTCGCGAATGCACCCCACCTCTTCGCTGGAGGCAAGGACTTCAACCGCACAGGAAGATCTTGTTGGCCAGAACGTTCAACGGGTTCATCCTGAAGACGTCCATGTGTACGATGTTCCCAGACATCCTGCTCAACGCGTCTTCCCCGTGGACCCACACTTGGGGACTGTCGCAAAGACAACTACAGTCCTCACAGGTACACACTCCCCGATAGAACATTAACTGGATCTGCTAAATATGGATGGATGCTGAATTATATTGAAAACTGGCATACAAACATACACTTTTGAGGTGTATGTGAAAAAATATAATAAAATGTAATTAAATACGCATACTAATTGACAATAACTATATATACAATTAAAATAAATTATATATTTAAAAATTTGACTTATAACAAAAAAAATTAACATAATATACTAATCTGTGTGAGGTAATTCAGTATATTTTGTCAGTATATTTGCAATTAATAATATGGATAATAATAATTTCGACCGTATTGTGGGAAAAATGCCATAATTATATATTCTACAACAATTTAAAAGCACAAACATCATTTGTATATTATTCTGAGCTAAATTTTTGCTCGGTAGTGTTTTTCCTTGATCTCATTGGTATGCATGGGATGTTTGTTATTTCGACTATGCCACCTACAATGGGGTGGTGATAAATCTAGCTGGGCAGGAGAAGTCAGGAGAGAGGATGGAAGGTGATTGCACAGATCCCTGGTTAGAGTGGTGGCGCTCACTGAAGAAAAGTACAGGCAGTCTGCGTTCTGAAAGTTTCCCATCAACCTCACAATCTGATGCTTCTTGTGAGACACAGGTAACACACACAAAAAAACACATACAAGCACATTAGACACAAGTGGAACACAATTTTATGCATATATCATGGGCTAAAAATTATACGTAATTTCAAGAATCAAGTGTTATATACAGAAATATGTTTGTGTGTATTGGACCATATAATTCATGATGTTAGTGTGTGTCAATGCTTGTGTGGTTTATTTCAGCGTATAAATTATCAAAAAACATCTAACTTCTGATCTACTGTACTTTCCTTGTGTATAAAAGATCTTGTGTATAGGAGAACCGTTCAATTTTTATATAAAAATACTCTGTAAACATGTATATACTGTTGCTAGAGACCACGTATTTTCAAAGTGAAAATTTGGACAAAGAAAGAATGTCTTATAGGCGGGAAAATACGGTTGTGTACGTCTTGTGGTAGTTTGGCTTCACCGTGGACGAGCTACGATGTGTGATGGCGTGTGCTGAACTGGTGGCTGAACATAATGCATTACTCAAACGACAAGTTGAAATTCTCAGCGCTAGTTCCTCAACTGCCCGCCAGGGGGCACCGCTTGTCACTCGACCGCAAGGCGAGGAATATTTATCCAATTAAATAAATAGGTTAAATAAAGTTAATATACACATCATCTTATATATATAATGTTTTGATTATACTATCTTAAAAATAGGTTAAATTTAGTGTATTTTATTTTATTCAATTATATATTGGAAAAGTTCTGATATCCACATTTGTCTTCATTTAAATCGAAAGTTTAAAGCAAGCTTAAAACGGAATTCACGTGCTTTCTATCACGGGGAACTACGGGTTTTTCTTATATATTTAGCGTTGTAAAAATATGTTCTCGTGCGCTTGTTTGACGTTTATAATGGTCGCCATTTTTCTGCTCACTAACAGACTCTCACGCCGTTTGTTCAAATTGCGCTCAAACTCAGTCGAATTCCTCGGACAAACATCTACAATTTGTCGCCGAATGCCGCGAGTACATACATGCAAACACACACACACACACACACAAATACACGATACGGTTGTGATATTTGGTAAGAATTGGCATTCAAGGTATATATTTGTTAAATTGTTTTGTGAAGTGAAACGTGCTTAAAAGATGTTATTATTTCTTGTATAAATGTGTTTTTTCTGCTTTTTACTTTTCTCGCATCTCTGTACATAACATAGTATGCTACATTCAGCAGACATACAAAACACATTTTCGTTTTTTATAAAACATAAAATTGAACATAAAATGGAGCAAAACAATTAAAAACATGAAATAAAACAATCAAACAAAAATTTCATTGTTTATAAAACATTTAATGACAGCAGATATATTTCGTGTTTTTAATCTTTGATTTTTTGCCACTTCTTGTATTTTGCAGACTTCTTGAGCAACTCAAATTGGCGCATCAGTTGGACATTGAGCGTGCTTCTGACTCCCTCGCACGTGCACAAACTCACGCGCACCGCTTGCAACAGGAACTGGACGCTGCCAGCAACGAGCGGCGACTGTTGCAACTAAAGCTTTGCAAAGTCAACACTTCCAACTTGTAAGCTCTTGTTTTTTGACGTCATTAAACGTTTTTAATATGACGTCAAAATGATTAGTATTAAATCATAATTCACAACATAAGCATAATATTTTGTTTATATTTTTCAATGAATGAGACAGACTAGATCAGTAAACTATTAAAATAATTTAGACACAATAGATTAACTTTTTATTTAGAATTAGTATCAATCCAAATGATTTCATGCATTTATTTGCATAATTTTTTTCATGATCTCACGTAATTAACTTGTGTAATTGAAGGAGGTTGAAACGACGAGTGTTCATGCTCAAAAAAGATCTGGCCAAATGTTGTCACGTGAAAAATATCGCCGCAAATCGTCTAGACAAGGTCTTTTAAATAAAACCTTTTTTCACTTGAACTTTTGAACTTCACTGTTGTATACATTTATTTGCTTGAATATGTGACATTTGTGTTTTGGGCAATTTATTTAATTTTGCTGTCCTATTTAAATTTGTGCGTTTTATTACAATCGTGGCGTATTCAAGATGAAGGAAACTGTAGATTTATGAAGCTAATTAGCCAAATGAAAATGTTTATATTAAAAATATTTATCGCAATTGAATTATTATAATAAAAGTAAATTTAATTTTATATAACAATACAAATATAGTGTTATTTATCGAATAGTTACAGTTTAGCAATGAAGTTGTGTTTTTATAATGTTGCCAGATGTTGTCTTGTGCTGGTTTACTGTTCAGTGATAACCAACGACTGGCATCCCTGGCTGCAGCTCAAATACGTCACCAGCAAAAACTGAGGGCCAAAAAAATTCGCCAAACACAAAGAAAATTGCCTGAATAGAATTTGTGATTTTTGGAAAACGCGCGTTTTTTTTCACAATTTCTCCCGGCTTAGTATTTTAAATTTGGAATATTTTACTTTGTTTTTGAAAATTCATCATCTTTCTCACATAGTCGTTTTGTTGTTAACTTTTCATTCAATTAGATCGCCAACTACACAATTGTTTTTTCAGGCGAAATGATGGAATTTTCACAGACTCTGGTATAAATTTAATTAATAAGTTATAAATTACGTAGATAAATAAGTTGAAATTCATATATAAATGAAATATTACGTGTATATCTAAGTCCGTAAGTCTATAAGCCCGGGAAATTATTATCTGATATTTTTACTGTGTCATTATGCTAATATCTATTACCGTATTTGTTTATTTTTAGAAATTTAATTATCTTCAATGAATTTGTATTCAATTTCATGAGATATAGGTCAATTTATTACTATAATCCCAATTGTAAAGAGTTCATCGGTAATTTTTGTATTTGCAATATGTTTCACACAAATGTTTTTTTTTTAATTTACATGATCTCTACATTATTAGGTGTATGGGACGAAATTATATGTTTGGTCAGAAGAATAAAGTGAAATTTCTAACCGAATTGAAAATTTATCTCCCAAAAATTTCATTGAAGTTATTTTTGTGTGTGACATTTTGCTAGTTTGTATTTCGATAATTTCTAGTGAATTTTGGCTGCTAGTGAGAAGAAACGGGCGCACCAACACAAGCTCGTTCCATGTTGAACACTTTTACTTGGCTGGCCTGTCTTGGCTTTGTTGATTTCATCTCGTGACGAGTATTGATCGCCGATTGCGATTGCACTGCCCTCTGGTGGCGAGATTTTCATCCGGACAAACTGAGCCAAAAACACCACCATCATAGATATGCTAGATTTGAAACACGAAAACAAACGAATACAATTATTTGGTAAAGATTAAAAAGATAGCAATATCCCCCTGTTTTATAACGGCTAGGCGAAATTATATATTTATTGCACTACAAGCTTCATATAGATTTCTTCAGTTGATTTACGCTAGAAAAATTACCGAAATTCCACTAGACTTTACAGAAATAATGTTAATCAAGGGCGTAGATTTGTGTCGAGGCTCGGGGGGGATGACAGCCATCATGCATTAGTGTTCAAAGTTGACTCAGTTGGTCAATTACATGATACCCTCAACTATTTTCGGCCTATTCAATTACAACACACATACCTCAATGTCTTGATATGTCTTGATGTCTACCTAAATACGAAAAGTTTTGGTGCCTCTGCACAACGTTTTATATTTCATTTTACCCGAATTAAAAAAAAATGAAAAGTACATTGCGTAATATAATTCTTCACATATTGATAATGTCTTGCGTTTTTCGTGTATTATGTTTTGCTATGTTGATTTTTATGATAATATACCTAATGAACTGAACTCAGCGGAATTATCGGAGGGTATAATTATGGGAATTATCGGAGGGTAATATACCCCCATATCATCCCAGGATATACGCCGGTGATGTTAAACTCTATATAAGATGTTTCATTCTTGAATAATAATTATTTCACTGGCTAGACTGGTCTTATGCATAAGTGCGCTTCTGTGACGTCACTTCATCATCATTTCTCAGCAGACAACTCAGTTTTGCCTCATTGCAAACACCAGTGATAGCTCTACCAAAACACGCGCACACACATACACCTCTCATACACCTCGCATACACCTCGCATACACACACATACACATACACACATACATACATGTATGCATGCACACGTATGCATAAACACACACACACACACACACATACATCTAAAGGGGTCAATGTTTGGACAAATGAACACTTACAAGCTCAAACAACGTCACACAAACACACAAACATACATACATACATACTGGCGCACACACAAACACACACACACACACACACACACACACAAATAAATATACGTCCTGAACGCATGACTTGTAGAACATGCAACACTCTCGCATGAACACACACACACACACACACACACACACACGAACACACACGAACACACACGAACACACGAACACACACACATACACGAACACACGAAAGTGCACGAAGGTGGTACATGCAGGCAGGCAGACAGACACGCATGTTGCAGTGACCAGGTTGCGGTGTTGGTTGTTGGACATTGTTGGCGTGTATTGATTGGTGCTAATTGGACAGATAACGGAGACATAGAGGAAGAGAACAAGAAGGAGGGCGTGCAACAAAGGCGGGTGTAAGAAACAACATGCTCCTGTACTGCATGCCCCTGCGTGCGTGCGTGTGTGTGTGCGTGTTTCTACCCAATTTCTTCCTTACCTTTGTTCTGGATATCCTTTATGTATGTGTATGTGTGTGTGTGTGTGTGTATGGGTGTGGGTGTGACTTTTCGATATTCAGAGAATTCATCTACAGAAACATAATGATTCATTTAAGCTGGTAATAATGGAAAACGTAGAAATAAGTTTCAATTGAATAATCAGCTGAAACTGAGCTGTAATATTTATACAAATTTCTAAGAAATATAATAAGCGAGTTTGGATAAAAAAACTCGCTTACTTTTACTCTTCAAGTATGTATATACAAATTTATGTTCAGTTTTAGGTTATAATTCGGTTGGAATGTATTATTTTGAATTTGAATTGTTTATTTATTATTTTATATTGAACATTTTGTTTCTCTTTTCTGAAGGTTGTGCTGCTTTTTTGAATGATATGTTGTTGGCAGTGATTAAATAATTGTGATCCCGGAAAAGCTGCAATATATTTCTCGGAGCGGTGTTTCATAGCTTGCAGCACGTGAATTGCAGTCGATTGCACTGTGAAACTCTCCAATTTTTTCCAGAAAGACATTCCACACTCACAACTCATGTATTATACTTTGAAAAAACAGACAAACACACAAACATACATAGAGACATATACACATAGGCATATATGTATATGCCATTTTAAAAATGCGTCAATGACGACATTGAACGATGGTGCAAAGCTTAACGGATGAATGGTGGTGTGTGGTTTCATGCATAGGCAAGCAGAAATCTCTCGAATCAAACACACATCTCTCATGGCTATATCCAACAAAATCAACAAGATATATATATATAATAGAATTCCGCCTGTGACAACAAACATTAATACTTTTTGCCTTAACAGATCACACACATACACACATATACACCCAAGGATCTAACGGAGAATATATATATATATATATATATATATATATATATATATATTCTTTTCAATTATATAGAATATATATATTGGGCATGAATGCTTATGAAGTGTATTTGAGGCTTCAATGGTGGGCACAAGTGCTGAGACATTTCTGTTCTGGAAAATGCCGTTGAAGAATTCTGATAGATGAGTTGATAAAAAGGTTGATTTGAAATGGTCCAACTCGCCAAATGTTTCCAGCTTAATAACGAAGGAAAGATTTAATCGTGCAGAATAAAAACACAAAACGACAGGTGCAACTTATTAGGTAAAAAGGTTTAAAAGGTGAAAGGTGTATCTTTAAGAGGTGAATTTTTCAAAAGACATGTCAATGGCGGTGTACGAATATTATCATCAGTTCTATAAAAAGTTTCACATATGTTATCTGAATGCTGGCAGAATGCATGCTATTGTTGTCATTCTCTGACATTGGTATCTTCCAGAGAGTAAGTAAAAGCGCGGGCAGAAATTTTTGAACACAGTGTGCACAACTTATTACTCTGTTTCCTACCGACTTCGCGAATTCAGTGCCTTTTCTCACCTATCTCCGCGTCCTTTGCCTTTCAACAGCGCACGTTTTTTCAATTGCAACATACAGATCGTGCAAGATGTTAGCTGGTGCAACAAGCATGGTGATGGTGTGGACTGGTTACTGCTTGGTGGGGTAGGTGTCGCGGTTCTTGTAGCCCCGCACATATCCGCTACTCTGCTCCAAGTCTCGACGTCCGGCCAATCCTCGGCCTTTGCCTGTCTCGTCGAAGCGATGACGATGAGATGCTCCGTAACGTCTCGGGTCGCACAGGCGGTCGTACACACTGCTTCCCCCTCCGCCCCCTCCACTCTATCCCCCCCCCCCCCACACACACACACATACATACTTGCTGTAGAGGAGTAGATTCCTAGAACAAGAATAACTATGAATAAAAGACAATTTACGAGTCGCCCAACACCACTGGCCACGTGAAATACATCGATGTTTTTTGACGCATTGAGAAATTCAATAGCTGCCATTTTGGTGAATTTTACGTGGACTTATTTGGATAATATTTATTTATTGAAATCATGAAACAAGGTTAAATGGGTAGAGCGCGAACGCTATATAAATTGCACGAGACTGCAATCTCCATGCACCTTGATCATCAACAGACACACAGACAGGGAGAGAGAATAACAAGAATATTAGAAAATATTAATACATTGTAAATTAAATGAGGTTAGAAAACAAAATTTCTATCTGTGTGCGTGTGTGTTTTTCATGAAAAATGTATTTATTGAAGGGATTTATTGAGGGGATTTATTGAGGAGATTACCTGGGGTGTTTTTTGACCGGCAGGAGGTCCACAGTTGGCCAATTTTTCCATGAGATTCACTGTGTCCAGCTTCTTGGCGACCGCCAGCTCGTCGAGAAATTTTTCAAACTCCTTGAAGTGAATTTTCTGCTGTCTAAAATAGAAAAATACCCGACATCCAGTTAGTTGTTCACTTCGATTGAGCTGCACAAAATATATGAACTTTTTCTAGGCCAAATGCCATGGAAACCACGGATATTTGAAGCACTGGCGGGTCCAGAGGGGGGCTGAACCCCCCCCCCCCCAATGTTTCCATCAACTCCTCATAACTAAGATGTTCACTAAAAGTGGTCAAGGAGAAGTATCTTTTTGTAGTTTGTTTATATAAGCATTATCGCAAAGCATATCCGCGCATAATGCGTTTGTAAATGTGAGTATATATCATTGAGAAAAAATGTCAGCCCCCTCAAAATCATTCAGCCCCCCCTCCCTCAAAATTGCACTCTGGATCCGCTAATGATTTGAAAAATTTACAAAAAAAGAACCCAGACAGCTCCAAAAAAGAGGAAATGCCCGTGGAAAAAAGGACATATTGCAACTCTAGTTCACTCTAGATCACTCTAGTTCACTCTAGTTCACTCTAGTTCACTCTAGTTCACTCTAGTTCACTCTAGTTCACTCTAGTTCACTCTAGTTCACTCTAGTTCACTCTAGTTCACTCTAGTTCACTCTAGTTCACTCTAGTGTTTCTCAACGTGGTCCATTTGGCTCCCTTGAGGGTCATGGTATTATTTTGGGGGCCATGGGACCGAATTTAACAAATGGGCGGCTACCATATTTTCACACTATCCACGAAAGATATATGACAATCCATGTGTATATGGGGCCACAAGGATTTCTAGGGGATCCAAGGACTGTTTTGGGGATCACAATCACTCGCATTGTGTTCGAGGGGGTCATGACAAGGAATAGGTTGAGAACCACTGGTCTAGGTTGTTGTGGTAGGTACTTGTGTTTTTTGAAGTTGATGCCCGTGTCGGTGGTGGTGATGTTCTTGGCGTCGATCACTCCCGCCTGCTTCATCCACTTGTCTGACTGCGAGAGAGTGATATGTCTTCCGTCCGACTTTGTGTCGCCGAATCGCGAGAATTTCTCAAACTGACCCCGCAGTCCGGGCACCACTGCCGTTCCGGCACGAGACTCAGACGGACTAGAGCTCTCTCCGTTCTCAGATCCGGCCACCGGAGTTGACTCGCCCGACATATTCGCTCTACAAACGCACATAAACAACAACAACAACGTGTATTTGCTATAGCGCCGGTAAAACACAAGCGCGAAAAAACGGAAAACATCAATTGAGGTAAAACGACAATTGTAAAGAATATGGGAGAAAAGAACAGGTAGAAGAAAGAGAAGTCACAAAACAACCAAAATTGGTAAATAGCAAGCACAAGCACAAAGAGCACAGATCCAAAGATCAAGTGGTATGTTCAAACAATAAAATCGACAGATAATTATGACAGAGAACATTCACAATAGAAAAAAATAAAGCAGCAAGGAAGGAAAGGAAGCAGTAACTGTGCTCAAGACAGGGAAAAATATGACAACGAGGAGAATTGAAACAATCATGAAACGGAGAAATAGTTGAAACAATATCACAGAGAGGCGAAAGGAGAGAGAGAGAGTGAGAGACGGGATCAAATGAAATGTCAAAAAGGTAAAGGCGAAGACGAAGGCGGAATGACCGAAATGTAGAGGCGCGGTGGATATGAGAGGGAAGAGAATTATACAAGCCAGGGGCGTAAAAGAAGAACGATTTAGAGGACCAGGAAGATTCGTTAGATGCACACACACACTCATGTGTATATACATCATGTGTACTACGGATATGAGAGAACCCCGGATATAAGACACCCGGTTATAAGAGAGTATTTTTCGGGCCCGTCTTCTATACTTAACGTGTAATTTTCCCCGAATATAAGATGCCTTTTCACTGCTCCCGAAAACTATCTTAAATCCGGGCTACACTGTACAAATATAATGTATCCTTCTTCCCTTATTGTGTATAAGCAACTATAGAGTAACAACAACAAAATACAATCGATATTGCGCTCAAATCAAGCATACGCCCAGAAAACGAAAATATCAGACCACAAGGCAAATATGCAAGGATGAAAGACCAGCAATAGTGACGTCATAATAGTGACGTCATATTAGTGACAGCTTCGTTTTACTAGGAGTAAAAACGGTCAATTTAGACGACATGGCGTGTCAAACTGCGATAACACAATAACACACACACAATCTCGGGAAATACATACCTATATCGACACACACGTTCACACACATACACACAAACACACACACGTACAAACAGAATAATATATGTGTAAGCACGTACAAAACAACAATACAAACACTCACACACACACACACACTTATATACACACACACAAGCATGCATATGTATTTAATACGTACATGCATATTGCCAGGACTCAATAAGCGCATGCGTGTGTGTGTGCGTGTATGTGACTTATTACATTAGTGACTAAGTATACAAAGAAAATACACACACAAACACACATACAAATACACACGCACGCACATGTAACATGCGCGTGTATGTGTGTGTGTATGTGTGTATGTAAGTGTATGTGTGTGTGTATGTGTATGTGTGTATGTATGTGTATGTGTGCGTGTATGTGTGTATGTATGTGTGTGTATGTATATATGTGTGTGTGTATGTGAGTGTCAACAAGAACGTTGTCAAGTTCGTGTGCGCATGTCACTAAAGCTGAGCCAATGAATAATTCCCTACACAAACGCTTGTGTGTGTATCAGTGTGTGTGTGTGTGTCGGTGTGTGTGTGTGTGTGTGTCAGTGTGTGTGTCAGTGTGTGTGTCAGTGTGTGTGTCGGTGTGTGTGTCGGTGTGTGTGTGTGTGTGTATACACAAAGGCAATTGACCGGTTGCCCTTAGTATTGGAGTCCCATCTATTGATCTATACCCAGGGGGATCAATCGAACAGCATGCACACACAAATTAAACAAGCTCGGATTCAGCAACGATAATTCGGCGGGTTTAATTCCATTGGGGATGAGGTGTATATGCAATGATACTTTGAACACACTTTCTACATCAGGAAGAACTCTACCTTTATGGAATACAAATCCCACACTAGTACCCTAACTGGATACGCCCATGGGTATGCGTGTGTGTGTGTGTTTGCACGTGCGAACACAACACTCACATTAGCACAACAACACTCATAAACAAGGCGGACAGGAAAAATCACATGCAGCCAGGATATGACCTAAAACAGCCATTTGAAGAAAACATTGATAGAAATATACAGCCAATTTTTAGCGTAAAAGAAAATCAAACACACACATACACACACACAAACACACATATTGAATCATAGGCATGCATAAACACACACATACACACACACACACACACACACACACACACACAACATTATCTTAAGTGTATAGCTTAATCTGGTCTACCAGAGATGTATATCAAGTACAATCATCTCGCTACAATTATATATATATTAGTATTACACACACACACACATACACACACACACACACACACACACACATATACACACATAGACACATACACACCCACACTCACACTCACACACACACACACACACACACACACACACACACACACACACACACACACACACACACACACACACACACACACACACACACACACACACACACACATACACACACACACACACAGGCACAGATTTGTTTACGGATTACATCATTAACTGATACCTGATACATCATTACCTGATAGATATAGTAAGTGACATTTATAATTTGTGTGTGAGTGAGCGTGTGTGTGTGTGTTATGTGTGTGTGTTTGTGAGTGAGTGTGTTTATATGGGTGTGTGAGTGTGTATATGTGTGTGTGTATGTGAGTGTGTTTATGTGTGTGTGAGCGTGTGCTTAAGTGTGAGTGAGTGTGTTTATGTGTGTGTGTGTGTGTGTGTATGTGAGTGTGTTTATGTGTGTGAGTGAGTGAGTGTGTTTATGTGTGTGTGTGTATGTGAGTGTGTTTATGTGTGTGAGTGAGTGAGTGTGTTTATGTGGGTGTGTGAGTGAGTGTGTTTATGTGGGTGTGTGTGAGTGAGTGTATTTCTATGTGTGTGTGTGTGTGTGTGTGTGTGTGTGTTTATATGTGTATGAGTGTGTTTATATGTGTGTTTATGATGTTTAGGAATGTTGTTTTTTGTGTTGACAACATTGATATCAACACTTGTCTTGCTCCTGCTGGTTGGTAATTTGTGTGGGAAATTGGTCACTGGTTAGCGAATGGACGGGAATGTCAAGTGCGGAATTAAAAATTAAAGACACTTAAATATTGAAGGTCGTACGAAACAACAAATATGTGCTTTTATCAATCAAAATTCGTATATTTTTGTTTCTTTTGTGAAAAATGAAGGGTAGGCTCATTAAAAATAGCAGATAAACCAATTAGAAACACCAACCGCAGTTTGCTAGGGTATACTATTTAACCCCCCTGTAGAAAAGGCTCGCTACGCCCATGATTATGTCCATGCATGATAGTAGAGTTATGAACAAGTGGCTACAGGCTTTTGAACGCATTGTAACTGAGACAGTGGCGACGACAAGGGGGGAGGTTTGGAGGGCTGACCCCCCCCCCAATGTGTCAAGCCTCCCCCTTGAGCCTCCCCCCAAAGAAAATCCTGATCATGAACGTTTCGAGTGTAGTTCCTCATGTTTTGCCAAGCCCTCACACCTGTTCCTCTTAGCCCCCAAACTTGAAAATCCTAGCGCCGCCATTGCATTGCACACCCTCCAATGTGGCGTTCAACATCAACAAATTCTGCTCAAATTGGCTCTACAAGTCGTGAGTTACCTGTGCGTGCGTGGACGTGTGAAGTCGGCTCTCAGACGCACACAAGCAACAAACACCAACACTCAGACACACTCGCTGTGACTAGCCGACTCATAGACCGCATGCACCCACAACACCGCGTCGTCGGAGTATGACGTCACACTGCAAGATGACGTCATCACTGCTGCCGGATAATGAAAATCACCATATTTGGCAAAAAAGACATACACACATATACACACACAGATAGAAAGAGAGAGAAATTAAAAATTCTAATATATTTATCTTTATTTTTCATTTGTATCTATATCTTCATTTTTAATTTTTTATATATTTACTATTATTTCTATTTAATTCTTTAATTTATTCCTTTTTTGCTGGTTTTCTTACTTAGTTGTCTTCCTTCGTTTTTGCTCCAACACAAGTGTGTAGAGTCTAGTTGCATGACTTGAAAACAGACTAAAGAGGGATGGGAAATCGAGAGGGTTGGATAAAAGGCAAACACATCAATTGTGTAAATACCACCCCCACACGCCAAATGTCACCACACGCCCTCGCAACTCAACTAATTACTAATTGCAATGTCAGCTTTGCAGCGGCGGATCCAGTGTGCAATTTTGGGAGGGGAACTGAATTATGTATGAGTGACTAGGTAGCGTGTGAAGGTCATGACTTGGTGCATTCTTCAATGATATATACACATTTACACATATAATAATCTACGAATATACTTAGCGATAATGATTATATCAGCAAATTCTACAGAATTTTCTTCTTCTAGACCTCTTTTAGTGAACCTCTTGGTTATGAGGAGTTGATGAAAACATTTTCGGGGAGGTTTTAGCCCCCCTGAGCCTCCTCTGGATCCGCCTCTGTAACTTTGTACACAACATGACAAGGTCAAAACGTTCGTGTGTGTTTGTATGTCTGTGTGTGTGTTTGTGGAGGCGTCGGACAGAAACGGAGCTGCAGCCACGCATATAGTGATGCCAGACATGCATGTAGTGATGCCAGACAAGTGTTTGGAATCACTTTTACTCAGTATCGTTTAAAACAGTGCTACAGCAACCTTTTTTCCTATTTGATTTCGCGCATTTCTTAATGAGCCAACATTACGTCCTTTTCCACACAACGGCGCTGAGAAGTCCAGTAAATTCTCCCTGATTCCCCACTTCTTAATGAGCCATCTAATCTTCATTTTCCACACAACACAGCGCTGATAAATTCAATAAATTCAGTTGTTATAACAAAGTGAATGTCAACAAGTCGCTAGGAACAAAAATAAACGAATTTTAATTGATTAAAACATAATTGTTGTTCAGTTCTGTCCGACCTTTTATTTCCCAACATGACAACTCCTCTATTATCTAATCCAGTGGTTCTCAACCTGCGTGGGGAATGGAAGAGTTGCCAAGTGGGAATCTAAAGGTCGGACAGAACAGGACAATGATGTGTGTTTTTATCAATTCGAATTCGTTTATTTTTGTTTCTAATGACCTCTTGACATTTACTTTGATTTTAACAACTGAATTTATTGAATTTATCAGCGTTGCTGTGTGGAAAATGAAGAGATGGATCATTAAGAAGTGGGGAATCAATGAGAAAAAAGGTTGAGAACCACTGAGCTAACCAGTACGGACTATCTCATAGAGTATGGCCTGCGATTGTCCAAATTCTTCATTTGCGCGCGTGCAAAAACGTCTGATGTACTATCGTGTGCGTTTATTAAAATCTCACTTGATAAAAACAGCCCATAAAACTAAATGAGAACGACCACACGAAAAAACGCCAGTGACGCCAAAAAACTCCACACACACACACACAGAAAATGCAGGCCCACCACAAAACAACCCAACAACACACCAACAACATATATAATTTGTATGTGCAGATCTATGGAGATCGGTGGACGAAAATAAAATGAAAACTCATAAAACCATGCACCGCTTGTAAATCATTTCGTAAAACACACAAACATACACACACAGACACACACACATATAAATTGGAGACAAAAATGAGGTGAAACCGCATGAAAATCGTGCAGGATTTCTATGATAAACAGACACAAATACACATTGATACACATGGCACTAGAATGATATGTGTGCGTAGCTGGCTGACTGTCTTATGATCGAGTCCGCCTTATAGAAGTTAATTTATAAGAACACCAACAATTGATGCCAACTAGACAACTATCTAACTAGCTAGTAGCTAGCACACACACACACACACACATACAAGCGTGCATGTAGGCGTCTAAACAAAGCTGCCAAACGACACACAGACACAGAGAGATAAATAGTTGCCAGATTGTTCGTCTGTGATTGCATCAAGTAGTAAAATATCAGTCTAACTCTAACTAACAGACTCTAACAAACGCACAAACACAGACAGATGATTATAGATGCTTGACATTTAGTGACAATAAATATTCGACCCACAATCGCCTTCTGACTGCTGGCTATGAAATCCCCGGCGCCAACGAACACCAACAACAACAACTGGAGGCTCGGCCAGACAACCTGAGGAACAACAACAACAACAACAACAACAACTGAACGCATAGGCAAGATTACGTTACATACACACACTGACACACACACACACACAAACACACACACACACACTGACACAGGGAAGAAGGATGAACAGAAAGACATGGATGGGCGGATAGTAAAATAATTGACTGGCAAGAAATGTCATTAAAATCAAGGCTGCCATTTGAAAATGTGCTATGAACTGAGCTGATAATATGAATGTTTTTTTCCCGCACGCAATAAAAACGCCTCGACTGGCCAAATTACACACACTGATAGACAAATACACACACACGCACAGACACACACATACATAAATAGACACATACATACACACACAAATAGACACAAACACACAAATAGACAAACACATACATACACACAAATAGACAAACACATACATACACACACAGACACACAGAAAGACATACACAGACACAAACATACACACACACACA
Source organism: Sacculina carcini (assembly GCA_916048095.2). Classification (NCBI taxonomy): domain Eukaryota; kingdom Metazoa; phylum Arthropoda; class Thecostraca; family Sacculinidae; genus Sacculina; species Sacculina carcini. Next base: position 6,296,388 of record OU696587.1, on the reverse strand, counting down.
CACACACACACACAAATAGACATACACCCACACACACACACACAAACACACACACACTCACACAAACACACAGACACACACACACTCACAAACATACACACAGAGACACACATGTATTAAGAGTGCGGTAGCGGGCAGCGATGTTGCAGCAGTTGTTGCAGAACGGTCTGGTCGGCCATGGTGCTGGTGTCGCCGGAGGGCGGCCGGCCGGCGGCGGTGTCGCGCAACACTCGCCGCATTATCTTGCCAGAACGAGTTTTGGGCAGCGCCGGCGCGTACTGCATGAAATCGGGAGCCGCCAACGCACCAATACGCTGGCGAACTGTACATACACACACACAAGCAGACAGACATATAGACGGATAAGCTGACACACACACATGCACACAGAGGTACAAACAGGCCCACTCACACACACACACAGACAAAGAAACACACACACACACACACACACAGTTATAGACAGACACACACACATATATATTATTTTACATAAATACATTTATATATTGCGCTGTATACACGAATGTCTCTAAAACGCTCACACACACATGTATATATATACACATACACTTGCATTTACACACACATATACATATACACAGACACAAACATATTTAGACACATACACACACACACACACACAAACACACACGTAGCTGCACAGTTTGCTGAGATCACTGAAACGCTATTGGAAATAGCACATAGCCGTTCAAAACTCTAGCCAAATAATGATGCTGTCAAGAAAGACACAGACATTAGAATTGTCGAGGATACATACACACAGACATCAGAATTGTCATGAAAGACACACACACAGACATTAGAATTGTCGAGAAAGATACATACACACAGACATTAGAATTGTCATGAAAGACACACACACAGACATTAGAATTGTCATGAAAGACACACACACGTAGACATCAGAATTGTCGAGAAAGATACATACACACAGACATTAGAATTGTCGAGAAAGACACACACACACACACAGATATCAGAATTGTCATGAAAGACACACACACAGACACCAGAACTGCTGTGTTGTTAGCGGTGCAGTAACCTTGAACAATGAGCTCGGCTCGTAGTTTGTCCGTCCAGGTGGCGCTGGCTGTCGTGGTGACGTAGGCATAGACAGCCTCGCCTTTGACTGGGTGAGGAACGGCCACGACGGCAGCCTCAGCCACGGAGCTGTGTTCCACCAGAGCCGACTCAATCTGCACATATTATACATTACCTCTCACATTAATATACACCAGTGCCGACTCAACCTTTCTCTCTCTCTCTCTCGGATTCCTCATTTCACAAAATAAGCCATCTCTTCATTTTCCACACAACAGCGCTGATAAATTCAATAAATTCAGTTGTTATATCAAAGTAAATGTCAAGAGGTCATTAGAAACAAAAATAAACTAATATTTGAATTGATAAAAACACACAAATTTGTCCAGTTCTGTCCGACCTTTAGATTCCCACTTGGCAACTCTTCCATTCTCCACCAGTGGGGAATTTCCCACAGGTTAAAAACGACTGATATACATTAATGTACCGTTATTCAAATTAGCAGTCAGCTCTGGCAATTATATAACATCGTAATTAGGAGATATATTTATATATGCCCGTTGGCACACGAAGATTCAGTAAAAAAAATTCTCACAGGAGACAATATCAGGCATAGGCATAGAAACATATATTAAATATATATATTTTATTTAATTTTTCACATAAAACCTCGCATCGTCTAGGGGTGAGAGCACCCCCCCTTCTCACCTAGTATGTGTGTGTGTGTGTGTCGGTGTGTGTGCGAAAGAGAAAATATGTTTGAAAAACCAACAAACCAGCAAAGGTTTGTATGTTTACATGTTTGTCTGCATATCTGTATACATGTAGGTGTGATGTTGGTGTAGCCAGCCACAACATTGTCAAGTACACGCACACAGATATTCAAGAACTGAATTACTGTGTGACGACTTCGTTGTCTTCGACTAAGACAGGGGTTCTTAACCAGGGGTGAGAGTCTGGTACCTAGGGGGTGAGAGTCTGGTTCCTAGGGGGTGAGAGCCTGGTACCTAGGGGGTGAGAGTCTGGTTCCAAGGGGGTGCGAGGATTTCTGTATTCTATAAAGAAATTATATGTTTAACCTATGCATTATATTTTTCCTGAAAAACGTAGTTTTGCTTAATCCTCTTAAAGTAGTTGTATGAATGAATATTAAATATAAATAAGGCCTTGCTATTACGTCGTTTGTATTTATATATTTTCGTATAGAGCTATCAAGAATACAGGGGGTGAGAGAACTGTCTGCTCATTTGAAAGGGGTGCCAACACTGAGAAAAGCGAAGAAACACTGAACTAGGAGAAGGAAAACTTGACAGAAAATTTACTAGCAGATTTAGGTAGCGTATGAATATTTATCTAACAAAAGAAACACAAATACAGACTGATTACAACATAAGAAATCACAAATTCACCAATAAAAATCACGTGACAAGTCGTTATTGTAGCTGTCAAATTTTCGTTCAGATAGATATTTCACGGTAGACAAGTGTGTGTGTAAGCGTGTGTGTGTGTGTGTGAGTGTGTGTATAACCTGGGCGGTGGATAGAAGATGCCCCGACACATTGAGCATATCATCAATGCGTCCTGTCAGCCAGATGTAGCCGTCGGCGTCACGTCGTGCTCCGTCGCCCGTGCAATAATAGCCCGGGAACTTGCCGAAGTAAGTGCTCTGGTAGCGTTCGTGATCGTTGTACACGGAGCGCATGAGACCCGGCCATGGGCGGTCAAACACCAGGTAACCCTCGCCCTCGCCTTCAATCACCGTTCCTTGTTCGTCCAGCAGCAGAGGCACAACGCCGAAGAAGGGCGTGCCGGCGGCGCCAGGCTTGGTGGGCGTGGCGGCCGGGAGTGGGGTGATCACGTGCCCCCCCGTCTCTGTCTGCCAGAATGTATCGACGACCACACAGCGGCCTGCACCGCCCACCACGCGCCAGTACCACAACCACGCCTCAGGGTTGATTGGCTCGCCCACCGAACCTAGCACGCGTAATGACGCACGACTTGTCTGCCTGTGTGAGCCGGACGACAGAAGATATAGGAGAGAATGAAAGAGATGGTGGAAGAGAATGAAAGAGATGGTGGAAGAGAATGAAAGAGATGGTGGAAGAGAATGAAAGAGATGGTGAAAGAGAATGAAAGAGATGGTGGAAGAGAATGAAAGATATGGTGGAAGAGAATGAAAGAGAAGGTGAAAAAGAGTGGAAAAGATAGAGCAGCAGACAGCGAGAAAGTAAAAGAGAAAAAGAAAGAGAACATGTCAATAACATTGGAAGACAGTGAAAAAACATACACACATAAACAAGCACACACACACACATAAACAAACACACACATATATTTACGTACAGTACGCAAACAGTATGAGAGAACAGTACAAACATACACTTGAACTTGACCATTCACATTCCAGTGTACACACACATACACGCCGAGTGTAGAATCCTGTGTGTGTATGTGTTAGTGTGTGTGCGAGAGTGTGTGTGTGCGAGTGCATGTGTGAGTGTGTGTGTGTGCGCGAGTGTATGTGGAAGAGTGTGTGTGTGAGAGTGTGAGTAAGTGTATGTGTGAGAGATTTGTGAGTGAGTGTGTGTGTGTGAGAGCATGTAAGTGTCTGTGTGTGAGAGCATGTAAGTGTCTGTGTGTGAGAGTATGTGAGTGTGTGTGTGAGTGTAAATGTGTAAGTGTGTGTGTGTGTGTGTGAGACAGTGTGTAAGTGTGAGAGTGTGAGAGTGTGTAAGTGTGAGTGAGTGTGTGAGTAAGTGTGTGTGTGTCAGAGCATGTAAGTGTGTGTGAGTGTAAGTGTGTGTGAGAGTGAGTAAGTGTGTGCGAAACAGTGTGAGAGTGTGTGAGTAAGTGTGAGAGAGTGTGTGTGTGTGTGTGTGTGAGATTCTGTGTGTGTGCGAGTTCGTACTTGACTGGCTCGTCGCCGAGCCTCATCAATGCTCGGATGGCGGTCGGCGCCGTGTAGAATTTGCTCACAGAGTACTTGTCCACTATTTCCCACATTCGCGAGCCGCTCGGGTGAAACGGAGTGCCCTCAAACTGAATTCACACATTACATTACATTATATTGTTCACACACACAAAACAGACAAGCACACATACGCACAAACCCAAACCCACATTTACATACGCAAACACACAAAAATGCACACACTCATATACATATTGAATATGACAACACAGCAGACATACAAGGACATACACTCAAATTGACAAGGAACACACACATAAACACACATATATATTCAAGGACTATTCTATATTAGAATTCAAAGACTCATTTGATTTGTGGAAGACGGGAAAGACGAGCTCTTGACTTAATGCTACCGACTATGAATCGCTGAGAACACATCGGTGATGACACACACACACACACACACACACACACACACAGACAGACAGACACAGTGGATGCATGTAAAGATGAAGTGAGTGACTGTTAACTTTGAGTGGGTGCTTCAGTAACCGGTCCACACACCGCCACACTGTAAACACAAAACAAGAACGAAGATAGAGAGAGAGCGAGATAATGAGAGAATGAAGCGAGAACGGAAATACAGCTAGAAAGAGAGAAGAGAGAGAAATCAGTACGAGTGAAGACAGAGGAAACATACAGAGAAAAGAACAAAACGAAGAGAGGCAGAATGAAAAGCAGAGACAAAGAGAGAAGAAAGACCAGAGACAGACAGATAGACAGACAGGAGACAGGAGAGAGACAGACAGACAGACAGGAGACAGGAGAGAGAGAGAGACAGGAGACAGGAGACAGGAGAGAGAGACAGACAGACAACAGACACAGACACAGGAGAGAGCCACCACTGACCATCACTGACACAGCAGCATTCAACATGGGGCCGTAGACGACATAAGAGTGGCCGGTGATCCAGCCGACGTCAGCAGTACACCAGTACACATCACTGTCGGGCTGGTGGTCGAATGTGTATTTGAACGTGGTGGCCGCGTACATCATGTAGCCGCCAATCGTGTGTAAAATACCCTTGGGCTTGCCTGTCGAACCACTGCAAGCGTCGACACAACAAACAGACACACAGACAGACACATACACAAGACACAGATACACATACAAGACAAACACACATACATACAAGACACACACACACACACACATACAAGACACATACATACACACATACAGACACACACACACATACATACATACAAGACACATACATACATACAAGACACATACATACACACATACAAGACACACACACACATACATATAAGACACACACACACATACAAGACACACACACACACATACATACATATAAGACACACACACATACATACATACAAGACACAACAAACAGACACACATACACATACAAAACACACCCCCAAGACGAATAATTTGCATATTTTTGAAAATAGTTAGCAAAAAGCAACAAGAATTTACACCCATAAAATGCTCGTATATGTGTGTATGTGTGATAGCATGAGTAATATTATACAATGACGAGTCACCTCAAGATACTCATCACCAGTTGACTAATTGACTCAAAGACTCAAACAAAGCCAAAGCGAGAAGAAGAAAACCCCCGCTTATACAGGTCAATATAGAAACTTCTTGATGTTGAGCAAACATGGAAGCAAAAGTTGTTGATTTGGAGTGTAGCGGCGCTCACCTGGTGTAGAGCAGAAACAGAGGATGTTCAGCGTCGAGCCACTCAACATCACACTGGTCGGAGGCGGCAGCCATCGCCTCGTGCCACCACAAGTCCCTGTCTGCATTCCAGCCCGCCTGACACACACACACACACACATCATGTATCATGTGTGTCGTATAACAATGTGATGTTATACATGTTCTTGTTCAAGAGCTCAACGGCTCAACCAACATTGCCACTGTTTATTGTTTACGTTGTTTCTGTGTGTGTGTGTGTGTGATTATTCCGTGGCAATACATTATAAATTACAAATTACAAATTACACACAACCATACATACAACAACACCCACACATACATACACAAACAAACATACATACACAAAAAAACACATACACAAACACACACACACATACATACACAAACACATACACACATACATAAACAAACACACACAAACAAACAAACACACAGGAAGTAACGTGGGCTTGAATTCATACGGGGAAAATTGACCTTAACTTCATTTAATGCCAGCAGACAGCTGTCGACACAAGAAATGTGCTTAAATCTATTAATCCAATTGTACTATGAAAGGAAACAGACAACAAAATAACATTGTCTATGAGATATTCCTGAACCGACACGTAAAAGCAATAAGTCTCAAATTCTGATGGTGCAAGAATACAATAACACACGATAACACACATACACACTGTGTGTGTGTGTGTGTGTGTGACCTGACCTGGCAGTCGGCGGGGTCACAGAGGTCGGTGGTGTTGAGTGAGCTGTGTTGAGCCAGTCTAGACAGGTGTTGCACGGTGATAACACGCTCTACTGTGAACCCCTTCTCATTACATAATGACACCGCTGACACACACACATACACGCACATACACAAGACACACACACACAAACAAGACATGCACACATACACTAGCAAAACACAAACAAGACATATATACACAAAAACAAGACCTATATAGTCTGTGTTTTGTGCTCGGCGTGTAAGGACGTGTTTCGTGGTGCTCGTAGTGTGTCATTAAGTTTCGCTAAACTCCAGTAGACAGTGAGCCGGTGCGGCAATGGCGTATGCAGCAGAAATGATGGAGGCCATGAAAGAGTGTTTATCAAATGATGAGCTACTCAATATGATTAGGCAGAAGATTGTCGAGCCTGCTGTGAAAGCTGCAGTCGCAGAGGCAGTGCAGGCAAAAGAGCATGAGATTGCGATCCTGAAAGAAGATCTGAACTCTGCACTGGACAGAATCGACAGTATTGAACAGCACTCCAGGCGAAAAAATCTTTGCATCTCAGGCCTGATGGAAGAGAAATCTGAAGATGCCAACAAGCTCCTGCAAGATGTTGCCAAGAGAATGAAGGTGGACATATGTGCTGATGACGTGGAATCGGTACACCGAATTGGCAAACCTGTCACAGGCAAATCCAGACCACTCCTGATCTGCTTTGAAAAACTCAGAAAGCGAAATGATTTTTACAGGGCCCGGACATTTTTGAAGGCGGCTGCGGACGCCGCTGGAAATCGCTCTGGGCCCATATTTGTTAACGATCATTTGACGAGAAAAAACAGCAAGCTGATGTATGACTTGAGGCAAATGAGAAGAGCTGGAAAAATTCACGCGGTATGGACTGACATGGGATTGGTGAAAATTCGAGTAACTGAATACGCCCGTGCTGTTACGGTATTATCAATGGATGATGTCCTTCGCCACACTGGACCAGCCGGAGCAATGACCGAAGAAACAGATTCTATTCAGTTGTGTCAGGCAGAACGCACGGCTGAGTGGAAAAATGTCAGCCGCAATGTTACAACCACGACAAACAAAGTGAACCGACCCAACACCAGATTCAGTCAATCAAACAGGCGGTAGTTCAACTAGCTACAACCAATATACCTCACCTCACACAGGTCACACCTGCCACACAGTGAGTGTACACACTTGCCTTGACGTCGTATTGTCGTGCGTTTGTTTACGTCCTGTAATCTTAACCTAGTTGTATTGTTGTTTACGTATTGTATGCCAATTGTCTGTATATACTTGAAAATGTGTTCTTTTTTTCGCTTCACTCACCTATTCGCCGCTGACCGGTGGAATGTTTGTGCACCCACATCGCAACTCTTGTTTTTGTTCTAACTATACGTGAAATTTTCATTCTGTGTTTTTTATTTTTTTTCTATAGACTGATATTTTCTTTTTTTCATTGTAATTCATCCATCTATTTTTTTAATATTTATCCCTGGGCTTATTGTTTGCTTTTTTGTGATCATTAGTATGAATTATTTGGATGATGAGCTGGGGATAGAACTGGAGCCCGAAAGTAATTTTTTCACACAACATTTGGATCTCGGTGACAAAAAGATATATGAACAATGCACATACAAGATTCCTTCCACCATTGTGAAAAACTCATTGGAGTTGGCCATATTGCAAGTCAATATAAGATCGCTGAAGCAAAACTTTGAAAAACTGAAATACTTACTCTCCAGTTCAATAATGTTTGATATTATCCTATTATCAGAGACTTGGATTGATGACTGTTCATCTAAATTTTTCCAGATTGATGACTATGATTTAGTGACCGCTTCGCCGGAAAAAGAAAGAACGAGGGGTAAAGGATCTGCTATTTATGTGAGCAAAAAATATAATTACATGGTCAGTGACAAGTACTCAAGTGGCACAGAGATTGCATTTCAGGCAGTTACTATTGAGCTGTTTAACCCAAATAAAAGAAATATAGTTTTTATCTCCGTTTACAGGTCTCCCTCTTATCAGTCTTCCCTTTTTATGAATTTTTTAGACACATCACATTTTGACACATTGTTTAATGATAAACTAGTAGTTATTGGCGGTGATTTTAACATTGATATCTTGGATAATTCGCAAACAGATTTTATTGATCTCATGGCTTCTAAAGGATTCTACCCAACAATCAATAAGCCGACTCGTATAACACAGACATGTTCCACTCTGATCGACAACATATTCATCAACAACGCGTCTCTAGTCTCTTCCAGTGGCATAATAACACATGATATCAGTGATCACCTGCCAACTTTTTGCACTCTGACGTACAATACTGTTTCACCCACAACATCGCATCAAAATAGAAGATTATTCAATTTTAAACATGCTGACAAATTGATACAACAAGTCAGAGTTGAGATGGACAAGTTCTATGAGATATCAGAAGCCGAAGAATGTGCCAACTTCCTACTACAAACATGTGTAACTCAAATCGACAAATTATCAAATACTAAAAAGAGCCTGAGGAAACAGCCTCAACAGCCGTGGATTGACAAAAAACTCTTAGCAGACATCAATCTAAAAAACAAATTACATCTCAAATACGTCAAGAAAGGTAAAAAAGAAGACTTTCAAATATTTAAAAAATTTCGCAATAGATTAAAAAGCGAAATACAATTGGCAAAACAGAAATACTACCTTGAGCAACTAAAACGTCATCAATGCAATAAACGAATGATGTGGAACACATTACTAACCATAACTAACGTGAAAAAACGAAAGGAGATTTTACCGTCCTGTTTTATTCACAATGATGTTTTACATGAATGCCCAACAGACATTGCTGAAGAATTCAACATGTATTTTACTAACGTTAATCTTAATATAGCAAGAAATATGCCGCTTACCAACGTACACCATAGGATGTTTCTCGATCATTTAAAGACGTGTGAAAGCAACAAATTCGTGTTTCAAACTATTCCAAATCTTGTCGTACACTCCATAATAACTCAACTGAAGAGTGGCAAGAGCGCACATGACGGTCTCACAGGTGAAATTCTAAAACTAATTGCCTCGTCATTCCTCACCGAAATTACACACATGATTAACTTATGTATCACACAATCATGCTTTCCGAGTTCTTTCAAAATTGCGCGTGTTATTCCAATTTTCAAACAAGGTAACAAGCAAAACTTTATTAACTACAGACCTATATCAATTTTAACGCCTATGTCTAAAGTACTAGAGAGAATTATATATAATCAACTCATGGATTTTTTTACTACACATGATCTTCTATTTGACTTTCAATTTGGTTTTAGAAAACAACGATCTACATACATGCCAATCGGTCTTTTAACTCAACTAATTAACAAAGCACGTGGTTCTAACTCAATCGCGCTCACAATTTTCCTTGACATAAAAAAAGCTTTTGATTGTGTAGATCACGCTATCCTGCTGGACAAACTCCGCTTCTACAACTTGGCCGATTCAACAATAAAGCTTCTCAAGGCATTCCTGTCAAATCGCCTGCAATTTCTTGATTTTAATGGTTGTTGTTCAAGTACAAAAGAAGTCAAAATGGGAGTACCTCAGGGTTCAATTTTGGGACCATTACTGTTTTTAATCTATGTTAATGACCTTTTTAAATGTAGCACTTCATCGCAATTTTTAATGTTTGCTGACGACACTGCTGTTTTTATCTCAGCCTCTACACAAGATGAATTGACGAGTAAAGCCAACAATCTTTTAAGTAACATATCAGATTGGTTCAAAGCAAATAGACTACGGTTAAACACTTCTAAGACGAAATATCAAATATATAATTTCACCAAAAATGACCTGAGTGATTTAAGCATATCAATTGACAATGCTCGAATTGATCACTCGCCAGTGGTGAAATATCTGGGGGTGATGTTGGATAATGACCTCAAATTCCGTGCTCATATCAAGTATACAACTTCAATAATTAACAGGCACATTGGAATTATTTCGAAGGCTCGTAAGTTTTTAACCTCTGAACACGCGCTTTTATTATACAATGCCTTAATTCAACCTTTCTTATCGTATTGTAATTTAAATTGGGCATTGGGGTATCCTACCCATTACAATCCCTTAATTGTTGCGCAAGAGAGAATCATGAGGATTATCGACATGGCTCCATATGGTTCACATACAAGCCCAATTTTTAAAAAATATAAGGTACAAAAATTTCGTGATCTCGTCAAATCAAACTGTATGGTTTTAATGCATAGTTTTTTAACCAATTCACTTCCCCCATGTATTTCTCACTATTTTATTTTGAAACTCAATACAAGAAACCTAAGAGAAAAACATCATTTTGAGGAGCTAAGAGTAAATAACAATTATGAAGAACATTGCATGTTTATCAAGGCACCCAAGTACTGGAATCAGATAGTTGCCAAAAATATTCCGTCTCTCGTGAATGTTCCTCCTACTAAACGTAAACTCAAACAAGTTACGAACAAGCTGATTATGGACAATTACTGATTAGTGACTCAGTGATCTGGTTGATGGTGACAATGATGACAATGTTGATGGTAATGATAGCTGATAGCACCAATGTTCATAGTTGATTGTGAAAATATCACGTGTACTTAGCTCGGTTCATTTCCTCGGCTCATCATCTCCATATTTTTATTATTTTTTGTTATTTATTTTTATTAATTTGATCTGTATTGATCTACTTTTGTTTTGGTTGACCAAAAATTGAAACGACGACTTTTTCTTTTCTTTACTTCACAATTGTTCCTAGTTGCATGATTTAGAATTATTATAAATTAATTCAGTGGTTGAGACAGGATTCTTCCTTACACCCTGAAAATATCATTTTTGCAACTGTTTTTTTTTGTGTGATGTTCTTCTTGTTCTGGTTCGAGTGTGAAATAAACTTTCTTCTTCAAAAAAAAAAAAAAAAA
>OU696587.1:6279992-6282492 GCA_916048095.2 Sacculina carcini | reverse complement strand
CAATGAAATATTAAAATAGCGGTGAATGAAAAACAGACGCAAAACGTGAAGAAGCAATGAGGTGAAGACATAAGAGACAGAGGATGAGGGACAAAAGAGCGAGAGAGCAAGTGAGGTGAAGATACAGAATGAGTAAGTGAGGCACAGTAAGGTACAGGTAGATAGCGTAAGATAAGACAGATAATGAGCTAGAGTTGTACATAAACTCAAAAACTGAAATATATTAGACAGGCGCGCGTGAGGCAGTAATGCCCACGACGTCACAACCCAACAACACTTCCAACACGACTCCACACTCACACCGTGACATATGGGAGCAAACACACACACACACATCCACACGCACATCCACACACACACACACACATCCACACGCACATATCACACACACACACATCCACACGCACATCCACACACACACACACACACATCCACAAGCACATATCACACACACACACATCCACACGCACATATCTCACACACACACACACTCTCTCTCTCTCTCACTGCACACGATCACAGCACAAGAGTATGGAATGAGGTAGAAAGAGAGAGAGATGGGAAAATCACCAGTGAAACGCCACTCTGTCAGCCAGACCATTGTTGACATGACGATCGAGTGCGTTGTAGCACATGTTGGTGACGGCGCCCTGCATCCACTGTACGTAGACTCGCCCGCGGCGTGCGTCGAAATTGTACTCGCACATCGGGCCCGTGTGCCAGCGCTGCCAGTGAAACTGCTCGGCGATTTTTCGCCAAAACTTGTCCGGCTCGTCGACGGATTCGCCGTACATCCGGCGGTACTGCTGCAGCGACGGACAATGCGACACGGACACAATGTCCGCCGGAGCGACGTACATCGGCTCCGAGAAGCCCTCCACTGGCACCGCCATTGCCAGCACACACACACGGGCGGATACAGGACAACAAGTGTGTCAGACAACACACACACACACAAGGTCTCCTGTACGTTGTACACACACACACACACATTAGTTCGTTTAAGTGCATATGTATGGCTATATATGTAAATATGTGTATGTATGTGTGTATATATATGTATAATGCTACTTTGTATGTAGCTATTTGATGATTTAAACTGTCTGTCATTATGTATTGTTTTCAATGTTATAATTCATGTCCGTCTAAGAGCATCAGCTCGATGGACATTGTGTCCTGTATTTGTGTTCTTATATTCATCTGACTGTGTCTGTTGTGGGCAATAAACTATGAACTATGAACACACACGAATGATCAGGTGCGTTCAGAATAGTCTAGAAATGAAACGGCCCAATGCACGACAAAGTTCGCCATCACAGAATGCAGTATATGTGCAATGCCAACAATCAATACGCCTAATCCGGTGGTTCGTAACCTATTAATCTCTGATTTCCCGCTTATTCATGATAAGCGCCAGCCCCTCAATATTCACAGCAGCTGCGCTGAGAAATCAAATAAATTCAGTTGTTCCAGTCAATTAAATGCGAGAAACTAATTAGAAGCGAAATTGGGGACCAGATAAATCAGCGATAAACACATAGATACCATTGCCTTAAGAAAATCATCCAGACATTAAACACATCTTCTTGTAAATAGTACAATTTCCCAAACGATTGATCGCAAATCAATAAGGAATGAAGAAGCATGTAAAAGGAACATCAGTGAGCATGTTTTATAAAAGCTGCACCAGAAAAAATAGGAACCAATTTACAAAAACCACTGAATAAACATGTCTCGAAGCCTGGTTTAAACCAAACGTTTAGATTTTATTCTGCACGACAATGCCCTAAACAGCTACCAAGTCAAAACGCACCCGCACGACCTACTCACGAACAAAACAATGAATCGAACTGCAAATGCAAGGTTACCTTGTAGCAAGCGTTGGTTTTAAAGATTATTATCAGTAGAGCTGCCAAATCAGGTTGTTTTGCCAAAATAACAAAGAGAGATATCAGTTTATTACACCAGACGTGTCATATTTAGTAGATCGTTTTAATGGTTTGAGCTGCAATCATTTAAATTATGAATATTTGCATTGTTCTCTATTAGTTTTAATATCAGTTGTTCAGTTGTATCAGATATTTACAGTTTTCTAACTGATGATATGCTTGTGGCTCCACTATTATACAATACAGCTAGTGAAATCGGCTGATAATTTATAATTACAATAATTTATTTGACTGCACGAAAATACACTTCAATAATACATGAGATATACAATTCTTGTTGTTTGCAATATTTGGCGCATATGCTGCCAATGTTGCGTGTGTGTCACTGTTTGTCACGATACAGCATGTTTTTCTGCTTGGCTCGTCAAGGACACTGAAAATTGCTCGCCACCGTAAAAATGATTTACACACCGGAGGTGCGCGCAATTGTGGCGCACGTGTCATAATTGAATCACTCGACAATGCATTGTTCCATTGTTGAAACAACGATTCTATTTTCGCAAGAAACACATTTTTTTCAAACCGACCATTTTCACTGTAGTTTTTTTTCT
>OU696587.1:6262492-6277492 GCA_916048095.2 Sacculina carcini | reverse complement strand
ACACACACACACACACACACACACACTGACACACATACACACACACGTGTATGTTTGCAGTTGACGTGTGACAGTGAGGACTCAGTCATGCTGTGGTAAAGGTGAGTTACACTACGCCTGAGGCATTACCCCACTGTTTACCCCACTGTTTACCCCACTGTAGTTACCATCCCATTACCCGGCCATGCTTCCTAGCTCAATATATCAAAAGAATAGACAAACTGGTTGCACGACCCCACTTACCCCATAGTTTTTTCCCCACAGTTACCCCCACTTAGCTTGTTTACCCACTGAGTCACTCGGGGGTGCTCATTCGTGTTGAGTGGGTGAAAGTGTTTTTCCCCAGCGAAATATTTTTGCTGACTAATTAAGCCATTTGTTTGTGATTTTTTTGTTTTGGCATCGATCCAAAAAATGTTCCCTATTCGCCATTTGTCTTTATATATAATTATTATGCTGTTAATTACAATCTAATTTAATTACAGTCTGCTTAGAATCCTAAGATTCTGTGTCAAGTATTTTTAATATTACACTATCTGATTGTATAATTTTTTAGTAGCAGAATAATATATTTTTGTACGAAATTTTAGCAACCCAATGAGATAGCTTGTCAATCCAGCTTTGTATTATTAAATTATTCAATTATTTATTTCTTTTGATATAAATTATACTTAATTTCAATTTGCAAAAAAATCGTGTACTGAATTAACATTTTATTACAAAATTTAATCAAATATAAGTGGAATTTATTTCCCTCGTGATAAAACTGAAATAATTTTAGACACAATCATCTTTAATCTATTATCTTCAATTATCTTTAATCTACACGGTTTTTGTCATCATATTAATTGTGTTCCGAAAACAAACAGCTAAATATAAAAATTCAATCATATTAGTGTAAACATAGGTTCTAAAATATATTCAATACAAAACGTTATTTCCATAGTAAAAGCTTAATCGAAAATCACCGTTGAACATAATAATAATCATAATAAAAATATATAATTGAATAACAATAGGAAAAAAACACGAAAAATAATAGCTGAATCTGACCGCATGAATGGGCGTTAGCTTCAGTAAAAACTAAAAAGCGACATGTATAAAGAGCGAGTGAGAAACACAGAGAAAGAGATCAGATAGAGCTGAGATGAGCTCTATGATCAAGTGAGATAATTTACATAACAACCAGGAGTAGAGGCGCAGTATTTTTGATGAATAAACACTCCACCATACACAGCACTATCACACACACACACACACACAAACACACACAACACCCATAATATCATTCATTTTCGCATTCGCACAACACACAACCGCTCATTTCATATAGGAGCCATCTCATTTGCGCCAAACTTCATGATTTGTCATTCCAACACACACACATACATACACACATACATACACATACACACACATGTGTGTACATGTGTATGTGCGAATGTGTGTGTGTGTATATATAACTGGGTGTGTGTATATATGTGTGTATGTGTGTGTATGTGTGTGTATGTAAGTGCATTTATGTGTGTATGCGTGTGTGTGCGTGTGTAAATGTGTATGTGTGTGTATATGTCTGTACGTGTATGTGTCTGTACGTGTATGTATCTGTACGTGTTTATGAGTCTGTACGTGTATGTGTGTGTGTGTGTATGTGTGTATGCGTGTGTGTGCGTGTGTAAATGTCTATGTGTCTGTACGTGTATGTGTGTCTGTACGTGTGTGTGTGTGTGCAAAGACAAGCGTGTAGGAGCACCCCCTAGGGAAGTATTTCAATCAACACTGAAGTATCATAAACACACACACACATACACGTATAATTTGCTTCGCAAGGATTTTGACAACCTGACAAGGATTTTGGTTGTAATTTATGACAATTCCCGGGAGTGCGGCTGTGAATTGAAAATTTAATGTGAAGTTTCAGTATTAACGTGCCTCGTTATGTACGGAACTTTCACTGGCCAAACTTTATTGCCAATGAAATGAGCGCACTGCCGTTACTATAGACAATTTTCACTGCAGGGACGCCTAATGTGATAACATCTATTAAGTTGGCGTAATACTCTATGGGCTGAACTATCGTGTGAATAGTCTCATAATTGAGAAATTGGTATATACACACATAGCGAATAAATTAAGACGAAAACTATTTCAACCCTTGTATAATTTAAGTAAAATATTTAAATATAAACACACAAATGAATTAAATCAAATAATATACTAATTATACTTCAATTTGTTTTTTAATTTTTTCCGTGTAATGATCTTTACAGGATGTTATAAGCGAATATGGCACATAATATGACGCCACTGTGTATGAGGCTCCAGTGATGTCTTTGAAGCCTAACTCTAGCTCACGTGCTCGAGATGAAAGCCGATCGTCCAAGGAGCGGTCCAAGTTCAAGTGGCGTCCAAGTTTCATTCGCTGGAGTAAAGTGGTGACGTATCCTGTGAGCTCATCAAAAACAGCGTTGTCTGATCAGGAGAACGTGCCGAGCAAGCCCTCCTCCTCATCCACCGCGCTCCGAGACTCCGTCAGCTGTCCTTCAACATCGAGAGGACCGACAGAGGTTGGAGAGCCGACGTCCAGCGCCTCGGAGGACGTCGGGCATGGCCACTTGAGCAGAACAACTACTCTGCAGCTTTCGAAACGAAGACCGTCCGATGACCTGCTGCATGCGACAAAGCCAGTAACTGAAAACGTGTTTGTTCTACAAGACAGTGCTGAGCCTTATATCACCACCTCTCCCACAAACACCGACTTCCCGAAGAACACATTGGACGATAGCAAGAATCTGAACGAAACGCGCATGGACTGTGAAAAAACAGACAAGCACGCTGCCAATGAAGGCAGTGGAATGACCAATAAAGCCTTACTTTCCTGCGGCAAACGATGTGTGGCGAAAATCAGAGGACTGCAAAGCACTAAAGAGCGAGATGAGATGGAAAACTACGATGATGCATCCACGATGGGCGCTATTCCAGCCAATATCCAGCAAACAAGATCTATTGACGCTTCTTCTCAAGAAAATACCATTCGACTATTTGAAAGACAAGGCAAATACAAGAAGAATATGGCTTGTGATAATCCCGCTGTTTCGGTTGAATCCAGGAACGCTTCTTGTAAGTACGAAAAGGGAGATGTCAATAGAGATGTAATTAAGGATAAAGCAGCTTCCAATGAGAAGTATAAAATAAATACTCTTTCACCTGGCTTATGTGACGCAATTAGAACAAAGCGAGTCAGACATGAGCCTAGCATCACTAGTATTGAAATAAAACTGGATAGTCGACAGCCCTCGGCCAAGCAAAACTACAGCTCGGTCAGTAGTCGGGGCAGTCAGCCAGTGACAGAATCTTCTTGCAGAGCAAAACAAGCAGAAATCACCAGCCAGCGTTACCCGCGACATAACTGTAAGCCCGTTTCTCCAGACCGAGTCTACGCTCCACCCAGTAGTTTGGCCCGACCGAAGCCGACAAACTCCATTGCCTTTTCCAGATCGTACTCATCGTTGCCTGGTTCATCTGGCGACCGATCCCCGTCGCCTGCGGGATGCCACCTCAACATGACCCAAAGCAGCACAGGTAAATTTCACACAGTCAGCTCATCGCGATCAAGAAGTGGCCCCCACGATTGTAGATCTCCTTTTTATAGTCGTGCCGATATGCAGCGGAGACCCAATAGTTCAGGGAATTCGACTATCCTACCACGACGAGCTATTGGTTCTCCGTATGGCTTCATAACACCAAGAGACACATCATCTACATATACTGCAGCAACAACGTGCCAAAACCGTGGAGGACATACAATGTGTGATCGCAAACTGTCACCATATACACGAAGTCAAAGTCCAAGCGTGGTAAGGTACACATCACGTTGCGGTTCTGGAGGAGGCGTTGTTCGCGTCACCAGGTTCTACAGACCGTACTCTCCTGTCAGATCATCCATTGATCATTTTGAGCGAATTCACCGCGCGCTCTCCAGCCCTGATATGAACATGAAGTCTCCCAACATTGTCAGGGCGGCAAGCAGGTCGACGTCTCCTGCTTCTGCGTCGTCCGCCAAGATCCTCTCTCCCGACGACGACAACGAAGAAAACCGAAGTCGCAGCTCCGACTGTATTCTTCGCACAAGAAGTCCATCGCCGAATCCGCACAATGAGCCGCTGCGCTACCAGCTTTATGTTCTCAAACTGCTGCGCGCCGCCAAGCAGTCGCCGCATTTCAAACGACTAAGAGGTTACTACAGCAGCGTTGAACGGTTGATGGAGCTGGAGAACTTGCTGGATTATCCGAAGAAGAAACCACGAGAGTTTTTCACATCCTATCAAGCATGGGAGAATATTCGAGCGAAGCAAAGAGCCCTAATGGAAATTAAATTGATATGTGATGACCTTGAGAGAGCCAGGCGAAGACGGGAATTCTTTGCCAATCGTTCAACGAACAAAAGTTGGTTAGGTGATCGATCAATACTGAGTCGGCAGCATTCTGTAGAAGACTTGAAACACTTCTACGATGATATTAATGACAGTCAGAAGCAGCTATCATACCCAGACCAGCAAGATCATCATCGTAGACAACATGAGAACTGTGTGCGAGCCGCAAGCACTTTATCGTCAGGACAGATGCAGAGCTTGAGAGGCAAGCTGAACAATATATATGGCTCTCAAAGCAGCATAGAATCTACGTCAAGCAGATACCGGGCGGAGTATTCTTTGGATAGATCCAAGACTGGTGCACGGCGTGAAAAAAATGATGAAACCTTGACTACATGCACAGTCAGCGCTCCGACCGATGACAACAACATGCTTGACAAGAACAATACATATGAACATGCGAGAAACTTGAACGCTCACAAATGGACCGACAAGGCAAACTTTGGTCACGGCAACAAAGAAGTGAATAGCTCAAAAGATGCTTCTCATTTTAGAGCTACGAGCACGAGCCCGATGTTTTCAGAAACTTCTCCACGCACAAGCTATTCAGCTGAGAATGAACGCATGTCTCGTGATCCAAACCAGTTTATTCTCGTACTGGATCCAACAACCCACAGCAAAGGAAAACGGAGAGTGGGTAGTCCAAGGTGTGGTAAAGTTAGAGGGGATTGTGACTTAACGTCAGATGAACGACACGAGATTGTCGAACGGTCAGAAAGAATACGGGGACTGCGCAATGCACGTCTGCGGAAACCACTGTCTATTGTAAAGTTGGACTGTACTGAGAATGACGGTCTATACAGTGGTGAAAGGATGAGTTCACAGTCATCGGTGCAGACTGTGATTGAACGCGGATCTACGCAAACAAAACATCATTGTCAACTTGAAACTGAATACCTTGCAAAACGTTCTCCGAAAGATATTGTCGACTTTGGTATAGGAGGAATCAACGGCACTCAAATATCTGGTGCTCGTAGTAGTTCAGCACCTCCTTGTTCCGATTCATTTGAGAATGCGAATTCACAAGGATACTGTACTAGTCCCGCATACACGCCCGATTATCTTCCCGAAAAGTCCATGTCGTCGATTGATCTGAGATGTCGCGGTGAAGGTGATCAACGTCGGCGACACAACACCGGAGGATCCGATGTGTCAAAGGATCGTTCACGCTCACCACCGTATCGCAGTGTTTCCTTCTCGGTCCAGCCAGCTCCGTCTAGCTCTCCACTGCCACACACGGACCATTCAGTGCCCAGCAGGACTAACGTAAATCGACAAGCTCAATGTTATTCGCCCCGTTGTCAACAGAGAGATGTGGCAACTGGTGTTCAAACCAAAGGTTCACCAATTTATGCATATGGACAATACCAACCGGCGCGTTTACGTGCTGCTCAAAGTATACGCTTTGCAAACGTTGATAAATCTATGAGTGTTCCCTACTTGACTGTGGATACTCGCCATCAGGTCAGAGGAATTCATCCCGGAAGTGTGAGACATCTGGCCGGTCGGTTTGAATCTTCCATTAGTGAGAGAAATTGTGAGCGAGCTCGAAGCTGGAGTCCTCCTAGAAGCGTGCGACAACTGGGGGCTGTTGTATCTCGCAAGAAAATTCTCAGTAAAATAGCCGATCTTCAACGGCGGTTTTGTCATTCGTCAGCGGAAAACGACGAACTGGACCAACTGAATGCCTTCGTGGAAAATGAACACAATAAACTGATGCGAATGAGACATGGAGGAATGGACTGTCTCAAACAAAAAGTGCAACCATCAAGAGAGGTCAGCTTGGGTGAGGCTCAAAAAGCATCAACTTCTCTCATTTGTGCCAGCGACTCAAACCAAGCTCAACAATCTTCATCAAGCTTATCGTATCGAAGTACCAACGCTCCTCGTGCGTTTGTGCATACCTCACAACGGTCCAGCAGCTATCACAGAACCTCTGCAGGAGGACCCGGTGGTAGGAGTGTGATTGATGCTTCCCCTCGCATGAAGGCCTCCTACCAACATTGCGTGACATCACAACCAACAGCACAGCAGCCTTGTTTGTCGAGAACATCAGCGGATGGTTCGGTATCTGCGTCAAGGAAGACTGTGTGTCAAACTCAAGCACCGACTGTTTTTCAGAATCACGCGGCTGGTGCCGGATGCGAGGCAATCGCCAGCAAGAGGTTCAGTAAGCACGAGCTTGCTCATCGCGACTACCGCACCACCTCATTCAAAACTGGTGAGCGAAACGTCTTCACTTATCCTCCTTCAAACTTGGCACCGATCAATTTAATATATTGATTAAATTTTATTAATAATAATAGTTCCTGGTAGCAGGATATTAAATTTCTCTAATAAATCATTGCCGAAGCCAATTAGGAAATTTCACAAAGTTTCATTATCAGACATACTTTCCCATTGTTTTTCTTCTAAATTACACATGAGTTTGGCTATATAATATCAATACTTTAGTGATTATTGGCAATATGGTGCAAATATATAATTTCTTTTAAAAAATTATAGCGAATACATTCTTTTTTGATAAATATGACGGATACAATGTCCATTCAACTAAAAGCGCTTGACAAATAGTGTTGTTAAATGTTAAATGAAAAAATGCTCTAAGTGACAACTGCTACACGGGAAGAAGCCGAAGCTTATGAACACAGGTGTGTCCCGTGCAGCTCGCTGTCACCACAGAAACGCTATACGCTAAACGCTATCCACGCTATGGCGCCACAAGGATGGAAGACGTATTAGAGAGGACCACCTCCCCAGAATGCATGACAACACATGACTGATATCTGGTACCATCATTTACTGCTGGGTGGACAGGGCTGTGGGATTATAGAATTCACTCAAGAAATTCTCCTGCGCCAAAATTATACTGCTGCTGGCGCATGTTGATACCGTGCATTTTCAGGTCGGCCTGATCCGACGAACTGGCGCAAAACTTCGACAGTGCTGACTAACAAAGCCCGATGCAGCACAGACTCGGCTGGGCGCAGCACCCAACACCATCGACGATGCACTTACTTTGGGGACAGGTCAGTTGTGCCAGCTATAACTGCCCGCCTTGTGTTGTTTTTCCTTGCTTGTCTTTCGAAGAAGTTAACAGAAATTATTGAGCAGTATTGGAGCAAATGGGTGCTTCTGTTCACCGAAATTGCATATACAAGAGCAGCTCCTACTAAAACCAACACCTACACATCTCTAAGAAAAAAGATGACAAGTTCATATAGCACATACGAGACCCCTAGACGTGATATTTGGAGTTAGTGATATTTTGGCCCCGGGTACGTCTGGTCTCGTTTCAGTCTCTACTCTCTTTAACTTTCCTAACTAACTTGGCCTAACTAACCTCACCCATCCTTACCTAGCCTACAATAGAGAGAAAGAAAAATAGAACCAGAAGACAGAAACAAGACCGAGTGTATCAGCAACATATCATCCTGGTTCACAAGATTTTGCAGGACACACACACACACACACACACACACACACACACACATATATATATATATATGCATGCACGCGCAAGAAATGACAGCTTCATTTGATGGGTTTGCTTGCAGTTTGAGAAGCTCGGGGGGTATCTGTCACACGAGGACGGTGACCGATGCTAGTTCTGTGGTCAGCTCCGCTGGAGGTGTTCCGTGTCGCGTGGTGCTGGCGCGTGCCCTCTACTCCTTCCGACCTATGACGTCACGGTGACACACACACACACACACACACAAATTATAGAGATATATGGAAAAATTTGAGTTCTCCAAGTTGAAGTATATGACAGTGGACCGGCAAACGTATCCAATCAAATAAATGTGAACGTATCTAAGTCAATATATGATTATTGGAAGGCGGGACACACACACACACACACACACACACACACATATATATAATTATATATATATATATATATATATATATATATATATATATATATATATATATATAAGTTACCAGTATTTTTGGACATTTTTGAAATTCCTACGCTGTTAGTTCCTACAACATCCTCCTCTAGCTGATTCCAGACATCAACACATCTGTATGGGAACATTTGCTTCTCTCAAATATCTCTGAAACACCTTGCCGTTTTCAGTTATCTACCACGATCCTTCTTGTCTTAATTATCCCAAACAATACAATGTTCTCTATCAAGCTTATGCATAAAAAAATTGTGTTTAAACATCAATCAAGTTGTCCTTTAGCCTAGAATGTGTCAGTGTAAAATAATAATAATAATAATAATAACAATAATCGTTCAATTATTGTAATGGCGAAATTCGACATTAAATTTTACTATAAGAACGATTAAAATTACATATATATATATATATATATATATATATATATATATATATATATATATATATATACATGGATACACTCATAATCATATACACGCAGACGTAAAAATACAAAAATACATATATGGAAAAATATACACCGTAATCACTCAAGTATAATGCTCCATCCACGTTTGAATTGAAATACTGGTCCTTTTTTGACATACCCAAGTATAATACTCCCGCCAAGTTTTTAGATTTGTATATTTTGTTGATTGAGTGAATTATATAATTGAGTGAATTATATATTATGTTGATTGAGTGAATTATATATTTTTTGTAGTATATTGATTGATATAATACCACAAACGTACCATGAATATTTATTCATAATTTGATCTCGGCTTACACAAAATTTGACTTTGTAAACTGCTATTTCTCACATACTCAAGTATAATGCTGCTGCCCCATCTTTTCATGTTGAAATTTGACACGAAAACGTGAGCTGATTATACTTGGGGTGATTACGCTACAAATAACTCAATTTCAATTTCACTCGTTCACGAAATGTCTGTGTGTGTGTGTGTGTGTGTCTGTGTGTGTGTGTGTGTGTGTGTGTGTGTGTGTGTGTGTGTGTGTGTGTGTGTGTGTGTGTGTGTGTGTGTGTGTGTGTGTGTATGTCTGTGTGTAGAGAGTTGGCACTTCGCAGAGGTGATGTGATTGTGTTACGTCGTCGTGTCGACTCTAATTGGCTGGAGGGTGAAGTGAACGGTTACGTCGGCATTTTCCCCACAAACTATGCTGAGGTCACACGCCCCACTCTCCTCATCACACTACCTCGCACTTATAAGCAACCAACTCATCCCCACTGATGACATATCAAAAATATTTTGCCTTCTCAATTTAACATTTCTCACTTTTCTATTTGTAATATTTTTTCATTTTTGTTCGTAATTATTTATATTAATCTTCGAGTGCCACTGGACTTGCCTGTGATTAATAATAATTCCAATAATAAAGTGTATGTATGTGTGTATGTGTGTGTGTGTATGCGCGTGTATAAAGGCGACATTTTATCTCACATCTAGTGAATTCAAATATTATATCAATGTTTTTATTTATCTTTCAAAGTTATATTTTGTATTTAATATCATGTAATATTTACTCACGTATATTTTTAGAATTATTTTTGAGTCTGCAATGAAATTGAGAAATTAGAAGCCGGAAAACATACACCCAGAAAACAAGTAATCAATTTGACATTTTCCCTACACATATTGCAAATATATGCTATATTTCAGAGTAATAACGATTTCTTTGCTTATTCATCTTTTTATTGTCTTATTCTTGGCTTCTTTGTCGGCTTCTTCTGATAGTGCGAGGTCATTTACATACAACTAATGTAGTCACATCTGATTACATTCAATTGACGACTTTGCAATCTGATTTGTCATCTGAAAATAGCTGTCAATATCATTTGCCATTTGTCTTCGAAATAGCTGTCACAAGTGTGCTGACACACACACATACACACACACACACACACACACACACACACACACACACACACACACACACACACACACACACACACACACTCACACAGGCAGACAGACAGATAATTGCATTAACTAGGCTCGACATATCTTCATTGATAGCGTGTCGTTAGGATTTTGGCGCGTAGCCAAGGTCGACGAAGGTCAGTGGAAAAGTTTCAGCTTTTAATTGCCGATAAGTGAGGACGAAAAAAATGAGAAAGTTCTGTTTGAAAAATGTCCCGAGAATGAGGTATTTACGAGAATTTTCGTTGAAGCGGTTCTGATTGTCAGCGTAAATACTCAATTTAACAGAAATTCTGTTAATTGAAGTGCTAAAATTTTCTGTTAAATTAAAGCGAATAAAGAACGAATTATCAGAAAAATTAAATTTGTTTATAATACCAATTTTACACGCGGGCAATTTTTTCGGCAATTTTTGCTCTATAATTATATTTTCAATTGAATTTTAAAACTAACCATTACCATTACTATAAAGCCAGAAATCTCGGACGAGTGGAAGCGCTCTTGCAATCTGAGCACGAGCATTTTCCACAGGCAAAACAAATTTTTCTACGGCTTTTTGCTGATTCTACGTTTGATAAGCCATCTTGAATTGAGTAGCAGTATTTCGCC
The DNA here is from genome assembly GCA_916048095.2 of Sacculina carcini. Taxonomy (NCBI): domain Eukaryota; kingdom Metazoa; phylum Arthropoda; class Thecostraca; family Sacculinidae; genus Sacculina; species Sacculina carcini. The sequence goes on along the minus strand of OU696587.1, from coordinate 6,266,617 downwards.
TCTCTTTGCAAAGACAACCAATAGAAAACAAGAAAAAACGACGGATGAAAAAAGGCTAAAAAAGGAAGCTACTCAAATCTCTCACCAGCGAATTCAGACGTTATTTTGAGGACGTATCCATATAGCCATCTCAACATCGCATAGTTCAAATGCGAATGCAGATGTGTGTGTGTGTATGTGTTTGTATGTCTGTCTGCCAACATACCAATTGCAAATTCGTGACGCTTGCTGTGTTTGTTTTCAGATAGTGCCATTAGGGATGTTCCGTTCCCAGCCGTAGCTGTTCCTGCGTACCAACAAAATCCATCGCAGCATTAGTGTGTGTTTGTCTGTGTATGTGTGTGTGTGTGTGTGTGTGTGTGTGTGTGTGTGTCTCTGTGTGTGTGTTTGTCTGTGTATGTGTGTGTGTTTGTGTGTGTGTGTGTGTGTATGTGTGTGCTGTTTTTAGCGCAAACTATCGCATGCGTTGGCACGTTCGCCTGCAAAACATTTCGGCAGTCGAAATAGAATAGAATAGAAAACTATGACAAATATAATAATATAATTAATGAATATTTTAGCTTAATTCTCGTGCATATTTTTGTAGAGTTATCGCACAAAATAAGCAGCAATAAATGAGTCAGTATTAACCACTATATCGTAGATCAGAGGTTCCTAACCGTTGGGTCGTGACCCCCTAGGCGGGTCGCAAGGTCACTTCAGGGGGTCGTGAAAGTCGCCTGGAAACGTTTGCATCCGTCAGAATTTGCTAAGAATTTCATATTATGAACACCTGATGTTATTTCTTTGTATTTTCGAATAAATTCAATAACGATGACATTAAAGTATAGAATGTGATAATAATTCAGTATATAGGTGTTTTTCTCACTTCTCATATTCTTATTGGGGGGTCATGGGCCCTCCACATCTGACCTGGGGGTGGCGAAAAGGAAAAGGTTGGGAGCCCCTGGTCTAGAAAAATGTTTTTATTTTCTCACTAACAAATAATAAACTAACTTTTCTCCACTACTGAACACTTTGAATTTTAACAAACATTTCAATTGATATTAGCCGAAGAGTTTTCGGAATTTTGTTTTTATATTGAAACGATTAATTTTGCAATTAAATACGATTTATTTAGTGAGATTATTCTATTCAACTCAATGTGGTGACGTGTTTGACTAACTAACAAAATACATTGTGTTCTTGAAAAAAGCGTGTTTCTTGTGTATAATAATAATAATAATAATAATTATAATAATAATAATAATAATATTTTTACCAAGATGGAGATGATGCCAAGGTTTAATTTGGCGCAATTTATTCAAGACAGTGGCCCAGAAAAATAAATCAATATGTGACCCTCACAAACACTGACACATTGACACACTGACACACTGACACATTGACACACTGACACACTCACACATTGACACACACACTGACACACACACACTCACACACACACACACACACACACACACACACACACACACACACACACACACACACACACACACACACACACACACACACACACACACACACACACACACACACACACACACACACACAAAGAAAAACAGAAGCATTGGGCATCAGAGAAGATTTGCATAGAAGATTTCAGAGAAGATTTGATATTACATTTTAATTTGTCTCTGTTTACGGGAAGTATCCAGAAATGCAATCCTTGTGTTAACGGGGTGTAGGCGGTGTGTGTGTGTGTGTGTGTGTGTGTGTGTGTGTGTGTGTGTGTGTGTGTGTGTGTGTGTGTGTGTGTGTGTGTGTGTGTTAGCGTCGGTTTAGGAAGGCGTGTGAGGGAGATATGACATGATTCCCGGCTTATAGATTCCAGTTTACATAGCATCATGGAGCTGGCATGATGTCTGTCTGTCTGTCTGTCTGTGAGTGTGTGAGAGTGAGTGGGAGAATGAACTACTCTATCATGTTGTTTTTTAATAATTTTCTAGCGGCAGAAGGATTTCGATGGAAATCGGTTTGCTCCGGTGTGAGCCGTTGATAAAAGGTAAATATATTATTTTTCTGCTTAAACAAATCAATGATAATCGTTTTCTTCTTTGACTTTGCTCTTTGTAAATTTTCTCATCACCCTGCTGTATGTTCTGAAGGCAAATGCATTAATTAATTATAAATTGGAGGTGCCAGTATCAACAAAACACGTTCTCTTTGAATTATTTCGGCATCAATTTGAATATGATGTGCGGAAGATTAAAATATATTATGATTTGATAAGGTTTATCTATATTATAGATATTTAAATGTAAATTTAAACAAATTATTTTACTAGAATTTACTTGACAAATCTATTTTTTGTGTTAAATTTGAGATAAAAATGGGCTCATTTTTAAAAATACAAGTATATTTCACACGAACAAAGTATATAAAATATTCACAAAACAGTTTTCAAAAAATATTTTCAGGGTGTAAGGAAAACCTCTGTCTCAACCACTGAATTTATTTCACAAATTTCACATCCATGCAACTAGGAACAATAGTCAAAAATCGTTTCAATTTTTGGCCAAAGAAAAACAAACGTAGATCATTACAGATCAATGTACACAAAATTGATTATTTTTTTAGATTGTTTGTTCGAAGCTGATTATTCTTTTATGCGTTGTCACTTTCTTCTTGTTGATTGTCTGTAAGTGTAAGTGTAAGTGTGTGTTATTGTGGACCACCGCCATAACACAGGTAAGACACCTGGGTTCCAGGGGTTCAAACTGAGGTAAGAGGTGCAAGGATATCTGTGATAAATTAAAGAACATATTTAACCTCTGCTTTATATTTTCTCTTCACGGAAAAACTTTTTGCTTAAATAACAATTTTTTCTTAAAGGAATGTTGAGCTGTATGAACTAATATAAATGAATAAAAAATGAATAAAAAAGTTTCACTTGGTACTTGGACTCTTGTATTTTTAACCTTTTCATCTTTAGCTATCTTAGGAATCCAGCGAGAGAGAGTGAAGGTGTGAGATCGTGAAGTGGAGAGGACAAAAGGAGACGAAGAAGAGAAGGAAGGAGAGAGAGAGCGAAGGAGGTGTGAGATCTGACCGCTGACAGGGGGTGTCAGCACTGAACAATGTTGAAAGCCTGTGATGTGTTATGATGGCAGAGAAATGGTGACAGGTCGTACAGGTCTTCGTCTTCGGCGAGAAAGCGAAACGGACGAGAGAGCTGTGAAATTTCTCAAAGTCAGACATCCATCTCCACCCCCACTCATCCCTACTAACAATCCCCCCAACACAACACAACCAAAAACCACAATTATCCAATTATATCATTTTCTTGCTCAATTATTTGTACTTGTTTCCTGAGTAATTTTGTTCTTCATCAACAAATTATCTTATTGATTTCTATTAGATTTATTTATTCTGGCTTATTAATTAATTCTATCAATACATCATTCATATTTTTATATTTCTATTATATTAACTGATTTGTATTTAATCATTAGTGGTTGTCTATTTAATAAATCAAATTCCATGGCCATTTTCCAAAAATCAAATATCTTGCAAGTCAACGTGTATTTATTTTAGAAATCGTAGATGCAACATTGCAACTCCATTTTGCACGAAGACATTTTGCCAGTCAACATTTTTTTACACTTTGCACGTGGAAACAGGAGCTGGCCGCCTCCTCCCCCGAGAGACGAAACTGGCGCGGTATTTTCATCTCGCTGCTGATCATTTCTGCTGTGAGTGGCATCATCTCTTCGGCCGTGTTTCTGCTCTACAAGGAGAGCCTGCATGAAAGGTGAGACCCAATTACCTGGTGGTCAAGCCTCGGGCATCTTGCGCTAAAACAACGCAAATATCGACTAAGCGGCCTTAGCTAATTGAAGACCCCTAGGCGAAGTGAATTTGGTGGCTCCTGATGGAGTAAAAATATGTGTAAAGCCAAATACCAAAAAAATACCAAAACACATTCTTAATAATCCAAACACTCGATGATCCGTATGTCCCATCTTTCATGATTAGCACAGTGTATATAATTCTACTGATGAGTCCAGTACGAGCTGCCCCCATTAATCGTTGACCCTAAGCGACCATCTAGTTTGCCTATGTTTAGGGCCGTCATTGGCTATGTTTAAATACTTGATAGAACCCAAGAAGAGAGTATGCTTC
>OU696587.1:6242492-6257492 GCA_916048095.2 Sacculina carcini | reverse complement strand
CACATGCACACATACACACACACATGCACACACACATACACACACACATGCACATAGTATACAGTTACAGTATGTGATTTTTATCAGTCATGTCTGACTAGAGTATTTGGTCGGTTGATTTTGTGCAGTGTGCATAGAAAAGCCAACGCAAAAGCCTCACGTATATATTTCGTAGCTTGCAACAAACACGTTGCAATGCACGATGAAACGTGCACAACATCACGTCTTATTGGTGTTCATACAGGCTGTCAACGAGAGAAAATCATATTTGTGGAGAAGCTTACAAAAATTAAATCCTATACAAAACCAAGCGTGTGCGTTTGTGTATGTCTCTGTTTGTGTGTGTGTGTGTGTGTGTATGTGTGTGTGTGTGTGTGTGTGTGTGTGTGTGTGTGTGTGTGTGTGTGTATGGTGCCAATATTCCTACAGGACAATGGAGGGCAAGCCGTGTCGTCTCAGCACTGGATGTGGTCCATCAAATCAGGGTACACCCAACACCCATCACTCATCACCCAACACCCATCACCCATCACCCATCACCCAGCACACACACACATACATACAAAGACAAAAGGAAGCTTGAAAGAATACAGAGTGGCGACAAGGATGGGGGAAGAGCTGAAGGAATTGAGCTATGAGAATGATTAGCTAGACTTTGTCTGCCGACTCTGGAGAAGAGGAGATTGAGAGGTGACTTGATCAACGTGTATAAAAATAAGACCGGAATGGAGAAGATTGACAGAGAGGATTGCTTAGTGTGGGATGGATCAGATAGAAGAGGTCATGACATTAAACTGAAAAAGACGAGGTGTATTAGCAATGTGAAATTGTTCAGTTTGCCTAGTAGATGCGTGTGGACGCATGGAACGGCTTGAGTGTACAAATAGTGAATGCAGTGAGTGTTTTATGAAATTCAAAGAGAGGCTGGATAAAGCTGGATATTGACAAGGAGACAGGACAGCTCGAGCTTAGCTCATTTCCTGTAGCTACAAATATGTGAGTACAAATATGTGAGTACAAATATGTGAGTACAAATATGTGAGTACAAATATGTGAGTACAAATATGTGAGTACAAATATGTTAGTACAAATATGTGAGTACAAATATGTGAGTACAAATATGTGAGTACAAATATGTGAGTACAAATATGTGAGTACAAATATGTGAGTACAAATATGTGAGTACATACGTGCATGATATTAGATATAGCGCCGTATAGATGACAAGGCTATTACAGAGTTGTATTTGGGAGCGTTGTGTGTATGTTGATTGCAATGTATTGATTGAGTGTAGCACGGAAATATGTCCTATCGACCCTACTTGCCTACTGATTTAGCTATGTATGTCTGTGTGTGTGTGTATGTGTGTATGTGTGTCGCTTGTAACTTCTTGCTTATATTGTTTGGCTGAAAATTTCAGCTACCGTTACTATATTATGTATTTATCCACAAAACAGCCAAATTTGTATATTTGAACATTTTATTTAGCGAAAGTTTCATAAACATCATCGGACAATTATGAGAGGTTCGATTGTTGACACCGCGCGTGTTTTTGTGTTTTGTCACCGCTGTTAATTGCAGACATATGTCAGTTTTGACGGTCGCCGCAAGATGGCGTGGTAATCGCAGTCGCTGGTATAAAAAACCCGCACTTGAGCAGGACATCCAGATGGCCTCGTGGACGGCTGATGGCCGTGTCATCTTGGTTGCCGGCAATGACCTTCTGCTGAGAACAGTGACCCGTGCGCGAGCGATCAGCCAATCATCGTCCACTCGTCATGTGACCTCAAACGGACAGGTCAACGACCTCTACAACGGAATCGCTGACCCCGTCTATTCAGGTCAAATTCAGTGACACAAAATCGATGTCAGTTCAATTTGACAAACATATCAACGTCCTGACAAGCAAGTGCTTTGTAATAATCACATTGTCTCATATTCCTGCTCGTTTCTCACTGTCTGTCTGTCTGTCTGTCTGTCTGTCTGTCTGTCTGTCTGTCTGTCTGTCTGTCTGTCTGTTGATGATCGACATGCATGGAGATTGCAGTTGCATGTAATTTATACAGCGTTTGCGCTCTTCCCATGCCCTCTGTTTTAGCTGAAATAATAATAATAATAATAATAATCCTAATAATAATAATAATAATTGAATATCTTAAAATGCTAGAGGTTTTTCTGGCATTACGCTTGACTGGATGAATGGGGAAATTAAGCAGGAAGAAAAAACATCACGTGTTCATGCTAACTTCATCTAACCCATGTTGAATTTCACTTATGTGCTGGGGCTGCTGGGGGCGTGCCATTGTCAGCAAAGAGCACAATAATTCAATCTGCTTGTCGTGCGCTTCATACTCTTTGCTTTTGAGCAAATCTCATAGCCAAAGTATGAATAATTCACAAGCATTAGATGTATGCGTGTCTGTGTGTGTGCATGTGTGTGTATGTGTGTGTCTGTGTGTGTGTGTGTGTGTGTGTGATGAATTCCATTACCACCGGCAGAGCACATAGTGGGCACACTGAGTACACATTGGTGTTCGCCACTTGCGACATTTCTGGCGTATTTCAGTGTCGACTGTTCGCCGTCGACGAATACGACGCACTCGCAGCACGAAAGCGGCGCACCACTCGACCACACGACACACAAAGTGCGTCGGGTTTGTATTTATGTGTGTGTGTGTGTTTGTGTTGGTGCTGGTGTTGTTGTTAAAACCGTTGATGTGTTGAAATTATTAGTCTTTTTCGCTGTTTCATAAACGTCCTGTCTGAATAAATTGTTTGTTTTTTCATGTGTTGAAATTATTAGTCATTTTCGTTGTTTCATAAACGTCTTCTCTGAATTAATTGTTTGTTTTTTGTGATTTTAATGCTTAAAGCATGTCAAGCAATGCTATGCTATGTGATTTCATTTGGAAAACATTTCCCAGCTCATAATATTCCGCCATCAAGCCCATCCAACCAACACATTGTTTCAACAAAAAATTACATTTATTTAGCTCATTATCATTACACTTTTCTTGTTGATTTTTCGCTGCTATTTTAGCTTGTACAGTCTGTTGCAGCTGTGCAACACACTTTCATTTTTCAACTCTCTTTCTCTCACTACACCTCATGGGCGCTTCCGGTACATGAGGCAACACCGCAGGGTTGTAATAGTGCACTTGTACTCTTCCTCCATGCTACTGGATTTGCCTATAATTAATAATAATAATAAAATAATAATAATAATAATAAGTAGTCTATACTTGTCATTAGACTCACATTAATGCTTTTCTACTCTTCACTTAGGGAGCGCGCAACTCAAATCCTTCCTGTCTCTCATTATCCAGTGAAATCAATCCTCTTTCTCCCATTCGTGTGTATGTGTGTGTTTGTGTGTGTGTGTCGGTGTGTCGGTGTCCAATTAGCAGTAGTAGAGCTGTCAGATTGGACGGCTATGAACTGAGAATGTCTGGCATCATTGTTGACACTTCATCTGTCGTCAATTAGAGCTGCCAACTTTGAGGCATTAATTGTTGGCAACTAGACAAATACAACACACACACACACACACACACACACACACATTCATGCATACACGCTGTGCAAATATACCGTAATTAGCACACGAATTAGGCGGAGCCTAGTAAAATTATTCTGTCGCACTGTGTGTTCTGTTGTCGCGCGAGACGAGTCTTGTGCTTTGTGTGAATGTCAGCCGAGTGATGAATATTAAATGAACGAAATGAGTGGGAAATAAATGGCAGACGTCATCCGCACGCTACTGCTGACACTGCCATAATTATCATCTCCACTTGTATGACTTGCAAGCAATGGCAGCGCCAGTATTTTTCCGATGGGGGCTAAGAAACAAGGCGCATGAAACGGCGAAACATGAGGAACTAGGAATGCTTGAAATGTTCATGGTCATGATTTTTTTATGGGAATGGGGTTAGAGAATGAGCTTGAAACATTTCAGGGGAATTTAGCTCCTCCTTAGCGCCGCCCCTGCCTCTAAGATGATTTATCAAGTCAAGTTACACTTAGCCCTCACACCCACACGCACACGCACACGCACACGCACACGTACACTCTCATAGACACTCTCATAGACACTCTCATAGACGCGCAGATACGACAGGCTATTGGGGTCTGAAATGCATTCATTTGTCCCCCTTGGTGACGTCAAGCCGATTAGCACAAGATTAAGCTCAATGAGCTGGGCATACGCTGACACACGAATATACATATATCACGTATATATACCGTATTTGCCGGTGTATAAGTCGACATTTTCGATCAAAAATCGACCGAAAGAAATCGACCTCGACTTATACACCGAGTCATAGAAATGATCATAAAATAAACCACTTTCTAAGAGTGTTCATTGTTGTTAGTCTCTCTCGGCGCGTAATATCACAGGGTTATAATGTAAATAATATTTATAATGGCGTATAGATCGCTCGCTACAAACTCGCAAATTTTAACACATTTCTTCAATAAATTTCGCATATTTCTGATTGAATTTTATAGTCTAATATAATGAAACAATTGAGCTCGACTTATACAAAGGATATATCATAATATCGTAAATTTCCATCGAATTTTAGGGGGTCGACATATACAACGAATCGACTTATACAACGGCAAATACGGTATATATATAAGGAAAATGGTATAAATCTTCAGGCAGAATTGTCGATATATTCGTACAACATTTCGTCTCAACAAGGTTTGATCAATCACTGATTTTTCTCTGATTAAACCAAAAGATAGTGTATAAATTGAGTAATATTAAATAGAAATTATTCACTTTACTCACTTGCAACAGCTGTGTGTGTGTGTGTGTGTGTGTGTGTGTGTGTGTGTGTGTGTGTGTGTTTTGTGTGGCCCGGCATTTTGATGTATTTGGCAATGAACAGAACACGCAAATATGCATATATGATAATATATAATGTGATAGCGTAGATAGATTGATTAATACTGCGGACAGAGTGCATGAAATTTCGCACATTATCACGCACAATGCAAATAGTTCACACCACCACTAACGAACATCTGTACCACCTACACACACACATACACATACACACACACACACACACACGCGTGAATACAGCTTACACACAGCTGAAGATTCAATGAGAAACTAATTTGAGCATTTCCGACGGACGAGTGCAGACAAGAAATCTCCGACAAATTGGATCTCACTCACGCCAGACGAACCAACCGCAATATTTGAATTATTGTGCTCGTGTGTCTGTGTGTGTGTATGTGTGTGTATATGTGTGTGTATGGGTGTGGGTGTGTGTATGTGTGTATGTGTGTGGGTATGTGTATGTGTGTGGGTGTATGTGTGAGTGTGTGTGTATGTGTGTGTATATGTGTATGTGTGTGGGTATGTGTATGTGTGTGGGTGTGTGTGTATGTGTGTGGGTGTGTGTGTGTATTAATGACATTACAATGTGAATTCAGTTTAGTCGGCTGCTGAATGAAACCCGGCCCAAATATACATGCAAATGATGAGAGAATTGTAAACAATGATAAAACAATTATATTAACATTATAAGCAAAATATATTTTTATGCAAGTATGAACATACATACTGTGGAATTATACTACACTTTGTATGTCTAGGTACTGTGTATATTTGTGCGTGGGTATGTGCATGTATATGTGTGTATGTATGTGTGTATGTGTGTGTGTATGTAGCGGCCGGACCTGCGGTTTGTTAGCCGAAACCGTATATACACATGTACATACGCACACACGTATATACATATACATACACATGTATATACACATGTGTATGTATATACATGTGTATACACATGTATACACACGCTACATATAACACATGTATATACACACATGTACATATATACATGTATATACACATGTATATACATATACATACATACATACACATGTATGGTATGTATGGATGTGATGGTGGATGTGTGATGATGTTGTCTGGATGTGATGCTGCTGTGTGACATATATATATATATATATATATATATATATATATATATATATATATATATATATATATATATATATATATATATATATATATATATATATATACACGCTGTTTACTGTTCATTGACCCTCCAACTCGTTGAAGATCAAGCACACACACACACACACACACACACACACACACACACACACACACACACACACACACACACACACACACACACACACACACACACACACATACACACACACACACACACACACACACACACACACACACACACACACACACACATACACACACACACACACACAGATCAAGCATATGCAACCAGTTTGCGTGTATGTATGTGTGTGTTGTATGATTAACGATGTTGTGTTTGTCTTGTCAAGTGTGTGAGTGTGTGTGTGTATACATTCCACACATAGCTCAGGCAGAACACACACTGACACACACACGCACACTTCCAACGAATGACTGAAATTGCGCTGCACTGCAGCACTAAAGTCTCTCTGGTTTATTCATACGACAATCTGTACACATCTCGGCACCATGTGCACTCGCGCGAAATTGCTAGAAGCAAACGACATTTGCTGTTGACTGAGTAGCTAAATAAACACACACACACTGGCACACACACACACACACACACACACACACACATACACATGTTGCGTATTGCGTTTCGCCTGATTTCATTTCTAGTGTGTTTATTCTTTTGTACTGTTATTGGTTTTTCTCTTTCTCTCTCTCTCTCTCTCTGTATCTGCTGAAAATCAAGGTGCATGTGGATAGCAGGTGTGCGATTTATAGCGTCCTCGCGCACTCTTCTCATTTAATATTGTAAAGTGAATTTAGTAGTGATAGAAATATCAGCAATACTAATAATTGGTGCACAGGCCGCAAAATGTTTTTACAAGAAAACGTGAGATTTTTCAACTCAGACCTCAGCGTAGATTAATTCCACATCAGTCGGGTGTAGTATTCTCAATGTTTTTTCGAAAAAAATATTGTCAAGCTAATGTTAAAAATGAATAAGCCAAATAGCAATGGTTTATGAAACTAAGATATGTTTGTACACCCAGGGCTCAATAGAGCATACAATTGTATACAAAACCAGCTACTGTTGCCAAAAATTCAATTTCCGTTGAGTTTACTAGCCTGTGTGACACATTGGCTAACTTGCTCATTTCAATAACCTAATTTGAACTGTTCTTCCAGACAGAGAGAACAGTGCCGCGAGTGAAAGTGTACGTTGCAAACATCCGCGATCCCAGCGCCATCTCACGGTCAATTCTTCGTCCTCGCTTCGAGCTTGCCCGGTGAGCAATGCAATGGAATTATTTGATAAACATTAAATTATTTCATCATTGTGGCGGTGGTGGTAATGAGTCCGCCATATTTATCGCAATAAATTGTTACAAATTTTGTATATTCCTATAGTTAGCGCTCGGAGACCAGTGGTTCTCGAATTTTTTTTCGGCATCGATCCAAATTTGTACATAAATCAAGCTTCACAACCCAAGTCTACATAGATATATACAAAGCATACTTATATGTAATTATTATGTTTTTAATCATAATTTAATATCAGGTATTCTGCTTTTTACACATACACATAGAAGACAGTAATAAGACTTGGTGAGAAATAAATTTTTAGTATGTTTTCTGAAAAGAGATAGAGATTTGATTGAGCGTATTGAGGGAGAAAGTCTATTGCAGATACGAGGTCCAAAAATAGAGAAACAACGATTGTAGTGAGAATGCCTAGAAGGAAAGGAAGGTTCAACTAGTAGAAAAGGATCGTTAGAAGACCTAAGAGAAAAAGATGAGGTTTTATAAGACAGAAGGTCAAACAGATACGCAGGCTTACGAAGATGAAGAGCTGAATGAGCACACACACACACATATACACACGCACACACACACACACATACACACTGGTTTGTTGGTAAAACTACACTCTTTGTTGTACAGTACCCAGACTAGAAAGAAGCTGCCAACTTTGTTCACAATGACAATAAGACCGTGCTATTCTAACAGGCATGTACTTGTTGCAGCCACAAAACCCTCGAGACAAAAGAATTGCAGCAACACAGGCAGTCACTTCATTTCGCTCTCGTGAACAAGTTCACTCTCTCGCTTATTTGCTTACTTGAGTGACACACATACATACACACACACAGATACATACACACGTGGCCTCTGTGTGTGTGTGTGTGTGTGTGTGCTTGTGTGTGTTTGTAATATTTGTAGACATAGCCAAAGTGAATTAATCTATATCTAGAATTTGGTCCAAAAAATATTTGTAGCAGAAGACTGAGCATAATACAATATATTTAGAAAAAAGTATTGAAAACAAGTTATATGATGCCAATATTATTGATATTTTAAGATTTAATTTCATTTTGTAGACCATTTTTTTATATATATATTTTTTTTTATTTGACCTCTTTTTTCCAAGCACATATTGAAATACTTCAAATATACTCACCTCAAATACTAAATTCTGTCATGATTTAGCTGCTCAGACATTGCTTCCTATTTTAAGTAATAAAAACAAAATGTCTATATATATATATAATATTTTAATAACAGCTTACAGTTTTGAGATGGGAATTCTCTTGTATTCACTGAGTCCAAAACTCATAGAGAAATATATATATATATATATATGGGACGTGTTATGAATACACTGGCAGCTCGGCAAATAATACTGCTATGACACACACTCACACACACACACACACACACAAACACACACTTACACACACACTGACACACACACACACACACGTAAGATGAGAACTAAAACGAAAAATGGGAGATCAACAAATTCAGATAACCGTCTCACGCAAGCGAAATGGACCAACATTGGACACACACACATACACACATACACACATACACACATACACACATACACACATACACACATACACACACACATACACACATACACACACAAACACAGATACACACATACACACACATACACACATACACACATACACACATACACACACACATACACACATACACACACAAACACAGATACACAATACACGCATATATCATCATCATATATTTGCCAAACCCAACATAACACAAACATTCACTCACAAAATACCTGATAATTTGCAATGTAGGATGGCTGGGCATAAGAAGCCTGGAGGCTTGTATATATGGACTTAATCACACACATACACACATATATGTATATATATGTGGACTGTGTGTATATACATATGTGGATATGTGGATATGTGGATATGTGGCCACATATGTGGATATGTGGACTGTATATATGGACTTAATCAGAAGATACGGGTACATACATACATACAAAAATATATAAGTACATTTATAAGGAAAATGTTGTTTTATTACATAAATAAATAAATGTATGATAAAAAAATTATAGTAAAAATGAAATATATTTGTATAATTGGAAAATGTCACATACGCTTTTGTTTATTTCATTATAGAAAAAAATGTACGCAAAATGCATGTGTTTTGTTTGGAAAAGTGAGCATTACGCCTCGCAAGCTCATTGGCTGAACGATAGTCACGTGACTGTCACGTGGTACAACCGAGAGCAGAACACGTGTTACGTCACGATCTACTCGGCTCCTGATTGGCTGGGCCAAACAGTAAGAAAATAAACACACACACACACACATACAAGCACAATAAAACATAAATAATTGTGTGCGCCTACGCTTGCTTGTTTGAATGAGTTTGTTTGTTTGTCTGTTTCTTTCTGAGTGGAAAATTAACAATGTAAGTAGTTATATTAATAGTATTTTCAGTAATTATAACCAAAGTAGAAGTATTTTCAGTAAGTTTGTGTGGTAGTACCAACTGTACCAAATGTATCATCTGTACCTGTACATATTGTACCAAATGCACGACAAAAGTTGTTTGCTTTCGGCTAAAGTTTTGGGAACATTTTGGTTAATGCCGTCAGCCAAACAAAACCAAACAAACAAACAAAAAGTCACAAACATTTCACGCACTCATACTGGTCCAATGCAATCGGATGGATGTTGTCGTGTTCAATGGTGCTGTGTCAGGTCTGTCGTGAGTGGCATTGTTTAGTTACCAGTCCACGGGGCGCATACAATAATGACCACCACTAACTGGCTCACTAGTATCGTGCTCAAGAGCCGTTTGAGAGCCGAGCACCGCTCGAGTGGCCATTTGACCACCACTCACGTACTGTCGGCGCAAATTGCTCTAATTCGACAATAACGGCGCACATTACACACACAGACACACACACACACACACACACACGCACACGCACACACGAGTAGAAGTGAAATCACGCGATTCTCTCGTACAGCACCAATGAACTTGCCATGAAATCATTTATTTATAGAGAAACGGTATTCGAATAACATAAAATTATCAAGTTGTCGGATGAATTTATTCATAGCGCGCACACACACACACACACACAAACACACATACACAAACACACACACACACACACAAGCACGCACACATACACATACACAAGATGAGGTAAGACTAAGAGTTTGGTTTGCCATATTTAGAAAAACGAAGGCTGAGGAGTGACTTGATTAATATTTTTAGACATATAATGGGTATGCAAAAGTTAGATAGGGATAATTGTATGGTTTGGGATAATTAAGTCAAGAGGGGTCATGGGGAAAACTGAAAAGAACTAGATGTTTGAGAGATGTTAGGAAGTATAGTTTCAAATATAGGTGTGTTGATGTCTGGAATCAGTTAGATGAGGAAATTGTAGGAGCTAAAAGCGTAGGAACATTTCAAGCAAGACTGGATAGTGTGAAATACTGGGAATTTCAGGGAAGATAGGTTACTAGAGGGTTGGTTGGAGACAGGACAGTACGAGCATAGCTCATCTCCTGTGGTAAGCAAATAGGTGAGTACAAATAGGTGAGTACACACACACACACGCTCACACACACGCACACACACACACACACACGCTCACACACACACACACGCTCACACGCTTACACACACACGCACACACACAGAGTCCACCGAAATCGTATGCTCGCTTTTGTTCGGTTCAAACAGCCAAATGATTTCAAGCGGAGTATTTTCATTTGTGGCCGCTTCAGTGTATGAAAAATTATTTGCCAGTGTTGAAAAAACAGTGTGTGTGTCAGTGTGTCAGTGTGTCAGTGTGTGAGTGTGTGTTTGTTTGTGTGTCAGTGTGTCAGTGTGTGTGTGTGTCAATGTGTAAGTGTGTCAGTGTGTGTGTCAGTATTTGTGTCAGTGTGTCAGTATGTCAGTGTGTGTGTCAGTGTGTCGGTATGTCACTGTGTGTCAGTGTGTCATTGTGTCAGTGTGGCGAAGTTATTGTGCGTTAATCAAACGATAATAAACTTTAATTTTCCGTTCTGTTTTGTTTCAAGCGTTCTGGTCGTTACTATGAGCCCTAACACCATAACTTCACAGCACAACAAGTCCTCTGATGCTAAAATAATTATTTACCATCAATTATAAAAATGTGTATATATAAAAAACCATTTTATGATTTAAATAAACTGCCTAAACTTGTATGATGAAAAACTGATCAAAGATTAACTCCTAATCGATACACTTTCATGTGTATGTGTGTGTGTGTGTGTAGTTGTTGGTGTGGCGTGCCAGTGGTATTGCATCGTGGTTGGAGACCACTGGAAGTGCGCCGCGTCTTGTCGTCCACCAATCACAAGCCTGCCTGCTGGTGGTTGTGTCAGAGACGCGCAGAAAACCGACCAATCAGCACTCACTTTGCTCTCAGCCCACTGTGTCAACACTGATTCTCGTGAGCTCTTTCATTATCCACCCCGCAAAACACTATGAATCATATTCATTGATATATTCCCAGAAAATGGTGATAAATATTTACAATACGGTGTATTATTTATATAGCTTGAAGACGATTAGATTTCTTAAAAGATACATATATAAATACAATTATTTTCTGACACAAATCTATAATTGCTTATATTAATTGTATTTAAGAAGCAATATTCAATCAGTGCTGTATTATATTGCAAATGACAAATATACGACTGCTAAACTGTGTAACAGGTGGATCTGACGTCAAAAGTTATCAGCATATTACCAATCGAGCCGATATGCACGCACGTGCGGGAATTAATTGTGACCAACAGTAACAAAATGTGAGTGACAAACATAAACTAATAAATATACTCCTGAATTCAACTCGAAATTTAAAACAGGGTATTTTTGGCTTCTGGCAAAAAATAATTGCTCCCTTATGGTAAGCGCGTTTGTGTAAAAGGAACTGGTAGTTACCGTTCTCGATTAACATTAATATTTACCTTGTATAAATACACCATATTGTGTATGTAAAGAGTTTTTTATCTCCAGGAAATCCGCCCACACGCAAGCCCAGAAGTTCAAATGTGATTCATACCAAGGCTCATAGTGTAACTTGAACATGATAATGTAATTTTCCATCCTTCGTTTAACGAGAATATAATCATGATTTAACTAAGAAATATCATGAAGTGGTAACACAGGGTGATTTATTGATAATTATAAAATGTGTTTGCAGATATTTCACGGCCGAAATGTCAATATTGCCTGGAGAAAGACACATTTATCACTACACACTGAACTCCACCGAGAAAACGCCATTACATTGCCTGACATGCACTAAAACTTTCACTGAACACGTGCTGCCATCTATCGCTGACCGCCAGAGTTTCTGTTTATGGCACGACACGCTGATGGCGCCACCGTCGTTCAACAACACAATAATAAGTTTTGTGTGTCGAGGCCCGCACAGTCCGACCGCTGGTTATATTGACTTGCAATCAAGTGACGTCACAATCTTATCCAGTGGAGTTTTGTCATATTTTTCTCACAACACCGTGTTGCCGCCAATCAAATTTGTCACCTACAAAGATCAACACTCACAGACAAATATATCAGTTCTGCTGCAATTGCCGTTACAATCGATCAGCAACAAAGAAGAATTGAAAATGCCCCTGGTGGTGGAACTTACAACTAAAGCTTCAAAGGTCACACATAGATGGCGCGTTGATTGGAAGTCATATATGGCGGCAAAACATCAGCTGGTTTTCGCCGAAATTCACGTGCCGTTTGTCAGACAGTCCGCTCGTTTTCAGCAGCATCTCAGCGATGTTATCGGCCGGCTGGCCCGGCAATACGCGCGGGCCACTGTCAGAAACACAGTCATTTTGATAGATTCGGATGCGGCCGCGTATTTTTTGTCATCGCACGCCGACCTGCGTCAATTGGCCGTCTGTTCAGTTCTAGTTTCACCCGTGACGCAGTGGCATAATTACAGTGAGTATTGGACCTTGGGCCTACATTGAAATCAGCACATTAATAGTAGAAAAACTGTGGTAAAATGTGTTGCATAAAACTGCTCCCAAAATCATTGAACAGGGATGAACATCGCTAATATTGAGCTCGATATTTTCGGCCATTCATATTTCCGAACTCACGACTCGCTTTAGCATACGAGAAACATCGTTTTAGCATCGTATAAGAACCCAAAAAACAGTACAATTGCCTCAACAATTTTTCTTTTTATTCTTTTCAAATAAATTCCGTTTAAATACAAAAATTATGGCAAAATAGATACAAATTTTACCAAATTTATTGCATAATATCCTCAATGTGTGTATGTATATTTATTGTTCCCAGTACCAGCTGTAAGTGATCGAATATTTGGAGTTCTTGAGAGTGATCTGATGAGCAGATCCTGGTTGCAATCGCTCGCCGAGAACGCATCTGATTCGTCAATGATATTGTTTCATGGACTCATGGACCAGCGTGTGTCCATTCATCACACGTTTGCTCTGGCGCAAAAACTGATTGAAAGAGCAATTGTCTACGATCAAATGGTAGACCAACAAAAACGTATATTTTTTATTCGGCAGAAATAGCGGCGTGGTATAGTAGCCGCCAAAAGTATGGACGCCAAACAAAAACTTTAAGAAACACAAACAAGAACTTTATAAAATACAAACCGAGTTATATTGATGCTCAAACAACTGACTTCACCTGAAAATTTCAAGTATCCTTTTTTTAGTTCAGGTAGAGGGATAGGACAGGATACAGCTGCATTAATCCAAGCAGGATGCCAACCCTGTTGGATTATCGCTCCCCCCTTGGTGTGGCAGTTCAGGGAGGGAAGAAGCATAGGGTCCGCTTTTAGTCGCCTCTTACACGACACGCAGCGGGTTCGGCGGCAGTATTCTTATCCCCTGACCACAGGGCCGCGGTATCCTGGTAGAAGTCAACTTTGTTCGTTTTTCTGTCAGCCATGCGAAAATGTGTATAGTTAGCACGTTATGTTGAAAGCGAAGGTCTTCCAATTGAAGACCAAGCTAATGATATCAACATTTATGCGTGTAAAACTCTTAGCGGCAACTGTACATAAAAATCAACGAGCCCAGACATCGTTTAGATCAGTGGTTCTCAACCTTTCTCTGTGGTTCCCCATTTCTTCAACGAGCCATCTCTTCATTTTCCACACAACAGCCTTGATATATTCAATAAATTCAGTTGTTACATCAAAGTAAAGTTGTCAAGAGGTCATTAAAACAAGAATAAACGAATTTGAATTGATATAAACACATATTTGTCCAGTTCTGTCCGACCTTTAACTTCCCACTTGAAAACTCTTCCATTATCCACCAGTGGGGAATTCACCACGAGTTGAGAACCACTTGTTTCGCTGATGAAACTATTTTATCGAAATTGCGTGCGTAGTAGTTTTAATTACCATCGTTTTTCATGTTTTTCCAGATATATCCCGACCAAGGACATTGCTTGAGCGGTGTAACACATCACTTTGTAGCTAGCGTGGACGCGTTCGTGCGCCGCTGCACGTCGCAACACAACCGTGGCGCGCCACATTTGCATCACTCTGTCGCAGACGCCTCAGCAAACACTCAGACTTTCCTACAGTGGCTCTCAAACAATTTCTAACAGCGGCAGTATGCGAATACTAGTTGCAAACGTTACAAATCAATACACAAGATCAC
>OU696587.1:6154992-6239992 GCA_916048095.2 Sacculina carcini | reverse complement strand
GTATGTTGTTCGGTGGTCAATACATTCCAGTTGAGAGCTTTTCAAGTCTCGTAGAACGGCATGTCCCGATTGAATTACTTGTGTGAACTGGACATCAACACGTCGTGTGTGTATGTCTGTGTGTATATGTGTGTGTGTGTGTGTGAGAGTGTGTGTGTGAGTGTGTTTGTGTGTGTGAGTGTGAGTGTTGAAATTGTACGCGGAAAAACGCAGCCGTCTGTCTATTTTCTCATTCAACACGGAGTTTCCCACGCGGCTAAACATATAACAAATCAGTACAACTGCACACACACAAACAACACACAAACACACACACACACATGGTAATTGTGTGATAAATGGTAAAATTCTGAGCGAAACGGGCACAGAGATATACTTCTGGGGGGTTGTAATATATTCTAAATTATCGCCGGAAAAGAATCTATTGGAAATCACAAATCAGTCAGCAAAATTGCCAAATATTGAACATAAAAGCGGCCTTTTTCATACGTGGATCAAGACATGGTAAAAAGTCGATTATCACCTAGATTTGACCCACATATTCAAAATATCGTGACGGCGATTGAGAGAGTAAAATGGTAGTTTACAAAATGTATTGCTGAACTGAAAACACTCAATTACGATCAGAGTCTCCAAAAAATTGACTTGCCAACGCTAGAAGACAGAATACAATCAAAATACATTATACATTATAAAATACATTATATACGGGAGTTATTTCTCTTCATGCATATTCTACATATAAACATCCATAGAGACATGTCATGTATTATTTGAAGTATCCTACATCATTTGCCATAGACGACTGGAAATTGTATTGAAGTTAGTATCGGGAAAGTAAAATACAAATTAATACTATATATAAGATTAAATTCATTAAATAAATAATGTAATAAATATATAATTAAAAGAAACACATGGCTGTAGCTGAATTAATTTTATTTACCACACATTTTTGTTATCATTAATCTCATCAAACATGAGTACACAAAATTGTGTGTGTGAAATTCTATATCGATCCCAAGCAATGTTTAAGCTTTGTTTTTTTTAATTGCCAAAATATGTGAAGTTCTCTCTTGAAATGCATCAAAGGTTGTAATTTGCTTAACATAGCGCTTTCATATATGTCGTCGCAACGTTAGGACCGTTACAACGTTTGCAATTGTAATGTTGCGTAGTTGTTAAGCTCAGTTGTCAGCAGTGAAGTCAGTCGAGCTCTGGTTGTCAGCGTTCTGAGCGTTCTCAGTTTCCTCAGTCTCAGGCTTCTCAGGGGTGGAGGTATTTGATGCGATGCTATTCGCTGACGAGTCAGGGAATTCACTCGACGTCTCATCTTGTGATTCCGATGTCTGACACCCATGATATTTGTACTCTCCACTCTGAACGTATTTAAAAAAAGTGTCGATTCGCTTCAGTAATTCGGCCTTGGGGTGCTCAATTTCCTGCTGACTGCTTGGGGACTCGATCGAGTGGCAAGGCAGGATTGCACTGATGGATTTGCAATTGCACACGGAGCGCAAGATCATCTGAAGACGTCGTTCAGTGCGGACCTCATCAAGTTGCTCGTTGATCCGCCTATTGTGTTCACTTCTTCGGCGATTCGTAAACGACACCTTTTCCTGGCGAAGTTTCATCATGGCAGCTCTTCTGGCCAAATGTTGTCTTTCCTGTTCGCGACAAATTATCCATGCGTCATTTTCGGTGAGAAAGTCTTGAATTCTGAATGTCGGTTCCTGCTCATCTTCCGTTTCAACGCTGTTTCCTACTGAACAACTGGGTGTATCCAATTTTTCGTCGGAATTTTCAGTTGTAGCCATTTTGACTTCAAAATTTACACGTATATTTACAAGAAAAGGCGTTATTGTGTACCACTGGGAAATGTTATGGTCGAAAGCAAAATGTAAATATTAAATTTCTTTTGCAGTCTAAAAATTATCCAGGAACTCATGCAATTTCTTCTAGGGCTCTTCTATTTGAAATATTAAATTACTGATGTAATTGATTCATTTTTGTCGTCCAATTTCATTGCTCGAAAAAATGGGTCTCTTGCGTCCAGTATATGAATACGAATTCAAACATTCCCTACCCATGCATCTATGCCCGCTTATACACCGACAAATAAACACAAACACACACACACAAACACACACACACACACAAAAACACACACACACACACACACACACACACACACAAGCAGTCCAGGTAAATACACCTTCAGGAATACGCAGGCGCATATGATTCTGTTGTTTGGCGAAGTAGTGCTGGTATAGGCGATATACGTGGACTGCGCAGCTTGACAAATAGTGTCTAGGACTCATTGTGTAGCTGGTTCCAGTGCTGGCTTGTATCACGACTGACAGAACCTGCCATCGACATACAAGTTGCTCTAGTCACTGTTAAAACTGTTCCCATTCTTCAGGTAAGTGATATTTTACCAATTTAACTGAATCATTTTCTGAAATTGAATTCACGACTGGTGATTCGATATAAGCGTGTTTTGATTAATATTTATTAATTATTATTATTATTAATTACAGGCAAATCCAGTAGCATGGGGGAAGAGTGCAAGCCCCATGGTGGCCCCATGTGTACCGGAAGCGCCCAATAGATATAGATATACGTATAGATAGTTTGTGAGGGAAACGAAAGTGTTAAGTTTGTTGTAAACCGAGACTGGCACGCATTCGCTTGTGTTTTCCGACAAAAACGTGCACAAGTGTTGATGGTACTTCACAGCTGGGCGCAATGCTGTGCCGCATTACATTGCAATGACAAGCAACATTTCACAGAGTTGGCGGAGTTGTAGCTTGGGCCGTAACATAACCAGCGACACACTTAGTGATACTGTGGTCCAGCTTACACGCGAGTGCGTGTGTGTGAAAACTTATAGCATATGATTTACATAGGAGGACAAAAATTAAGAGACAATTAATCATCGAACACGCACATGCAAATAATTAAGGAGAAAGAATGGATTAATTTGATGATTTATTGTCATATTTAGTATGAAAACTTGTAACAAAATAATTTATCAGTGTGTTTTCATCACAGGTGGGTGTTTTAACCAATAATGTAGGTTGTTTTTGTCGATTTTGCAGCTAAAACATAATTATATTAACGGTTGAGTTTGATGTTTCTTGTAGCTTATAACTAAAAACGCTCTGAATTATATTGAATCATTATTTTTAAGCTTGTATATCAATAAGCTTAAGTCAATTTTTTTAAACGATATTGCTTTGATACTAAAAAATTCCCAATAAATGCAGCCTAATGATGAATTATGTGTGTTAATATGGGCACAAAAAACTAAAAAATATTGCCAATTTAAGTGATAACTCATATGAAATCACCTGGAAGTAATTAATTAATTAATTAATTAGTTTTAATTAATTAATTAGGAAAATGGTTAATTCCACTCCTGCATATGTCGGGCACATATATTATGGGCTGATAGATAGATACCAGTTTGTGTGTGTTTTGTTTGGGGCGCAGGTGACAGGGACACTGGAGTTCATCATATCTAGCACCGGTCACGCCCAGAACTATGATGACGCGAAGAGCTAGTTGAATCCAGAATGAGACGGCGGCATGTTACCGCGGTTTCATTGCTTCTGGGAACTTGTACGATTCTGTTCATAATCAGCAACAATCAGCAATTGATATACTTCCTTCCGCCATCTCGGCTACCTCAACAGCCCATTCACAGCCAATCGGAAGAGTCTCCGCTTGCGAATGAGCCGGTGGTGTTGTTGGAGAACAAGTGGAAAGTGGTCACAGTGCTTCCTGAGCGTCCACAGGAGGATGTTCTTCAACTAGGACGAGATCTGGGGAAAACCACGTTTCTCACCATAGGAATTGCATCTGTAAGTGTTCCTTTTCATTCGTATACTCATAAACTAGCTGTCAATTTTAAGAATTCACAATTATTGACCTAAAATTTGCTCTTGAGGCAGAATGAATTTTTCGCTTGCAAAAATAGAGCGTGTTCAAATTTGCCCAAAAAAGTCCAAAGCGTATTTTCAAAAGTGTGAGACCTTAATAAACTCTTGAATAATTCGGCTATGCATGGAGTATGAGATCATACAGCATAACTATGACAAATTATTTATAAAAAATTATATAAAAGAGTATTGTTTTGTCCTCTCAAAGAAGACCTCAAACTCTTTCATATTTGTCCATCTTACATAAATTAATTGAATCAGTAATCAAGTATCTAAACGCTCACTTCATACAATACCTCAAGCTGACCTTGAACTATTACCAAAATTATAAGGCAATTATGTGCCTCATTTACGTGTAGAATATTCTGATCCAAGCTACGCGAGTTATTGATCCTGGTCGCATGTGGCGGTTGGCAGGCAGTTGTTTACGCGTGTCATACAATTTCAAGTGCACACACACACATACACACATACATAGAAACACACACATACACACAAAGACACACACGCACACACAAAGACACACACGCACACACACACACACACACACACATTCCCGCACAATCAAACACAGAAACACACTCACACACACAAACATAGAAACATACACACACAAGCATAGAAACACACACACACATATACACATACACACACACACACACATACACACACACGTGCACGCGCAAAGAAACACAGAAACACACACACAAACATATATAAACATAGAAGCACACACACACACATATACACATACACACACACACACACACATACACACACACGTACACGCGCAAAGGAACACAGAAACACACACACAAACACAGAAACACACACACAAACATAGAAACACACACACACACACACACACATATATGTATATATACACATACAAACAAACACACATACACACACACATACATACACACACACGTACAGAAACACACACAAAACACAAACAAACACACAAGTGCTTTTGTAGATGCGTGTCTTCTTATTGGGCATGTTGTTCCATTAGGTTCAATTTTAGGCTCCATATAGTAATTGGCGAAATTTTAGGATATAGTAAAGGCTGCTGGCAATATTATCAAGTAACTATGAATTCTATGCTGATGATGATGCTATGTACTGTACGAGTAGTTAGTTATTTTTTGGTTTCGAAGGATAATCTAGATAAGCGATATGTAACCTTTTTCTCACTGATTGCCCATTTCCTAATGCGCCAAATGTTCATTTCAGCCAGAGCCACATTCAACAATTATTTGCAACAGTGGCGGCACCAGGTTTTTCCAGTAGGGGGGCTGAGCAAAAATATGCGGGGGCTTGGCAAAACATGCGGTAACTGCATGGTCAGAATTTTGTGGGGCAATAAGAAAGACTTGGTACATTTTTGGAGGTTTCAGATCCTCTAAGACTCCTCTTGGAGGAGCTGAAGAACACTGCATCGAACTCTAAAAATAGTTCAATTTCTCGTGATTGCCTTAATTCAGCGCTCCTGATTTAATGATTAACAAAGTTATTAGTGGCATGTGTGACTATGAATGGTTGACCGTGTGCGTATGTGTGATTGAAGGTGTACCGTTCTGAAGGCTACCTGTATTCAACTGTGCAGTCGCTGATTAACCACTCGACGGCTGAGGAGAGAGCCAATACCACACTGGTTGTGCTGCTGGCGGATGTCAGCCAAGATGTCAGGTCAGTGGACAAAAAAAACGACCAAGTGTATTCTCTAATGCAGGCGTTCTTAACCTTTGAGGAATTTCCCACTGGTGGGGAATGGAAGTGTTAAAATGGAAGAGTTGTCAATTGGGGAGCTAAAAGCCGGACAGAACTGGACAACTATGTGTTTTTATCAATTCATATTCGTTTATTTTTGTTTCAAATGATCTCTTGACGTTTTGTTTGATGCAACAACTGAATTTATTAAACTTATCAGCGCTGTTGTGTGGAAAATGGAGAGATGGCTCATTAAGAAGTGGGGAATCAGAGAGAAGAAAAGTTAAGAACCACTGCTCTAAAACATTGTATTCTCTTCCCAACCTATTCCTTGTCATGGTCCCCTCCAACACAATACGAGTGGTTGTGCCCCCCAGAAACAGTCCTTAACCTTCCTAGAAGTACTTGTGGTTCCATACACACATGGATGGTCGTGACGCGAAGTCTCCACAGAAATTGCTAATGTTTTCGTATTTAGGAGGCAGTCCAAGGCAGTGACCTAACTGGAAAAAAACACAACGAACGACCTCCCTGGGAAGCACAGAAATATGCTATGAGCGGAATGAGTGCTTACTCGTAGAAATATCCTTCACATAATCCATCCATCCATTCATCCATCCTTTCTTGTAAGATGTCTATTTTCCGCAGTTGGCGTTCAAGACTGAGCACGTTGACAACCATAAACGAACAATTTTGCTCCAGCGCTAAAAATCTCAAATATGTGTCCAAACAAATCCCTCAGAACCACCACCACTGAATCAATGACTGTTTGTCCTCAATCAAACGTTTCGTATGTTATTCCATTTTCCATAACGATCAGCAGATACAGCACGATCTCGCAGCTGAAGAAGAGATTTGCCAGATATATCCACGCCGGATTATTGAGGGTGATCGTACCACCGGCCGACATTTACGGCAATCTGGACTTCTCGCGTCGACGGCGTACCTACAACGACCCGCCCGATCGTGTGGCCTGGAGGACAAAACAAGTCAGCAGGATACAAACATTGGTAGCCGCACACAAAATATCCACCACCTGTAGATCGTAGCTGACCTGAAGCACTAACAGTACAGAAAATGAGGGTATCCCTAGTTGAAAATCATTGGCGGTGCCAAAGGTGGGATTGGAGGGGTGAAGTCGTCCCAAAAACGTGCTCTACCTATCTCCACTTATCTCTATATATACCTACATATCTTCACTATTTTGCAGGTACTGGATTTTGCGTTTCTTTTCTCGTACTGCCAACACTTGTCCGAGTACTATTTGGTGCTGGAGGACGATTTGATAGCGGCCGACCGCTACATCACCGCCATCCGGGACATCATCAGCTATAACAAGTACCAAACACAAACATACACTACAGTTTAGCCCGGATATAAGAGACCACGATTATAAGAGAACCCCGATTACAGGAGCGTATTTCTTCGGGCTCGTCTTCTTTAATTTACGTATAATTTTCCCAGGATATTAGAGACATTTCCTCCACTCCCGCAAACTCTCTTATACCCGGGCTACAGAAGTGCAGTATATAATATGAAACCTAGATAGTTACAATCACTGATGCTATAACCAATGACGAATCAGCTTCAAGGTACCTTATTTTTGACAGAGCGCATTCAATCGCTGGTTTATTGCTTGATGTGTTGGATCGTGTTGACGTACCGATACCACACACACATGTATTCAACAGGAATCATGACTGGGTTCGTCTGAAAACCACCGAATTTCTCATAATCGGCAACCTCATTCACAGCCATCACCTGGCAAAACTGGTGCAACTCATGTTCCTGTTCAACAGCCAACAGCCAGTTGACTATATCATGAACCATTTCGTGTCGATGATGGTCAATGGAGCCGGAGTTCTCGAGCAGCGCAAACCAGCGCTCTTCAACCACGTGGGTCGACGATCCACGCTGCCCAATAAGATACAGAAGCTTACCGACCGCCAGTTCGCCGAGACTAGACGCATGCCGTTATTCCGACTCGCCCAAAACCCGGCTGCCCACATCACAATCCCTGCTGGCTCAAACCTGGTGGTAAAGGACAACAGGCCGCCGTTCTATGCATACAGCCCTGCCCCGGGCCATTTCTGGGCAAGCGTGGCGGTGCGACCCGCCTGTATTCGCATGTGTAATGTGTCAGTGCTGTTGCGCTTCGACCAAGGACTCACCAACGTCACGCAGGTGGGAGTGGTCAGTGGTTATTGGCGAGGTTCGGTCCGAGTTGATCGCTTTAGTCGGCCGGCCCGACTATGGGCAACTTCACAATGCGACGCCCAAATCAACACCAACAAGTTTGGCAAGCAGGCGAACTTGACAGCTACGCAAACGAAACGCGATCATTCCTGGATGCTGCTTGGCATTTCGGACGCACAGTCGGCGGTGTTGAACGTGAGCAACGTGCAATATCACATGCCGGAGGGAGTGTGTCTTCTGCTCATCGAGACAGAGACAAGATCACGTGCACAGTTGGCACTCAGCCAAGTGGCCGTTTATACTAGCAGCCGCCCAGACCCCCCCAAACATCAGCTCCCGTAAAAAACACCGTCAGCGAAAAATATTTTTTTTTTCTCCAGTATTTGAGTGCAAGTAGCGAATACATGAAATACACACACACACACACACACACACACATACACACACATGCCAGTAACCAATCCACCAGGCAGATGGTGAGAAAATGACGAGTCAACACAGAACCATTAGTCGATGAATAAATAACAGATCGATCAACAATCAGTTATAGGCAGAACACCACTTACTAACTGCCCAAACACAAAACACCTAGACAAGTGGAAACACTGGCTGGTAAATTGAGGAAGAAGCTGGAAAAGCCTCCTGCCAGGTCAGTGAAACTGTTGTCACGATGAACTCGACGGTGGCGCCACCATGGTGTCGATTTCGCGCAACAGCCAGCGCTTCTGCTCAATCTGTCGACACAGCTGGTTGTAGCGCCGACACAGCTGTTGAAACTCGCCGCCCGCCTGCTGGTAACCAAGCAGCTGGCGCTCGGCGGCCACCAGCTGCGCCTGCAGCTGCTGATGACGCACGCGCAGTGAAGCTGCGGCCGCCCTCAGCGCCGGCAACACGGCGTTATAATGGCTGCCGGTTGCAATGTTGCATGCAACAGCATTGGGGGAGGTGTTGGAGGTGTGTGGTGCGGGGTATGTCTCGTCCTTTATTTGCAACTCGGTCAGTCTGACACACACACACACACACACACACACACAATAAGCTAAGCTATAAGTACGTAACACAATAACTACGTAAGCTAATAGCGAAACCGAGCAAACTCAACAATTGTATTGTAAAGAAAGACTGGATATTGTGTGAAATACTGGGAATTTCAGGGAAGATAGGTTACTAGAGGGTTGGTTGGAGACAGGACAGTATGAGCACAGCTCATCTCCTGTGCTAAACAAATAACTAGGTACAAATAGGTGAGTACAAATAGGTGAGTACACAAAACAAAGAGACACACAGACATAGACACATACATATAGAGAAGAGATGAAAGGACTGAGGTTGAAAAACCGAAAGAGAGAGAGAGAGAGAGAAAGTCGACAATAAACACGAAGAGATGAAACGCAAAAAGAAACCGCATTTGCCGACGTACCGAGATTTCAGTTCGACAGCTTTCAGAGACAATTTCAGCGTGCATATTTGCTCATCTCGTCGGTTCAATGCCCGAGTCAACATGTGTTCGTTGATCTGAAAACACAACAGCACACAAACAAACAAACACACACACACTCATACACACACACACACACACAAGCACAACTGATATAGTACACGTATTTTCCCGTGTATGAGGATTGAAATATAACTCCCTATTAGGTGTAGATTTTAGCTATAAAAATAGGCGATCTCCTATACATTGGAGTGAGTTTCTCGCATTAATTTAATAATATAATTATTTAAAGGCTAAAGGTTGAAGGCATAAGTGGCAGCTGCTACACGGGAAGAAGTCGAAGCTTATGAACACACACAGGTGTGTCCCGTGCAGCTCGCTGTCACCGCAGAACCAACCCTCTCCACGCTATGACGCCACAAGGACGGAAGACGTATTAGAGAGGGCCATCTCCCCAGAATGCATGACACAACACATGACTGATATCTGGTACCATCATTTACTGCTGGGTGGACAGGGGCTGTTGGATTATAGAATTCACACAATGAAATTCTCCTCCGCCGGGATTCGAAGCACGGATACAATAATTTATTACTGAAAACAATTGTCTCCGGGATTGTAGTGGAAAAATTGAAGGGGTCTCTTAGCGACTAGATAAAATATAATATTTGCAATCGTACCGTGGTCAATTGCAGATCGAGCAGTTGTTGCAACAGGTTGGCATGTTCGGTCAGCAGGTTATCACGTTGTTGCAATATGCGCTCGTGACGCAGACTGGCTTTCTCCAGCCGGCTACACATTGCAGTCAAGTCAGCCGCTGTACTCTCAATGTCACCGTGCAAACACGCCAAGTCCGGTGGCTCTGTGTGATGTGTCACACAAACACACACACACACACGCACACACACAGACACACATACCATGACACATCAACACACAAACACACACAAACATATACCATGACACATCAACACACACAAACACACACAAACACACACCAGGACACATACGTAAGCACACATAAACACGCACACACATACAGATACACACATATACACACGTACACACATATGCACATACAAACACACGCACACACACATACATATGCATACATACACACACGCACACAGATACATACACACATACATACACATGCATACATACACACACAGATATACACGCACATACAGAGCCACACGCACACATACACACACAGATATACACGCACATACAGAGCCACACGCACACATACACACACAGATACACAAGCACACCACAGACATTCAATATCAGCAGTTCTCAAAATGTCACACAAATCAAACATCACGCAACCAAAGCCCATATAAACGATTTTATTGATGATTTTCTGTGCTGTTAGTTATAATTTAAGTTAATTATCATCTGTTTCGATCAAATCATAAAGATTGAAGGCCTCAAGTGACAGTTGCTACACGGAAATAAGCCGAAGCTTATGAACACACAGGTGTGTCCCGTGCAGCTCGCTGCCACCACAGAACCGACACACACATTGTTGGTTGGATTATAGAATTACGGGTTACGACCCACGGACCTCTCGCTTGTGAGGCCAGTGTGCTACCACTAAACGACGGAGTAAAAATTATGATTATATTTTGATAATGGTCTGCTTAGAGTTCCTGAGACAAAGCATCAAGTATTTTAATGATTACAGTATCTAATTATGCTATATATATACGTGAGTGGCAGGATATCGCACCTTGTTGATTGTGGTGAGGCGTGCAGGATTGGCGGCAGGCTGGCAATGTGGCCACGCTATCAGCCACTTGACCGGCCAGTTGCACAAACCGCACGTGCACCGCTGAAGGCAGACGTTGCAAGACGTGCGAGCTTGTGGAGGCCGGACACAGTGTAGCACGAGACATTGGTAATAGCGGATGCCAGTGGTGAAATGGTTGATCTGCAGTGAGCGAAGCTGATACATCATCGCTTGTGGGCTCATCACACGGCATGATAGGCTCCTCTGACGAGAACATTTGCTCCAGTTCGACTAGCGACATGCACTCGTTGACGGCTGCACACAACTGCAACCATGCATAACCACACCTAATTGCTAACAACTGGTATTGAAGTAGCTGTTGAGGGATATTCTAATTTCGGGAATGCGATGCAAGGGAGACCTTGTTGGATCATCGCTTTCTGCTCCCACTTGGACATGACACGAATGAGAAGGGAAGAACGCATAGAAGAGGAAAAAGAACGTTGGCTTCCAGTCGCCTCCTACACGACACGATATTAACAGGTGAATGCTGAACTGCCCACCGATATCAGGGTAAAGCTGTTTGTTGTTTATTTAATCATATATTCATATATTTGTTCTCTATTGAATCATATTTATTGTTGGTTGTTGTTATTTATTGAGCGGTGTGGGCGGAGTGTGATATTATGCAGTGTTATCGGATGAATTGTTTATTGTTATCTATTTATTATTTACTTTATGAACAATCTTTCTCTCTACATCTTTCGGTTTGCTTCCAGTACACATAGGGTCACCACACAGGGTGGTAATAGTACATGCACTCTTCCCCCATGCTACTGGATTTGCCTGTAATTAATAATAATAATAATCACCTAAGTTATTATTCACAATTTGTTATCATTTTCTAATATCACTGCTGTTTGGCATGCCTGGCTGTGAACGGCTCGTCAATGCGATACGGCAGGCAAACATGCAGGCAGCAAAGCTAAAGTGGGAATTATGCAGCTGAATGAGAGATGAGAAATGACATGACACACACGCACACACACACAATTGTTTCACCTCAGCGTCAACAGTGGATGAATGAGGCGAGGTGGAATGATGGTCGCACTGCACCGACTGCAGCGCCATCTGTTGCAAAATGTCGTGCACAATATGAACCTGATGATACTCGATCAGCTCACGCTCCAAATCCTCAGCAACGCTATCCAACTCTGTTTGAACACTATAACACACATACACATACATGTACACAAAAACACAAACAATCAAATATCCTATAAAGCGATAGATAATAACATTGAATCTGAGGTGGTCCTCTCTAATACGTCTTCCGTTCTTGTGGCGCCATAGCGTGGAGAGGGTCGGTTCTGCGGTGACAGCCAGCTGCACGGTACACACCTGTGTGTGTTCATAAGCTTCGGCTTCTTCCCGTGTAGCAGCTGTCACTTGAGGCCTATAACCTCTCAAATAATGTTGAAACGGGGACAATCGACACATCTCCAGGTAGTAAAATAACATGCTGGACAAGCGATACCAGGCGGGCAGCTGATAAAAACGCACGCCATATTTATATAATCATATAATTAGCATTTGAACACAACAGTGGAAAGGCTAATTTTCCCGTGAGTTTTTGCATGGGCAAAGCCTCTGACGGTCCCGGCTGGCACACCGCAGGTCCGGCCTCCACACACACACACGGGTTATCTCGCAGTCACGGCCAGCAAAGAAACTGCACGGCTGCGCGCACACGAAACCCGCCCTGCGACAATTGGGCTATCACTTTAAGAAACGAACCCAAACGTTTCACCTCGCCAGGCAACCGAGCCCTGGACCTCTCGTGCACAGAACGTGCGTTTTAGCCACTCGGCTACGAGGCGGACGGTGCACACAGAGACACACGTGTACCTGTCAGACAGGCCGTTTTCGTTGACATGGTTCA
Source organism: Sacculina carcini (assembly GCA_916048095.2). Taxonomy (NCBI): domain Eukaryota; kingdom Metazoa; phylum Arthropoda; class Thecostraca; family Sacculinidae; genus Sacculina; species Sacculina carcini. The sequence goes on along the minus strand of OU696587.1, from coordinate 6,227,024 downwards.
GCACGCGCAGCATCAAATCGATGAAGCTGGGAAATTCTCGCAATTCCTGCTCGTTGACATCGAGAAACGAGAGCAGGGAGCCAGCTGAAACAGTAAAATAAGCAGCACAACACATTCAGACAAGCAGGCGTGTAGTCTAAAAATACAGTATATACGCTACTACTGCACGATGATATAGAACCGGGCCTGCAAATGAGAGTAGTATTACAACATCTCGTAGTTTCTCGGCAGTAATCAATTTATACACAATTATATATAAGTCCGCAACAGTTATTATCCAGGTGATAATTCAAGATAATAATTCCACACGACTGGAAACAACCGTGGTGACAGGGTTGCCCGTGCTGATTTTACTGATAGTGATTACTGTTTGTTGTTGCAGATGTATTGACATTGAATTTGGCAAAATCCAAAAAACAATCGCCTCCATACAAACAAGTAAATAGTTAATCACGACTAATGTAAACACAACGACGAACAAAAAACCTGGTCTGACTAAAATTGTGTTGATAGATATTTAAATTAAACACCAAGTATGGAGAGCAAAATTCAAACCAATAAATAATGTCCAGAAATGAGAATAGGCGTTTCTAAGAATAGCACAAATATGAACTTACCTACACTAAGAGCAGAACCTTCCATTGATGTTTAACGGGAAAAACTGCCTTTCATAACAAAACAGTAAACAATAAATTTCATGTGATCTGAAGCTCAAAAAATCTTGTTTTATAACTCGAAAAAAATGTTAAACGGATCGCAGCAACCACCAATAAACTCAAAAGTGTTTAGCAGGCTCAAATTTAAAATGTGAACCAAGTCTTAGCGCAGGCAAGACAGATGAAGGCTTACCAAATGCAATAATTCAATGTATTGAGCCTCCAACAGGCTATATATATACATAAACATATACATATACACACACACATATATATATACACACACATACACATATATACATTTACAAAACAAACACATACAAGCCATCAAATTGCACAGCAGCATTCGAATAGTTCAATACATGCAATATATTTAATTCAACTGTGAAAGAAGGTGAGAATGTAGCTGTTTCGAGAAGGATTTAAGCGAGGGAGAGGACAGTAGGTGAGATGGGAGGCTATTGTATATGCGAGGAGCAGCGTATTGGAAGGAGCGTGTAAACCAAGAAGATTCACAGTGACAACGAGGTTCAAGAAGGATTTTAGTTTGTCTTGTATCACGAGGACACGGATGTGGAGAAAGAAGTTCAAGTAAATACTGTGGAGAGTCAGGAGAATGCAAGAGTTTATAGGTGAGTGTGCAGATTTTGTGTTGAACGCGATAAGGAATAGGAAGAATACCAAGATCACGTAGATTGGATGATGTGGGATGATAATAAGTAAGCTTGTTCAAGAAGTATAACAATGATTGTTGATCAAATTAAGATTAGTGTAGTACTGGAAAAAATAGATATATACATTCACTTATACATTGACCAATTTCCGCCATATCTAAATTATTAATTTCCCTTCAAACTTTATCGATGTAAAAATATAATTCCTTCTTTTCTATCTAAAAAAATTGGTTTTGTGACGTACAAACATGTTTTGTTTTCACATATTTTTCTGTATTAAACTCACGTTTAATTACTGCCTATGGTGGAGGATAAATCGGAATTGCAATTAACCAACATTGCTTTCCGAACGCTTAGGTCAAAATTTCAGATGTGTTTAATAAAAACGATTTAAATGTGTTCATTAATTTACAAACATAACTTGAGCATGCAATCATCTATATCAAAATTGCCTTTCAGTCACATTAGCGTGCATATATATGTGTGTGTTAACTCATATATAATATTGCGTGCGTTTCGTGTGTGTGTGTGTGTGTGTGTGTGTGTGTTTGTGTGTGTGTGTGTGTGAGTGTGTGTGTGTCAGTGTTATCGCTTGTGTTAGCTTGCTTTTGGCGGTGCGTGTCGGTTTGTGCGGGCGTGGACCTCAATATTGTCAGCATGATTGTGTTATATGGTGTTATATGGTCACTGCAATTTGCGTGTTCTCGTGCAACGCTAATACACCGCCCTCCATAACTGGGTCGGCACGCCTCGACAACACGCACACGACAAAACAGCCCGATTTGTGCACACCACACTGATTCATTGTTGGTTGGTGTATATTGCAGTGAAGCGCGTACCACACTCAGCTCGGGTGTTAATTGTTATATATATAAATTGTCCAAGGTATGTGAACAATCTTAATTAGGAGTAAATTTTAATTAACGTGTCATATTGCAGTAATTGAGAAGAAAATTTCAGCTTAAAACTTGAAGGTATTATTACGAGCAAAATTGTAATTTAAGATGATATGCTATTAAGAATTAATTGGAAAAAAAAATTAAGTCAAAATATATTTACTTATATCACTTTACGGCTCATTACATGCCATTCATTCAAACTTACTTACTCCATAGGTCCTATTTTGTACAATTTGAATTATTTGGTTAACTTTTACCCTAATTTCAATAGCAACGTTTTGCTTGTCAGAATATATTGCAGGTGACTTGATTATGTTCAGCGGAAGTGCTCTATCCTCTCAACAAGCAATGCACTTGTACCAGAAAAACGACGACAAAAGAAGCCCGTATCTAACGTTTCTTCCCGTAGACAAATTGGGCTACACACAGGACAATAGCAGCTTGGCTCCGAACAGTGAAATAACCATGCCTTCTTCGTCGACAGTCAAAGAAGATGCTTCAGAAGATGCTTGCGTTCCTTCTAGCGAGTGCCGACTGTCCCAAGCTGAAATGAAAAGACGGTCGCTACAGACTGGCGTAGATCAAGTGATCAGTGTGAAGATCCGTCGTCGTACCGGATCTGAGCCTGTCGGTGTACGGAAAACAGCAACATCACGACAACACCATGCCACCACCAATCTGGTCACTCAGCATCTGCAGAAAATGACGCTGCAGTTCACCGAAGAGAAGACGAGAAGAGTGGCCAGGCAGAACTCCCCGGTCGCTTGTGTCAAAGTAAGACCGAGAGTGATCACTTTAGAAACGGACACTGCTGTAGACAGAACGCCGAAGAAACGCGCCGTCCGAAACAGCGACAGCTCAACAAAGTCGTCGGAATCAGCAATTCAGACAACCAGTGCTTGGGCATTGATATTTCACGACAATAAGAGGAAGCAATCAAATCACCAGACGCCTTTGAAACCACATTCAGGCACAAAACCCTCGAGATCCAGCCAAGCATCTCGTGCTAATTTATCTGGGAAAAATTCTCACTGAGTGATATTCAAGCGAATTCATTGGTTTCATTGGACAATTCATTGGTTTCATTGGTTTGAATTCATTGGACAGTAAGTCGTAAATCAAAACCATTGTATCTTCAACAACAGCTTGAACAAGCTACACTGGTGTTTCCAAACCTCTGGTATGCAAGGGACTTCAAGATGGTACGTGAACACTTTTTGTGGTCATGTCAATTTTGTTATTTATTACTTGACAATGTTTTTGTCTAACACAAGATAATTTAGCAAAAATTTGTACAATTCTTACCAGATGTCACCCACCTGGCCCCAGCGACTCACCGTTTTATTCAAATTCAGTGTTCTACTTATACAAATATCTAAATAAATGTGATGTCTGATCGAACTGAGTTTCTCTGGAACCAGGTGGTACCAGACGGCAACTGTACTCAAGACCTTCAAGTGTGGTAGTCGATCACAAAAGGAATGGCTGATACAATCTGTAAATCCGGAAAATATACCAAACACGTGCTGGCAAACACGCAATTTTTATTGTTTTAGCGAATAAACGTTGTTGTCTTTGATATTGAAATATAGATTAACTTATATATCATATCACAAATATAACACGCGGCTGATCGCTACAGATATACAACAGGCTGGGTCATAACCTTTAGACCAGGGTTTTCCTAACTTTTACGCTCCGCGACCTCCAGGACAGATCCGGAGAGCTCCATGACTTCCCAGTAAAAAGTAAGAGAAGTTATAAAAACACTGTTATCCTGAATTCTTACCACATTTAATACTTTAATGCCATCTTTATTGAATTTATTCGAACATTACAAAGAAATAACATCAAGTGAACCCCCTGAAGTGGTCACCGGTTGGAAACCTCTGACTCATAGGTTTTGCATACAATCACTGGAGAACGCATCATTACCGTATAACGAGGTATTCATACACATATGTGTATATGTGTGGTGTATTATATACTCTCATAATACTTCAGCAGCACATTTGTCTTTAAGCTTATATTTTCCATGCATTTTTCAAATTGCTTCTCGGTGTTTTTCAGAATATTTATTGTGTTCATTTGAGAGTTTGAATATCGAAACATTAGCTGTTGACTTCACAATGGTGACGACTTTGTATTGGCTTGACGGACAAAAAGTGGACGATATTTAGTGGAGTGATCAAATGAATATTATGCCTTTTATTTTCTTCACTGTTTTCATTTAGATCATTTCATTTTTCCGCTGTTTTAAACGCAACTCTAGTTTGCCGATCTTTGTTTTTGGTGAATTCACTGTCTTCGTCTGTGCAGCATTTTGGTGACATAACGAATCTGATTGTGTGCGTTCTGGACGAGTCAAACTTGTCGTATAAGACAACACCGGAATGCGACAGGCAACTTCTTTGGCATGTACATTTTGTGAAGCACATTTATAACCGCGGTGACTGGGCTGCACGCTTTTCTCCAACCTTCCTTGGTGATCTTTGCCAAGAGGTGCTGAACAATCGATACATCTGTTTGTCTTATTTGACATGCCACTTTTTTGTTTTTCTCCGTGTGCGTAATCAAGGTGCTCACTCTTACATCTAGGTGGCTTCGAAGTCTTCGGTTTTTTGTCTTCGTCCTCTAGCATGTCCTTCCGTGCACCAGCCGGTCTCTCTAAATATTCGTCCTGATTGGTATTGGCACAATGTTTTGTTGTTTTATTTCGTTGATCTCCAAGTGTGCGGGAATATCCAACATTGGATTTCAGTCGGCGATTTGAAGTTGCCTCTTCGTATGGATTGAACAAGTCCTCATTGCGTGCTCCGCTACGTTTTTGCAGTGTTCGAGATGGTACTGAAGGGGGCTTTTGCACAACTATTTGGTCCCCGCTATGTTTAATCTGACCATGTTTAGTCTGTTTAACCTGGTCGTCCATGAAATCCGAGGTTTTTCTGTGTGACAGGCTGGCTGAAGAATTTGATGTCGGGATTCTTGCAGAATCGTGATCCGCATTGTTGTCACGATTACGTCGGTTTGTTTCTAGGGATTTATTGCGACGCACTTTTTCCGAAATTGTCACGTGTTTTGGCTGTTTTCTGTTGATTTCGTCGCGGCCGTCAGCATTTCTTCCACCTTCTGCACCCTGAGAAGCAACTGGAGATTTGGTATTTGCTTGCGATGAGGAAACCTCAGGAGGTAACTGGGAAAGTTTTGGTGATTCAACGAAATGTTTGTACTGTAAATACACATAATATAGTTATAATTGCATTTACAATAAAACCAACACAGACGCTCCAAGGAGCTTGAAAACATAGCGTGTTTCATTGCATTACTTTACTTGTGAAATTAATTGCAATCTTAGAACAGTCATAGCAGTGGCGACGCCATGATTTTTCCGGTGGGTGGGGGGGAGGGGCTGAAGAAAAAAGATACAGGGGCTTGGCGAAATATGAGGATTCACACTTGAAACAATCATGGTCAGGATTTGTGGGCGATCAGAGAGAGTTTGGCACATTTTTGGGGGAATTTAACCCTTAAACTTCAGCCTCTCCAAGCCCCAGGACTTGGAGGCTGATCTAGAGGACTGTTATAGTTGTATAGAAGAACAATGTGTTGTGTAAAAACCGTACTCGACTGATGAGCCAATCGTTCTTGCTCATCAAGATGTTGTATATGCCTGCAGTGTGATCATAAGAGTGCGCCCTGATACTCCTCATCGCTTCGTCTCGACTGATGTTCAGTATGGCCGCAGTGGTCTTGACCGCCTGATACAAGTCCCAGAGCGCAAAATTGTTGTCGAAGGGAATAACATAATAATATCAGACATAAAGTATTGCATTCACCTCTAAATCGGTGTAATTACTGCCGGCTTGCAAGTGACGTTTAGGAGGTAAGAATAATGCGTACGATCGGGTACGTTTGGTCTCGCTTCAGTGCGGCTCTCTTTCCCTTTCCTAACTGCCCTGGTCTAACTAGCCCAGCCTGACCTTACCTACAATATAAGGAGAAAGAAAGCTGGGACTCAAGCGGGACCAAGCGGTTTGATTGTGCGCATTCAAGAGCTCTTTGAGCAAAGCAATACTAGAAATATTCCAGCATTTCATATTTGAGCCGATTGCTATTTGGGGACATTTCGCTTTTAGTTATCAATACCTTAGCCAACAATTGTCGGCCGCTAATTGTTGTCGAGCAATATTTCAGTCAAATCTGGTTAGCAAACACAGCAGTGCACCACCTAGGCACAAGACTCGCACCTCCTAGGAACCAGACTCGCACCTCCTAGGAACCAGACTCGCACCACCTAGGAACCAGACTCGCACCCCCTAGGAACCAGACTTGCACCTCCTATGAACCAGACTTGCACCCCCTAGGAACCAGACTCGCACCTCCTAGGAACCAGACTCGCACCCCCTAGGGACCAGACTCGCACCACCTAGGAACCAGACTCGCACCTCTTAGGGATCCGGCTCGCACCACCTAGGAACCAGACTCGCACCTCCTGGGAACCAGACTCGCACCTCTTAGGGATCCGGCTTGCACTCCCTTGGAACCAGACTTGCACCACCTAGGAACCAGACTCGCATCTCCTAGTGACCAGGCTGGCACCCCTAGAAAGCAGACTCGCACCTCCTAGGGACCAGACTCGCACCTCCTAGGAACCAGACTCGCACCACCTAGGGACCAGACTCGCACCCCCGTTTAAGAGGTCCCTTGTAATAGTGGATGGCATGTTGCTGAATGCCGGGTTACCATGATATGTTCATCGAATATTGGATTGGCCGATTTCGCCTGTACATCACGAGGTGGCGCATTTTCTTGATTCCTGAACCAGCTGTGTTGATACACGCGTCTCATGCTGATTCTATGACGAATCGACGGCTCCAACAGTTCCGATAATAGCGACCAACAATCTTCACATAACACACACAAATGCATACTGAAAATCTACACAATACGCATCCATTGCTGTGACGCGCTGAAGTGTTCTGTGTGGTCTATCTATACTAGCCTGTGGGTGCGATAACTGACTGCTGATTTGAAAAGGTGCGAACGCTGAATAAATTTATCCCATTGCCCCCTGTATAATTTGCCCCCTGTATAATTTGCCCCCTGTATAATTTGCCCCCTGTATAATTATATTGAGTAGAAAAACTTTGATATTGCTTAAAGTTTTTATATGAATTGTTTTTAACCAAATTTTATCAATCAATAAATTGTGTTGATGTTAGCAAAAAAATGTTCCCAATAAATATAGCCGAATGGTTGAATATGTGTCAATGTAGAGAAGACAACTGCAAAATATGGTCATATGGTTGAGTGATCTCATATCGGAGGTCACTGGGAGCTGCTGGGGTCAAACACAAGTGCCCTGGACAACCACCTGCCGACAAGTGGCGACACATTGCTTCATGCTCATCCTGCAGACCAACTCGGATCTGTTCTACCAGCTGCTTCGTGCGGTCGCCGTATGCACGAGCGCTGGTCCCTGCGAGACACTCATACGGTGCCTGTCTGCGTGACGATGACGTCACGACGAATGGAAGACGACCCGTCAACATGACGAAAAATACCACTCCCCTGGCGCCAAACAAACACACAGTCACACACAAGGTTCAACCGCCCCCCAGACCCCCAACCGGGTGTTGAGGGGCCCCGTTACCCCACACATGATATTCAAATTTATCATAAGTAGCGCATAAAAGTTATAATGGAGACCGAGGGGCTGCTCGTAACTGCATCTTCTCAAAGTGAGACCTACATTATAATGGTGCTATATTTATAATGGGGCGCTTTAGACATTATACCTCGCATCGGTCCTGGTTATACATACGCGTTTGTTTTCTTGCGCAATGCTAATTTTGTATATCTGCATACATCTCTGCACTTTGCTCCTTCTATATATATGCTCCCTCTATATATGGACATATCAGGTTTGAGCGAGACCCATACCAACGCGTCTAGGAGCACTTTCTAGTACTGTATCTAGTAGTATATCTAGATGGCACCACACACACACACTTCACGTAACTTTTACTTTAACGTGTCTTTACTGTCATTTCTTCCTATGCGTTGAACCATTCTGAGTTCAATACGGTCGCACAAAAAATAAAAACGGTCCGAAAATGTTAGATGAAGTTTGTGAATAAATGAATTACCATGATTACACTGGTCAACGAATTTGGAAAAATTGTGTGCTTGTTAAATGTGGTTAGTTGATTCTTATGTATTTTCACTCAATGAATCCAAATATCACGTTGAAAAATGTGTATTGGCTACATGTTCAAAGATACGAGGCATGTAATATTTGATCAATTTATTTAAATATACAGTATATGTGATTGTTTTGAATTATAATCCATGTCTACTCTATGCCTTTTTGCTTGGCGCTTATAACAGGCTGAAGAGTCTAAGGAGGCGATAATCTAAGGAGCGATAATCCACCTGGGTTGGCTCCTGTTGCAGTCGTTCGGTGGTTGAATTAAGAAATCGTCTCTTGTCAGTGTCCAGCAATAGTCTGCAAGCATTGTTGTGTTCCATTTACCCTGGTACTTCTTTTCGATGCTTGAAATATCTTGATGAAATCTTTCACCATGTTTGTCACTAACTGCTCCACAGTTTGCTGGGAAAAAGGATAAATATGAATTCAAAAAGTGGATTTTGAGTGACATGTTACATCTCATGATCTTGTAAGCCTTGATGAGGTTTTCCACCAATTCTTCATAGTTGCTCTCCCTTTTGTTTCCGAGAAATCCCTTTGCAACTTATTTGAATGCCTTCCAAGCAGCTTTCTCCTCCCCATGAAGAGCTGATTCAAATTCATCGTCTTTAAGAAGCTCTCGAATCTGAGGACCAATGAAAACTCCCTCTCTTGTCTTTGCGTCGCTCAACGAAGGGAATTTGACATTACACTATTCATATATGTATATGGTTATGCATGTGTATGTGTATGTGTTCGTGTGCATGTGTTTGTGTGTATGTATGTATTCAATTTTGCTAGCACCCATGCACTTTCTGCCGATTTGTGCTCCTTGTTTTTGTCTCCATACCGCTCTGTGTCTACATTTTTATTACTCTGCTCCTGCTCGCGCCTTTGTCCTCGAAAGTGCGCTATATCAAATACATGTTGTTGTTGTTGTTGTTGTTGTTGTGGATGAAACAATACTGAGGGCAGAGAGCCTGTGAGCGTAGTGAGTATACACTTTCGCCAGCCTGTAGGAACCTGTTGAGACATGTAGGCGTATCATGAAAAGTAGAGCTACCAAACAATTTTAACCATGATATTTGTTACCAGCATCCTAAAATTATATGAAAAATGCTACTTTGGTCTCGGAAGCATTTTGCTTGTTGACCAGTGTTATTAGACTGTCTGGATTTGGTCAATATTTTGTGAGGAGTATTTGATATGAATTAATGGAACCACGGCAGGGTGGTAATAGTGCACTTGCACTCTTCCCATGCTACGAGATTCGCCTGAAATAAGAATTAAATAACAATAACAATAATAATAATATTATTATTATTGTTAATAATAATAGTAATAGTGCTGCCATCAATCTGATATTGATTTGCTGAAGATACGAGCTGCAATAAACTTCTGGTCGTATTTTGATGTTTCATAGAGAACAACTCGGCGCGGCGGCATCATTTCACGGCTCATTGTTCTCTTGAGTCAAGCGATGTTTCAGTGAAGAAAAGTTCTCGAGAAAAGTTTGCCAGCCCACTTGAACCCAAGACCACAATAGCTCACAACCAACACACAAACACACAGACACACATACACGCACACAACAAAGAGCGGAATGTTGAATTATAACGGAAACAGTGCAGAAAAATATGTGTGTGTGTGGAGAGGGAGAAAATGGAATGTTGGAAAGCACAGTGAGTCAGTGAGTCAGTGAGTCAGTGAGTCAGTGAGTCAGTGAGTCAGTGAATCAGTGAGTCAGTGAGTCAGTGAGTCAGTGAGACAGTGGTGGTGCTCAGCCAGCGGCGGTGCCAGGACTTTCCCGGTGGGCGGCTAGGAAAAAAAGATACCAAGGGTTTGGCGAAAAATCAGGAACTACACTTGAAATTTGAAGTGAGGTGGGTGTTCTATCTGTGAGTTAAGTGAGTTATTGTCAGTTGTGCAGTGAGGAGGGTGGCTAGACACTCCACAGGAATAAAAACAAGACCTGTTTCAAGGGCGGATGAGCTATCTGATAGCCAACGACCATCTAGCATGTTCCAGTTTGCAAACGTGTTTTCATTTTTCTATTTGTGCCTACTCCCTGCTCGCTGTGATGGTTCTGTCAGTTGTTTTTTATCGCGTCTGTGTCTTAATATGTCGCTATATCACATATATGTTGTAGTTGTTGTTATTGTTGAAACGCTCATGGCTAGGATTTTTTTAGGGAAAGGGTCTTTAGCTACTCCAAGCCCCCTTGGCGTCGCCCCTCTACTCAGCACTAAGTGAAAACCCACTCGACTCAGCCAAACGACGAATGGACACAATAAATGAACATACAGAAGAACACCATGCTCACACAGCTTGAACTCGTTTCTGCAACGATGTTTACTATACGGCGAGCCACTCACAGCATCAAGCCGACAATGTGTGCAATATATCACCACAACATGTCAACTCAGTTGCAATATTTTGCCACCCAGAAATTGCACGCAATATGCACGCGGTAACAAACAGTAATGACGTCATATCTTGTTGCAGATTGCTCGTGCAATTCCCACTGGTCTCCAAATATCCGCCATTTGCACATGCAATCGTGTTGCAAGCGTGCTGGGTTGCATATATGATATGATATGATATTATATGATAGTCATATTAAATTGCCTTCTTGTACATCTTATATGCCATATCTGCAAGCTTTTACGTGATATTATCGAAATTTATTGTTGGTTGTTGTTATATATCAAATCATATTTTATTTATGTTGTCGTTGATTGTTATATAATCAACAACATAAATAAAATTGTTATTGTTGAGTGTTGTTCATTGTTATATAATCACTTAGTTATTAATATGTATTCTTATTTATTCATGTTTATTGTTGGTTGTTGCCATTTATTGAATCACGTATTTATTTATTGTTGTTGTTATTTATTGAGCAGTGTGGGCGGAGTGACATTATGCAGTGTTATCGGATGAATTGTTAATTGTTATTTATTTAATATTTACTTTTCGAGTTGTCTTTCTATCTAGAATTCTTTACTTTTTTATCTCTCTTTTTCTCTGCATTTTGGGCGCTTCCGGTACATGGGGCCACCGCAGGGTGGTAATAGCGCACTTGCACTCTTCCCATGCTACTGGATTTGTCTGTAAATAAAAATAATAAAAATAAAAATAATTCATCTTTTTTTTCGCAGCCTGATGCTTTCCATTCTTCAAAGTTTAATCCGACTGAAATCACTCGTTTCAATGGGTTCAGTTTGCGAAGGGAAATGATGAAATAATGAAATTGATCCGCTGATCCAAGCTGTGAAGCTGTGTACACCTTTCCTGCAGACATTTGCCTGTATATCATGGACGAATATATGAATATCAGAGCGAATTGACAGCGTGAGACGAACGGATCGACTGTATAGAAATACTGACAGACTCCAGACGTCGATCTCTGGACCGTAGGCGCGGTGTCGGTCAAACAATTCAGGAGCGGCGTACTCAGGCGAGCCGCAGTTGGTGGCTAGAGGATGTAGGCTCGACCACCTGTTGCTCAAACCGAAATCTGCACAAACATAAACACAAACAAACAAGCATAATCAGCGACAGCAGCTCTCCAGGAGCGGTCTGCCCCGCGCGGCATGTTTTATTGGGGGCGGCACAAGAGCTGCTCAACACGTTGAATCATCAGTTAAATATCTCAGCCGATTTCCAACAAAATACTGTTTCACATTTGCTGTTTGAATATTAAATATCCTAGAATGAAGGCAGGAGCGATTGAAAATAATGATATTCTCTGATTAGATTACAGGAAGCAGGTACTATTATACAAGAGGCTCGTATTTTCAACTATGTCAACAGCTAAGGACTTGCTAATTCCCTATTACAGTCGTGTGGAAACGCACAGTATCTTACTGCTATGTAACCCACAATTTTACATGATGGAGTGTGGCAAATAGCCTGGCTACGCCACTGCTAAGCCCTGCCTGTATTAGCAGTCTTAGTATGAGCAAATGTTAGCAAAGCGTGTATTATGTAAAACAGACAATCTAAACAAACAATATATTTGATTTAGCGCACATATACACGCGCGCGCAACGTAACACCAAAACTAACAGCAAATAACAAAAACGCACAGACTTCAAATACATAGCAGATCACACATGAAAAAAGGCAACACAATTAGAGAAAAATATCTACAACAGAAAGCACATGACAGGAGCAGAGTATACCATGAAATCAGACCGTAGCATGGGGAGTGAGAGTATGTGAGGAGGGATCAAACGACAAGTTGAAGAAGTACTCGAAAAGAGAAGAACGGAACGAACTAAAGGAAGGAGCACGAACAATAGTAACAGGAAGAGAGCTGAACAAACGAGGAGCAAAAAAAGAAAACGATTTAGCGGACCAAGCTGATTCGTTGAGAGCACGAGAGCAGACGAGAGGGCGATAATTGCGAGAATATGCAGAAGATACATGAAGATACATTTTGTATCAGATTAGTTACTGACCAACTATTTTGACGGTATCCTTTGCCGAGTTCAGCATGATATTCTCCGTCTTCAAGTCTCTGAAAACAAACCAAGTGCGATACAGCTTGAATATTCAATGAATCTGTGACTTGCGTTTTCATAAACTCATATATTTCTGCAATTGCAAAAGTTGATATGATTATGTAAGCGCAATCAATAGGAAATGAACAAAATGAGACATTTTATTTTGTGTCCACAGAACCCGAGTATGTACTATATAATTGTACATGGCGCTTGCATCGCATGCACATCACAATAAATAGAGTTGATTTTTTCGGCTGAAAGGCTTGGCTGAAGGTTTAATACATTAGCGAGGCCATTCTAGAGTTTGGTCCATTTTTCAACAGCAACAAAAGCACACACACATAATGTTGCTACTGTTGTGTGCCAGTGTATATTGCGGATTGGTGAAGTGTGGTGTACTGCTCCTCCTACCGGTGATTTATTGCCATCTAATTGGGCGGTCGAGGAGTGCTGGTGTAAGATACGCCACTAAGTCAACTGGACGGTGTATGTGTGTGTGTGTGTGTGTGTGTGTGTGTGTGTGTGTGTGTGTGTGTGTGTGTGTGTTAGCTCTCAGAATCCTGAGAGGTTGTACACGCAAAAACACACACAAACAAACACAAGCACACACACACACACACACACACACACACACACACACACACACACACACACACACACACACACACACACACACACACACACGCACAGAACAAGAGAGCTGGAAAACTCGTAGTGGCTGGACTGTCGGCTGATACGGTACCACGTACGATGCTCTAATTAAATTATATTGCTCACATACACACACATACGAACATACGAACATACATACACTGAGGGTAGCATTTGCAGACAGCATACACACACACACACACGTGCGAGCACAACCCTAGTCTCTCGTAAACACGTCATTTACAAAACACACAAATACACACACACACACACCCACACACACACACACACGTGCGAGCATGCATACAGAGAGATACGAACAGAGAAGCTTTGGAGTAGAGTAGAGTAGTTTAGCTGTAGAAGCGTAGTTTGTGGAAGCGAAGAGTCGATGGCTAATGCAATTTGTTCTCACTACTCGGAAATGGCACCAATGAAACTTGCCTACTGAAAATGCACTGCGCAGCGCGCGCGTGTCCACTATAACTCAGCTAACTAATTAATTGAACCCAATTACACATTGGCACTCGCACACACTCACGAGCACACACACACACACACACACGAGCACACACACACACAAGCACACACAAGAGCACAAACACATTAGCGATACACACACAAACTTATACACACACAAACTCAAACACATACACATACACACACACAAATCAGTAGTCAAAGTGACTGATTAGCGCTCTGATCAGCGAGAATTGTGCAAATCAGATGCAACATGTTTAGCTGCAGTGTGAATAACATGGCCACTTGGCAACAGTGAACTGGGAATTGCACCTGGTCGGGCAGAAATATCGCCGTCAATAACTGCTAAAATGTAGCGCAGTAATTAATGACCAATATGAGCAAGTACATGCATACTGAGTGATTGTTATTATTATTATTATTATTATTATTAATTACAGGCAAATCCAGTAGCATGGGGGAAGAGTGCAAGTGTACTATTACTACCCTATGGTGGCCCCATGTATTGGAAGCACCCAAAAAAGAAGAGATAGAGTGATTTCGAAAACAATATATTTAAATAAATAACAATTAACAATTCATCCGATAACACTGCATAATGTCACTCCGCCCACACTGCTCAATAAATAACAACAATCAACAATAAATAAATATGTCACTCAATAAATGGCAATAACCTATAATAAATATGAATAAATCAGAATAAATATTAATAACCAAGTGAATAAGTAACAATCAACAGATAAATATAAATATAATTCAATAAGATAAATATAAATATAATAACCAACAACGTACATGTATATGATTCAATAAACAAACATGATTCAATAAATAAGAACAAACAATAAATTTGAGTTCAGCCATTGTTCAGCTTTGATATGAACGAACGTGATCAGCAAGAGCAAAATGGACAGTGACGTCACCAGGGAGGGGCTGGGAGGATTGAAGCCCCCAAAAATGTGCCAAGCCACCGCACCTGAGCTGTCCCCCAAAAAAAGAAATCATGACCGTGAACATTTCGAGTATAGTTCACCTCATGTTCCGACAAGCACCCGAAACTTCTTAGCCCCCCCCCCCTCAGCCCACCCACCGAAAAAATCCTGGCATCGCCATTGCCACTGAGTTAAGTGCTAGTATAGATTGTTCATCTACATCAATTGTTTGAAATTTACACCAAGATATGATATGAAACTGCGCGACTAGCGCCTACGAATTGCTGCCAATTGTTGAACTATTGGCGTTAGAGTATGACGAATTGCAAACGTATTGGCTGCTGGATGGAATGCATTATGAGATTCACATACACACACACACACACACACACATACACACACACACACACACACACACTGACACATAATATTCAGAGCCACTTGGTTTTTGATAGCTGAGTTGACATAAGTAATGCATTCAAAGTAGACGACACACACACACACACACACACACACACACACTCACACACGCACAGCTATCAAGGCAGAGCTGGACGAACGAGCCTGACATGCAGACAGTGGCGGCGCCAGGACTGGGCAGAAGGCGGGTGGCTAGGGAAAAAGATGCGGGGGCTTGGCGAAACATGAGCAACTGCATTCGAAATGTTTACGGTCAAAATTGTTGGTGGGAGGTTCTTGGGGGGCTCAGGATTGAAGAAGGTCTCGGAACAATTTTTGTGTGGGAACTTCAGCCCCCTGCAAGCCCCCCTCCTTGGCACCGCCACTGCATGCAGATGCTGCTGCTGCTGCTGGCGGTGGTGGTTAAAAGGAAGCAACGACAACAACAACAACAACAACGACAGCAACGACAGCGACAGCGACAGCGACAGCCACAGCGACGACGACGACGACGATGACGAGCAGAGAGGAGTTTTGCGGTCTCACTAATGGCTACGTTGTTGGCATCGTCCACCACAAATCTGTGCGTTCACGTTTATGCTCGAGCAAGCGTGTTGAGCTGTGTGTGTGTGTGTGTGTCAGTGTGTGTGTGTGTGTGTCAGTGTGTGCGAACGTGCGTGTGTGTGCATATGTCAGTTTGCCTGGCTCGCATGTGTGTGTGTGTGTGGCTAGTTGGAGTATACGTCGACGGCAAATCGAGCGTCCATTCATCCGGCAATCTGCTTTCGGCCGCCGTCGCTACCAGCTACAACGTTAAATGAAGCGGAACTCAACTGGCACTTAAGCGACACCCGCGTGCACAAGACAACTGGACAAGCGCCACCGCCAGCAGCCACTTGATTCTAGAGGCGCGCGACCAACGACTCCGTCACCAGCTGCTCCTGGCTTGATTGCGCGCGGTAGCACGCACACACACCCTCACACACCCACACACACACACACACAGAGACACGCAAAAATCCAAACGTCACAAGCACACGCACTCATGGATGCCCAAACGCTGACAAAGCGCAATTTCAATTTTTGCACGCGCCTCTTGCCAATTGGACAACGGTTTGCCGACATTGTTCACAGACTTGTTGACAAGCAGATCGGCTGCTGCAATTCGGTGAAGCAAATTAAATTTGTCGTCAAATTTGCGATGCATAAATTTCGATGCTCCCAAATGCATCCGACATCAACTTGTGTCTGTCTGGCGATATTTCTACTTTTATCAACGAATATCGTCGAGGACAAACCAGATTTTTCTGCTGTGTTTTAGGGATTATTTGATGCAGGTGTTCTTAGCCGGGGGTGCTCGCACACCCTGTATCCTAGGGGGTGTGAGCTTGTATCCTAGGGGGTGTGAGCTTGTATCCTAGGGGGGCGAGGGTTCACGCAATATTTTTTTTAAATAAATTATATTTTTAACGTATGCATTACATTTTTCGAGAAAAACCAGTTTTTCCTGTAAAACGTAGTTTGAATATTAAATAAGAAAAGCTTTGTTATTGCGTCGTTTGTATTTATATATTTTCGTATACAGCTATCAAGAACACAGGGGTGAGAACTGATTGCTTATTTGAAAGTGGTGCCAACACTGGGAAAGGTTGAGAAACACTGGTTTAATGGGTTTTCGGTCACCATTCATCGCTCAATAATAAAATATTGAAACAATCAGAGACAATTCTACCACAAATTACCGTTATGATGTA
The DNA here is from genome assembly GCA_916048095.2 of Sacculina carcini. Classification (NCBI taxonomy): domain Eukaryota; kingdom Metazoa; phylum Arthropoda; class Thecostraca; family Sacculinidae; genus Sacculina; species Sacculina carcini. The sequence continues at coordinate 6,209,878 of OU696587.1, read as the reverse complement.
TTTGTACTGTTTCCAAATCAACAGTCAGTTATAGCTTTATATAAAAGATGAAACTACAAACGACGTGATAAGAAAACTTTTTACAACCAATATTCATTCATACAACTCAAAGTTGCTTACATTTTCCTTTAAAAAAATTCCAGGAAAAATATAAACCGTAGGTAAAAACATATTTGCGTTAATTGTTCACAGGAATCCTCGAACCCCCCAGGAACAAGACCCGCACCTTTCTAGGGCTGCAAACATCCCTGATTATAAACCCCTGGCTTTAATATATTTGCGTATTTGATACTGAAAATCAAATACGCAAGCAAGCAGCTAATATACAACTCCATTACGACCAGCTTCCTGCACTGGCTTTGACACGACATTTCCTACCAGTTGACATGCGAACACTATTTAGATTCCTGAAAGCATTTTCGCCGCTTCAGTGATAATAATTAGACCATTCGACTCAACCACTGCCGGCATATTGTAGTAGCTGGCTGCTCAATCAACGTATGACAGAATTTGCCTGTGTGTGTGTGTGTGTGTGTGTGTGCATATGAATTTGTGTGTGTGTGCACTCTCATTCGCTCAAATTCCTCGCGAAAATACGCTGCAGCCACAGTGTGTTTTGCATTCCAAATTGCCATTTATGTCAGACCGTTGCCACGGTGCTTGTTAGCGACTCGTTATTTCCTCTCGACAACACTCACACACTCTCTCTCTCTCTCCCTCGCTCTTTTTCTGTGATGACTATTTCATTTTGCTTTTTCGGTACGTGATTTGAATGCAGCTTGTGAGGCCATCAAGCACATCTTTCGAGCGTACTGTTAATCTACATGCACATGCTACAAGTCATGTACTGTTCGGGAATCTCAATAGAATGCCTCACTGACTTTGCTTAGTCCCAAGCCAAATATATGGTTGAATAATGAACTCCCGGAATAATTATTAAAAACTGTTGATGTATTCTGCAAATCTAATGGCCTGTCTCCCGCCCAAGACATGAGGATAATTTTTGATAACCACTCTATTTGATATCTGCAGATGATTAATTATGTTGGCAAAATCGAATTTCAAGCCGTCACACTCTCAGACGAAATTAATGAGCTTCCTGGAGACAGTCACAAAAATCCGGCACAGCAAAGATCCGCAGGAACACCCACTTGCCTTCATTGAACTAGCTTCATTCGCTTCCACTGATAACAAGATCCTAGATCCTGGACTTCCCGATCCTACTGCAACTTCTTCTAGTTGTTACGCAAAATTGAGCCTGTAGTATAACTGCCGAGTGCCAATGATACGTGCAGAACGAGTTGAGAACACAAACAACATAAACTCAGCGTGAAGCATGAAATCTTGCACTCTGCTTCCGCACTGGCTCGTGTGTATTGAATAATAAAGTGCGCCTTGATTCACGACCAAAAGATATGACTGATTCATTTCTCGTCTTATTTGAACGCCGTCGAGACAGAGACGACACTTTATTCGACAAACAAAGCAGTTGTTTTTCAGCGCTCGCGCGTGTGTGCTGAGCACAGCATTCAGCTAGCCAGCTAGCCAGCCCTTCACATCAGCTGCCAGCAATCGAGAGTGCTGGCGATTTATTGGTGACAAAATCGAGCTCGTAGCTGCGAGCTGCCGGCCAAACAAGTCGTATATGCAACGCAGCTAAATCGCAATTCGACATCTCTCACTCTGTGTGTGTCTGTGTGTGTGTGTGTGTGTGTGTGTGTGTGTGTGTGTGTGTGTGTGCAGCGTAAACACACATATACACACACACACACACGCACACATACACACACACACACACACTCAGAGCCTACGTTGGACTTATTCAGCAAAGCTTGTTCATTTGGCGTGCCTGACAGAAGCCGTCGAGATTTATGCGATTTCGCTTGAACGCGCACTCGCACGGCCAGGCGTTGCACAGCTCGCACGACGCACGCAAACATCTGAATTTGATTTTAAATGGCGCGTAAGTGGCCGTTAGGTATTTTTCGAGACGACGACGTCAGAGGCTGCTGCTACTGCACACCACTTGACCTGAAGACTTGGCCAATAATTTCTCACGACATCAAGCGGTCGAGATTTATCGGTAATGCTCGACGCGCTTAGCCAGCCGCCAGCCACGGCAGCAAGTAAACACACGCAAAAACACACACGCACACACACACACACACAAACACACGCACCGGCGAGAGAGCGCTAGCAGGATAGGCGCCAATAGTGCTGAGTATATATGCAGAAAGAGAGACAGAGGCGGCGCCAGGGGGGGGGGGGCTTGCAGGGGCTGAAGTCATCCCCAAAAAAGTGTCAAGTCTCCTCTGAGCCAACCCAAGAAATCCTGACCATGAACACTTGAAGTGTAGTTACTAATGCTTCTCCCAGCTGCCACATCATGTTCCCCCCTAGCCCCCCTGCACCGGAAATATCCTGGCGTCGCCACTGCTGCCAGGGAGATTGCTTGGTTGCGGCGTTGCTGCTGTGTCTGCTGGAGCGCTGTGTGTTGATGTCGGCCAGCTTCCTGTGACGTCACCATAAATTGCGACAGATGAGGCCGGCCAGTCGGACACCACTGCCACTGAGCGCCTCATTAAGCTGACATAACTGCCCCGGGGCGATGCGGCGCGGCCACCAGGGCACGCACACATACGCACACACAGGAAATGCGTCAGCAATACGCACACACACACACACACACACACACACACACACACACACACACACACACACACACACACACACACACACACACACACACACACACACACACACACACACACACACACACGAGCCTAGCCAAATGTCCACACACCACTTATCCGTATTGTGTTCGCCGTCGTATGTATGTATATCAGCGGCCATTTGAAGCGACACGACGAGATATACGAAATAGAAGTAATACACTCACACACACGCACTCACACACATAATATTTGAAAATGTACATCGAAATGAAAAAACAATCAACACACGCAAAGGAGATATAATATATCCTTCAATCAGAACTGAGGCTGGAAGAAAGCGGCTAAATTATGATGCTGCTAGATTCATGTATGGTGTATTTTCTTCCTAGTATGTGCTTATACTTGTGTGTGTGTGCGTGTGTGACTGTGTGTATATATGTATATATTTGTGTGCATGTGTCATTTGATGTTATATATATATATATAGATACCGTGTAAGTATGCATATATGTGCAAATATTTATCAGTGAGAGTGTCAGTGTGGATACGTATATACATATATTGTTTAAAACTTCAATGAAAAGCCGACTTATTGGAGTGCAATAAAGCAATCTACTTTAATATACTCACACACACAGGCACACACACACACGCAAAGAAGTATGCAAATAAAATGTCTCCCTTCATATATATTAGTTTTCATATGGTATGCGTGTTTGGATACCGTATATATATACTTAATTATACTTGTATATACTTACTCAATACTTACTTGCTTATACTTACATTATTTTTTAAAACTTGTAGTAACGTGTTCACCAATAAACATGGGTGAATTAAAATGTTTGTGTGTGTATGAATGTATATATCTTTGTGTGAATGTGTGTATTTCAGTATTTGTGTGTATGTCAGTGTATGTGTAAGTGTAAGTGTGTATATGTGTGTATGTGCTAGCATATGTGTGTCTAGTGTGTGTGTGTGTCTAGATGTGTGTGTATTATGTGTGTCTAGATGTGTGTGTGTGTGTGTGTGTCTGTGTGTGTGTGTACCTGTGCACAATTCCGCGCTGGTGCATGTAGAGTAGAGCAGAGGAGATTTGCGAGCACAGTTGGCGAGCACGAGCTTCCTCCAGCCTTCCTCGCCTCTGCCTTCTGAGCAGAGCACTCAGGTCGCCTCCGCCCACATACTCCAACACCAGGCAGTAGCAACGATTCGTCTGTATTCACACATAACACAGTGGCTTCCAACCATTTTTCATTTGATTAATTTACCATGCAACATTTCCGCATGCGAGCCCTTTCACGAAATGTTCTCAACATTGATATATGTGGCTAGGCTAAAATACTAGAGATCATTTCTTTTAATTATTGTATTTGTATATTTTGCATCTCAAATGATATGTCAAACATGTCAGAAGCTACATACTTAGCTTGAGAATGATTCTTGTCTACGTTTTTTTCCAATCATTTTTATATATTTGGTTTAGCTTTGTGTGAACTGATTATAAACAGTTCACTTTACAACTTGAAATACTAGAACTAAGTTAACATTGATCCTAATACATTGATAATTGATACCGCAATACTTTCTTGATTTTCCTAGTTCCTCGAAACCGCAGTCAGACAATCAACCACACTCAGGTAATACCAATCACCCAATACTCTTTCTTTTCTATCTCTCTCTCTTCCTCTTTCTCTACATTTCCCCAGTCCGAGCCTGGCATATATGAATAATGTTGTTGTTCTACTTCTTGCGCCTGTGTGTCATCTGAACGCTATAAGAATATCACTTACTGCTGCAGTTATTGATACACACATGTGGTCACACAAGAATACAAAACTAACACACACACACACACACACACATATATATATATATATATATTGGGAAAAATACGTAAATGTGCAATATTTGTATCGAAATCCATTCAATGGCGGTGCTTGGAGAGACTGTGGGGGCTTAGGGGGGACTCAAGCCTCCCAACAATGTGTCAAGCCCCCGCCCTAAACCCCCAAAAACCCTTGATCATGAACATTTCCAGTGTAGTTAATCATGTTTCCTCACGCCCCTCATATTTTTATTTTGCTGCCCCCCCCCCCCAGCTCCCCACTGGAAAAATCCTGGCGCCGCCACTGGCTCCATTACATTTCTGCACTCTCAAATCTCGCTTGGCAATTGTGCGCACTTGCATCGCAGCAAAAACATTGCTCGTCATTCTTGCAAACTGTCAATCTACGCTAAACTACGCCAACAATTTTCTCAATTCCTGTCAATTCCCGTTCATCATCTACTGCTGCTGAAACGGCAGAGTAAACACCGTCCGTATTAGTCTAGTGTATTGGTCTAGCGTATTAGTCTAGCGTATTGGTCTAGTGTATTAGTCTAGTGTATTGGTCTAGCGTATTAGTCTAGCGTATTAGTCTAGCGTATTGGTCTAGCGTATTAGTCTAGCGTATTAGTCTAGTGTATTAGTCTAGTGTATTGGTCTAGCGTATTAGTCTAGCGTATTAGTCTAGCGTATTGGTCTAGCGTATTGGTCTAGCGTATTGGTCTAGTGTATTGGTCTAGTGTATTGGTCTAGCGTATTGGTCTAGCGTATTGGTCTAGCGTATTGGTCTAGCGTATTTGTCTAGCGTATTAGTCTAGCGTATTGGTCTAGTGTATTAGTCTAGCGTATTAGTCTAGCGTATTAGTCTAGTGTATTGGTCTAGCGTATTAGTCTAGCGTATTAGTCTAGCGTATTTGTCTAGCGTATTAGTCTAGTGTATTTGTCTAGCGTATTAGTCTAGCGTATTGGTCTAGCGTATTAGTCTAGCGTATTAGTCTAGTGTATTAGTCTAGTGTATTGGTCTAGCGTATTAGTCTAGTGTATTGGTCTAGCATATTGGTCTAGTGTATTGGTCTAGTGTATTAGTCTAGTGTATTAGTCTAGTGTATTAGTCTAGCGTATTAGTCTAGTGTATTGGTCTAGCGTATTAGTCTAGTGTATTGGTCTAGTGTGTTAGTCTAGTGTATTGGTCTAGTGTGTTAGTCTAGCGTATTAGTCTAGTGTATTAGTCTAGTGTATTGGTCTAGTGTATTAGTCTAGTGTATTGGTCTAGCGTATTAGTCTAGTGTATTGGTCTAGTGTGTTAGTCTAGTGTATTGGTCTAGTGTGTTAGTCTAGCGTATTGGTCTAGCGTATTGGTCTAGTGTATTAGTCTAGCGTATTGGTCTAGCGTATTGGTCTAGCGTATTGGTCTAGCGTATTGGTCTAGTGTATTGGTCTAGCGTATTGGTCTAGCGCAGTGCCCGGGAAACTTTTCATTCGGCGGGCCAAAATGTAGATTTTTTTAACGCTCGGGGCCAGAAATGCGAAAAAAACACAATTTATTGAAAATCCCTAAAACAACCACATGACAGGGCTAAAATCACTGTATTTCACGTATAACTGTACAATTCCTGTTAATGGAATGTCAATTTTTTGAGAACCTACAGGATTGAAACTTACTTCATAACAAATTACGATTAAGTGGCTGTTAAGTAACTCTGTACTGCTTTACAGGTTGTACAGTACTGTTATTTTTTCCGGTAAATTTGTAAAAATTAACGAAAGTCGTGGCTTCATCACATTCTCCAAAACCTTTCGCGGGCCGAATTGAACCACACTTGACCTGCGTTTTCATTTTTGCAACATTATGTTTTCTACCGGCCGTCGTTCGAGCCATCCGACATATAATCTAGGAGAATATCTTGAATTGAATCAGGATTCTGCGCGCTTCCAGTACACATGGCACCAACGCAGGGTGATAATAGTGCACTTGCACTCTTCCCATGCTACTGAATTTACCCTTAATTAATAATAATAATAATAATAATAACTTGTTTTCCAACTATATTTTACTCGGCAATTACTAAGCAGGAAGAATATATTGGAAAATTCCTCAAATGGGTAATATATATTCCTAAAAATGAGAGAATATATCAAAGAAATTAAAAATTTCCTAAGTTTATATGAAGGAAAAATATGAGATGTGAAATGTATTGTAATAGCAATTAGTTGCAGGAGTTGTACGAGAAGCAAGTATTGCCCGCACAGTGAAGCACATCACTGATCGACACACTGCCACACCGTTCCTCATTTCACTGTCTCGTCACTGAATGTTGTCGTCGCTACGCATCGATCCAATCTCAGTGGGCGAGCGAGCGAGACAGCGCGCGAGACAGCGCGCGCTCCTCCTGTATTAGCGTGCTATTGCGCGCCATTTTGGGTTTGGTGCGCAGTTAGCGAGGAGATGCGTGTGGTGTGTACGCCAGCACATCTAATGGACGCAAGAGGATGCAACAGTGTATACGCATCCTGCGAGCTGCCATTGTGTGCCACGTTGATACGGGATCATTCTACTGTTTATATGAGCATTCTATGATAATCAGTAATTTCGCAGATGAATGTGTATTTGTCGAAGTTGCAGAGTGAAAATAAACGAAATCAAGCTTGTAAGATGTAATCATTTAGTTTCGATAAATGGAAATGTTTCACTTTGTTAGAAAGGGCACAATGAATCTGAAATAAACTGGTTTTATATTGTTGAATTATTCTAAACAATAGGAATACTTCAAAAAGTAAGAATAAATGTAATAAATGTAAATGTAATAAATGTAAATGTAATAAATGTAAATGTAATAAATGTAAATGTAATATATGTAAATGTAATAAATGTAAATGTAATAAATGTAAATGTAATAAATGTAAATGTAATAAATGTGAATGTAATAAATGTAAATGTAATAAATGTAAATGGAATAAAGATAGAAATAATGCATGTAAATATAACAAATGCAAATGTTAAATAATAAATATTTCCTATGCAAAAAGGTACATTTGAATTTTATCAATTTTTCTACGCATGACAAAAATGAATGTGTCGTCAAATACTAGTTTGAAGGACAGTGGGAAAATATTTGTTGTTTTCGTCCATACAAAAAATACAAATATGTTTGATTGAGGCAACATCGAAAATCACCTTAATAGTCTCGTAAAGTCTGACAATATTGTTGTGGTTGAGACGGTCGAGTATTGTTCGCTCGCGTTTCAAGTTCTTGCGAACATAGTCCTCTCTTGTCTTGGCCATATCGATGATCTTGATTGCAACCTGCAATAAAATCAACATCATCATTGCATCATCATTCAGGTGACTTTCATCGACTACACATTATGACGGGGAGTAGAAAATATACATGCAATGCGTGTATAACTTAAAAAATAACTTAAAAATTAGCAAAGCACTATTTCTCAACAAAGACAGCCGCAGAATTGTTATCAAACGGAGGACGAATTTTGTATGAAAAATATCTTGTAATACGTAAATCAACGCGATAATTTTTCTAAGATAAGTAAAACATATATACATGAAAAAATAAATTTATCTTGAGAATAGCACAGTTTTGACGGTGGTTCATATTTATTGTATTAAAACACTGACTATCCAGGTATGAAACGACTGTTATAAAGCTTGTGTAGTACGCACTTATTATTATTATTATTATTATTTATTACAGGCAAATCCAGTAGCATGGGGGAAGAGTGCAAGTGTACTATTACCACCCTGCGGTGGCCTCATGTGTACTGGAAACTAATCAAAATAGAAATTAGAGAGATAGTGTAATGCATATACATATATGTGTAGATGCAAGTGAGTGTGAGTGTATTGGTGTGACTGTCTGTATGTGTGTGCGCTGACTAATCAATCCTGCAGAACGATGATATTGTGTTACGATTGTGTATGTATGTGCTTGTGTGTGTGTGTGCTTGTGTGTGTGTGTGTGTACATGAATGCGCTATTGTCTTACGGATGCCTGTATGATTGCATCTGTGTATGTGTGCAGTTTCAATACGGATAGAATAGTGAAGACTTTGGCCACCAATGTGAAATCTGATGAAGAAATAATCCGAAATTAAATATACATTGAATCAAATGAAATTATCAAATAACAAGTGTAACGATTACATGTATAGTGTTTTTGTTTTGATGACAACTCTGAGTTCGGTCAGCTGAGAAAAGTTAATATGTCGACACTGGGCCGGTCTAATGGTACCCTCGGTGAGCACAATTGGCCTCGGGTTGTGCAATTTTCCCACCCTCTTTCTACTCCCTCTCTCTCCCTCTGCCCGCCTGGCTGTACACGCGGTGAGATGTCCCAGGATACCGAGCTCAGCCGATTACAAATGCATTGTTTTTCTCAGGCAACTGCTCCCACTGACAAACCGACACATACATACACACACACACACACACACACACACGCATACACACCTACAAATATATATATATATATAACCTCATACGGATATAGGCACACACACAAACGGACGCACACAAATAGACACACACACACAACACACACACACGGACACACACACACACACACATATTAATACCCAAAGGAGTTGGACTTCCATATGACTTGTTATGCGTCAAGACTGTTGCAATTTTGTTATAACCTGCCCAGTCTAGTGCCCCACACATTACAACACACAAATACCTACATAAACACACAAACACTTCTCCTTTTCCCATGTATATGTGACATTTTTAGCTTTTACAATTAATACGAGTATGTTAATTTATGTAAAATGTGCCGGGCTAAAATATTTATTCAATTCAAAACGACATTTTAATTATAAGTTTGTCCTACTAACTGACTGACTAACTAACTAACTAACTAACTAACTGACTGACTGACTGACTGACTGACTGACTGACTGACTGACTGACTGACTGACTGACTGACTGACTGACTGACTAACTGACTGACTGACTGACTGACTGACTGACTGACTGACTGACTGACTGACTGACTGACTGACTGACTAACTGACTGACTACTGACAAGTGTACTTTGATGTGTGAGAAAGCAAACTTGAGTGTTAATTTATCAGGTGCTTGAAAAGTATCGATTACCTGAATGAATGTTGATTTTATTCGAGTTCACTTCAGTCTGCGCCAAAATATCAACTCTCCTTGATAAATACACTTGTTTTTTTACCAGTAAATAATGAAATTTAAATTGTAAATGTATAAATTTGGTTATTTATAACAAATTATTTGCATCGCTGTCATGTCAGAAAAGTCGATTAATTTTTTTTGCTTGCATCATACAGCAGACTTGTAATTAGCTGATTTATATTCATTGTTGGTAATTGTAATTTATTCAATAACATATTTATTTATTGTTGATTGTTGTTATTTATTGAGCAGTGTAGGCGGAGTGACATTATGCAGTGTTATCGGATCAATTGTTTATTGTCTTTAATTTAATATTTATTTATTATTTATTTTTCAAACTTTGCTTATCTCTACATATTTTGATAAGCTTCTGGTACATGGGGCGAACCGCAGGGTGGTAATAGTGCACTTGCACTCTTCCCATGCTACTGGATTTGCCTGCAATTAATAATAATAATAATAACAAAAATAATTGGTCAATTTAATGCATTTCTGTTATTTCTGTTAATCACAACACTCTTGGACGCTTCTGATAGATTTGCTGAACGGTTATCGACCGCAACACCCAATTATGAGCTGAACTAACACACGCCAACTAACACACCAACATACTAACACACAGTGGTTCTCAAACTTTTCTAGTGTTGGCATCATTTTTGAAATCGTCAGTCAGTTCTCGCACCGCTCTGGATTTTTGAGGGCTAAATATGAAAAATATATAAATACAAACGAAATTCAAAGAAAATTGAATATTCATTCATACAGCGTGAAGTTTCTTCAAATTTTTCCAGAAATCAATTAAAAGTATCGATAAAAACATATATTTCCTTCCATTATTCACCGAAATCTTTGCACCCTTAGGAACCCTAGGAAGTAGCAACCCCGTTTGAGAAAACCCCTGCACTAACGCATATTATACAATATCGAGATTTGCGCTATTTTCGCACGGATACAGGCAGCATAATGACGAAACATACACACACACACACACACACACACACACACACACACACACATAGATGCATATATATACATATACAGTGAGCTCGGATGAAAGGCGCGTGTGCACGCATTATCAGGTGGGGAAGTAGCGATTCTGAGAGGCTCGCTATAGAGCCATTGCTGGAGTGAGAGAGCGCCGCAGGCATCTTCATCTCAACCGCTTGTGATTGACATCACACACTGCTCCATCGCAGGCACACTGACACACACATAAGCACGCATAGTTGCATAAAGACTCGAGGAATATTCAGTGGCGCGCAATATCCGCCGTTTCCGGACACACACACACACACACACACACACACACACACACACACACACACACACACACACACACATACATGCAGACATACAAACAAGTCGCAATAGGGACGCGCAGTGTTCACATCCCCATCTGGGGGTCCGTCATGTCTGTCGATGACTGCAAGCGAGCGTGTGTGTGTGTGTGTATGTGTGTGTATGTGCAATTGTTGAGATTACATCAGTGCTGTCAAATCTAGCTGTCATGCTGTCGAGAGCGCGATATGTGTGTGTGTGTGTGTGTGTGTGTGTGTGTGTGTGTGTGTGTGTGTGTGTGTGTGTGTGTGTGTGTGTGTGTGTGTGTGTGTGTGTGAGTGTGCGTGTGTGTGTGTGTGTGTGTGTGTGTGTGTGTGTGTGTGTGTGTCAGTGTGTGTCAGTGCGTATGTGTGTGTATGGTGATTGCGTTTGCCACTGTAAATATTGCAGCTACGCAAGCAGCTACACAAGTAGACGACAATACAGCATTCACAAGACAGTCAAGAAATCAAGAACATATTACAATTTCATATCAAGAACATATAAAAGAACCACACCAAAATCTGAAAAGTTCACGCCGACAAAGCAAAAATGTAGCGTAACAATGAAGAGGCAACTTTTTGGTAACCAAATAAGTTTTTTTTCAAATAATAATCGCATGCAACTTTCGTATGTTGTTTTAGTTATTTTCAGAAAAAGTGACGTTTTGCTGAAAACTTAACCCTCCAGAATCCAAGGCGATATCCTGTGTCCTGTGCATTAGCTGTTTGCCTCCATCCCTCAGCAAGATGTAGTGGCGTATTTGCTCTATAGATGTGATTTTTATGTTGCACTCGTGTTACTCTGGGTTTTGGTGGTGAATTTGTTTAGTGTTATTGTTCTTTAGTGTGTTATACTCTTGAAACAACTTATGAAACAAATGGTACATATGTGTAACACTAACTTCATCAATTCTTGACAATTATGGCGTTTGCGTAGTATTTCGAGTCGAATCGATTTGACAAATATTACAGGTCTATGAAGAATGTACTGGTCACAACATTAACCCATTCACTGGCGGATCCAGAGGGGGGCTCAGAGGGCTGATGCCCCCCAAAATGTCTCCATTAACTCCTCATAACCAAGAAGTTCAATAAATGATATCAAGAAAAATATATTTCTGTAGAATTTGTTGATATAAGCAAGTTGATATCGCAGAACATATTTGCACATTATTGTGTGTGTGTAAATATCATTGAAGAATGTCCCAAGTCATGACCTTCACACGCTACCTAGTCACTCATATATAATTCAACCTCCACCCCAAAAAATTGCACTCAGGATCAGCTACTGTACTCATTAAAGTAGAGAAAATACACGCTCAAACATGATGTATAATACGTCGGCTTTTGTGTTTTTCCAAACACTCAACGTCTATGAATTTATAAATATAGCTAAACTAAAACACTATATAGATAATTCCCCTCCATTAGCTCCGAAACAAATTGCTAAATTGCCCTCAGGTAGAACACCAATCGTACATATGGGTTAAAGACAGCGGTGAACCCGTCTTGCAAGCTGCACCGCTGTTGCATTTGCACTCGGCAGGTCAGCAACAATTTGCAAACTGTTGCCAACTCGTACACACACACACACACATACACATACCCATACACACACACACACATACACACACTCACACACATACACACACTCACACACATACACACACTCACACACACACGCACACAGCTCAATAATAACACAACAACAACAACAAGAAAGGCACATTGCCGTCGGTGGTTGCAATGGCTGATCGATGGGTGTCATTAGTTGCCAGAGCACACACACACACACACACACACACACACACACACACACACACACACACACACACACACACATACACACACACACACCGCGTGACATGGAGAACATAAAAGTGTGTCCAACACGCACCTATTCGTCGACACAGATTGACATACACACATACAAACACACACATACACGTGCACACGAGCACACACGCGCTGTAATCAAAGTAATGGTGGCCATTTCTGTACAATCATGTACACGCACACGCACACACATACGCACACACACACACACACACACACACACACACATGCATACACACACACGTTAGTTTAGTGAAAACAAACTATAGCACCAGGACAAGGACATAGGCAGATTGTATGACAATATCGCCATGCATGCATAATATATGATGCGATATAAGCAAACACTCAGTATTGCAAGCAATATCATATATTGGCGGATAACAAGGATAAACACAGCAGAACATGGAATAATTCCTATCAAACAGTGGCGACGCCAGGGATGGGCTTGGAGGGGTTTGAGCCTCGCTGCTAAAATGTGCCAAGCCCGGCCCCGCTGAAACCACCAAAAATATCTGACCGTGAACATTTCGAGTGTCTTCTTCTCTAGCCCCCACCGGAAAAATCCTGACGCCGCCACTGCTATCAAATCTAATAGAAAGCGAACATTAATGTACACCAAGCCATGCACATTCAGACACATTCACAGATTTGACGTCCGTGTGAACACAAAACAAGAATCCACACAGCATTAAGATCCAGTTGGTCTGTGGGAAATTCCCACTGGCTGGGAAATGAGGGAATTACCCAGTGGGGAATTAAAAATGGGACAGAAGGATAAATGTGTGTGTGTGTGCTTTTTGTCCATTAGAAATTGTTTGTGTTCGTTTCCAGTGACTACAGATTGTATTTCTCAGCGCTATACTTGTGGAAAATGAAGATTTAGCCCGTTAAGTGAGTGAAGAATTTGAGATATGAGATCCTCGCGCCACTGCCATGGAAGAAAAGTGAATCGTTCTCGAGTCTGGTGGCTTTATGAACTGTGTTGTAATTTGATCAGCACAGCAACACAGTATATATCATTGCGTGTGACGGTTTCTAGTACTGCTCTGTCGCATGAATCACAGTTGAACGCTTCCAGACACACACCATATTGCATTAGTGCGACCGCTGGGTGCCATTGCTCTGATGAACTTTGCTGCTCGTGCGCTAAAAATTCCCTCGCATTTTCTATTGTCTTTCATTCAAAACATTGTTGGCCAGGGGCTATAGATTTGTGTCTCGGAGGCTCTGGGGGATGACGGTCATCATGCATTAATGTTCAAAGTTGACTCAGTTGGCCCTTAACTATTGAATGCTTAATTAATTACAAGACATATACCTCAATAAAAAGTATATTGCGTAAAGTATAATTTTTCAAATATTTGTTACTTTTTACATATTTTGTGTATTGCTATTTTTGTTTTATATGCTGATTTTGATGAAAATATACCCAATGTGAACTGAACTCTGCAGAATTATCGAGGGTATAATAATTGCATATTCATACCCCAGCCAATTTGTCGGGGGTATATATACCCCCATATATAAATACACAATTTCATATTTGCTGTTTTAACGTCAAATAACTGAGAAAAAAGGCAAGATTCATTGAAAATAATGATCTTTTCCGATTAGAGTCCTTTTTGAGCGGACATATGGACATATGGAATGTTATATGCTTATGATTTTTTAATTATATGTACAAAATTGCCAATTATTTACAAATTTTTTACAAATTACAAATTTGCCAATAATATGCACAAAATTGCCAAATTCCCATATTCAGTCGTGTTGAGACGTTCAGGCTCTTGCGGCTAAGTCACCCTCCAGCATACATGATGGGGGGGATGGCGGTAAAAAATTGACCACCCCGCGCGACAGATAGCCTGGCTACGCCTCTGCTCGGCATATAATTACAGAAAGTACTCACGATGACAATTGATTACAAATAGCATCTGAAGCGAGAGAAAAAAGTTTAATGCAATATAATTTCGATGCAAATTGCAGACATTTCGCAAATGGCATTGCATTGTCTTCGTTTGTTCATCTTGTTTGTGCAAGTTACCGCCGTCGCGACGCACGAAAGTCTTCTAATTTGGCGGCAGCCATTCTGGCATACATTATTCATTGGGCATTCGCAGTGCGTTGGCAATTCGGCGGCGATTTCAAATGCAGTTTGCGACAATTAAAAGCCAGCCAGCTAGCTGAAACTTTCAACTCGGCGTGAATCAGTGCAAATGGGCGGAAAAAAGTCAGCCACGTTGTCGCTGAAAGGTAGACCAGTTCGAATTTGCATTGCTAATCATCTCAGCGCTCTTTGAAGACAACCAAACTCTCCGCCAAATAGCCGAATCATCACAAAAGACCCAAGACAGGGTGTGTCTTTGAACTTCTATATATACCGTAATACTTCCAGTTGAGCAGCATACCGTTCTATTTTTTAAAACCGCTCCCGTAGTGACGTAGTCTATTAAAGGTGTCGTTCAATTAGAGGTTTTACGGTATCTCAATATATGCACTTGCTAATTCCCTATTACAGTCGTGTTGAAGCGCACGTTCTCTTGCGGCTAAATGATTCACAAGCATACATGGTGAGGTGGTGACAATAAAAATCACGGTCCCGGCCGGCGCAGAGCCTAGCTACGCCACTGAGCATATCTTCTGCTGCTGATGTGCTTGGTAGAGAAGAGTCAACACCTGCCACTCACCACATTCCCGTGTTCATCGTTTGTCATTGCACCGCGGACGAGCTGGACTTGAAAGTTCAGCGGCCGATGTCTGAACATTCACCATGCCTGCTGCGCTTGATGAGCTCAACGACTCGACGGTGGAGAAGGCGTGACCCCCATCATGGCAGTCAGCCAGGGGCGGTGTTAAGAACGGGTCTTGGGGGGGGGGTGAGCTGAATATCCCTGTAAAAGTGCAAAAACCTCCCCTTATCTACTCCTTAAAAATAATTCTGACCATGAGTGCATTTCGAGCATTACTTGCTCATGAAGCGCCGGATGATCATACGACCTCTTTTTCCGGACATGTCCTGTTTTTGTGTCTATCCGGTGTGTCCGGGTTCTTTTTGTAAAATCATTCACATATGCGGGGTTTATATAGTCAGAGGAGTTAAATTCCACGTGTTCCTTCTGCCAGCGTTTGGTCCGTGGCTAAACAAAATATCAATCAAAGTACTTATCATTGGCTTATATATATATATAGGTGTCAATTTTTCAATAAAAACCTCAATTTTTCAATTAACAGCTCTATCTTTCATGCGTATGGACAAAATGTTTTCATTCTAGACATTCATAATATTCATAATATAACCACACTATGTTTTGCCAAGCCCCGCATCTTTTTCATTAGCCTTCCTTCAGCCCCCCTGGCGCCGCCTCTGCAGCCAGTGGAGCACTAGCGACTCCTCCACTCACGTGACTGCTCTCGTTAATTTGGTCGAACAGTAAGCAATCGAGCGTACCGTACTGTTTACGACTTTGCAGGTGATCATTCACAACAGGCCATAATTGGCCATTAACCAGTTCTCTACTTGACTGTGCTTATGTGCGTGCCGGCGCATATGCGCAACAACCATGGCCACTATCAATTCAGCCACAGTCGCTCACGCACGCATACTCAAGTAGAGCGTGCATACACTTGCAGGTGCACGCGCACATTAGTTGCAACCGCAGAAAGTCGTGGAGCATCGTGATCTATGCAGTTGCAATTGACAGCCGCTCAACACACAGAAAACCGGCCGCTCGTAAATGAATGCACTGACACAAATGCATTCACTCATACAGACATCAACTGCGCACCAGAAGCGATCAGGGGCATCCGTAGTCATCCAGCGTGTATGTATGTGTGTGTGTGTGTGTGTGTGTGTGTGTGTGTGTGTGTGTGTGTGTGTGTGTGTGTGTGTGTGTGTGTGTGTGTGTGTGTGTGTGTGTGCACTGCATTGTGATGGGTATGAAGTACGTTGTTAGCATTCATGTGTGCATCTATGTGAAACGCCTCGGGGGATGCAATGCACAATATTTGACAAGAAGCGGTTGCATAACTAAATTAATGTTGCATCAATAATGACTTGAGTTAATTAAATATGACACTAAGTCAATTGATTTTTACAATTAACATATATCAATATTTACAGCTTTATAATATTGATACGCTTCAAATATGACCGAAAACTTTTTCATTCAATGGAAAAACTGGTTTGTATTTTGCCTGCTGTTTTTAACAAAAAATCACTGAATATTTTTCCTCGTAAAGAATGAGATATTTCTGGGCAATCCATATTGTATGCTGAACAATGCTAGTAATAGTCACTTATCGATATTCTATTCGAAATAATCTACGAAAATCGCCAACACGTTTTCATATATTCTCTATACCTAAGAAAAATATACAATTGCAAAAAAACTTCACATTTTCCCGGCATCTGTGTAGTCGAGACCTAATGACAATATGAACGTCGAGCGGGTGACATTTCCTAGACGACACAACTTATGAAAAATGTTTTGCCGAGTATAGCCTGTATGATTGACTCATAAATCAATAAGCGCATGTATTGGTGGGCATCAGCAGTATTGTATCTGCATTTGCCCACTTCCATATCATGTAAGTGCGCGCGCGCGAAAAACACACGCCTTCTCTGTGTATGTGTGTGTGTATGTGTGTATGCTTGTGTGTGTCAGTGTGTATGTGTGTCAGTGTGTATGTGTGTACGAGTGTATGTGTGTGTGTGTGTGTGTGTGTGCATTGGCGAGGAAACGGGCATTCAATCAAATCAAGTTATTGCTAGGACAACTGTTATCTTGCGAAAACAGATTGACATGCACGCTCTCTCTCACATACAAACACACACACACACACACTCAAACACAGAGATAGACGCGTGACTGGGCAGCTGAGGGCCAATTGATGACGAGAATCGCAGCTATAATTAGATTTGCAGCCGACATTGATATGTTGTGCTGATGCTGTGCCGGCGACGCGGCGCTGAATGGATGTCGACAGTGATGGATGCCGGAATCAGGAGGCCGGCTACACGACGAGGCTGTATTGTTAGGCCGTGATCAGAGAAACGGGCGGGCGGGCGGTTGAGCGACCCAGCTGCCCTCGTGTGATGACCACGAGCAGTGGCGACGCCAAGGACCAGGAGACGGGGAGCTTGCAACAACTGAAGTCCCCCGAAAATGTGCCAAGATTCTTCTTTGAGCCCCCTCTCCCCCGCGAAATGAATATTTCCATGAATATTTCGAGTGTAGTTGCTCATCTTTGGCTGAGCCCTGCGTCTTTTCATTAGCCCCCCCCCCCCCCCAGCCCCACACCGGAGAAATTCTGGCGCCGCCACTGACCATGACACACACACACACTAGACAATGCTCGTTCGCAGCCGAATTGCGTGGCGTGTGTATCGTGTGAACGAACGGGGCTACATAGTGATGCATATTCTAGCGGGAGGTGTCTTGACTGCCGTATTAGCAATGTGAATACGACATCTAATATGACCTCTGATACATTCGCCAGCTGTATCCATGCACACCACTCATAAATATCCTGTTCTTTCGCGTTCATCTCCAGTCGAAATCGAACGTGTCTGTTGCATAGGACAAATAAACCTGGTAAATATGTTCCCGAATACATTGCTTTCACGTTACCTCATACAGTCTTCTCTTGTCGATCGTACTTACTTATATTGAACATCTACAAGGCGTGAGAAGATATGGAGTGGGCACTTTGCTGATGGAATATAGCAGAAATGCATCCATAGTCATAGCGTATACTCCGTGTCTCCCCCATATTTATGCACAAGCTTGTTGGAGGTATATGATACAGGTTGAAGGTATAGGTGTCTGGAACCAAGAACATTTAGATTTAGATAATTTGATTTAACGAATTTCTTTCAGTCCTAACCTAACCTAACTCAACCTAACCTAACCTAACCGGCTAAGCCTAACCTAACCTAAAAACTCTGAAAATTATAAAAACGTTTTTGTGCGTTTTTTAAGAGTTTTAAAACAATTTGTGTTTTAAATGTTCTTGAATCCTTGCACACTTATCCTAGACCTATGCCACATACTCTTGTGTGTGTGTGTGTGTGTGTGTGTGTGTGTGTGTGTGTGTGCGTGTGTATGTGTGTGTGTGTGTGTGTGCGTGTGCGTGTGTATGTGTGTGTGTGTGTGTTTGTGTGTGAGTGTGTGTGTGTGTGTGTGAGTGTGTGTGAGTGTGTGTGAGTGTTTATCTACAACGGTAACTCTCGGTAGATTAATGTGCGATGTTGATTAATGAACCTGTGCTAGATTGCCAAGCAAGCAAGGGCGGCGCCAGGATTTTCCGGGGGGGGGGGGCTGGAGGAAGCTAAGTGAAAAGATGCGTTGGCTTGGCTCAGGATTTCTTTTGGGGAGCTCAGGGGGCTTGGCATATTCACTATTATTACCCTTTTTATTAAATACAGGCAAATCCAGTAGCATGGGGGAAGAGTGCAAGCAAGCACTATTACCACCCTGCGGTGGCACCATGTGTACCAGAAACGCCCAAAAGATGTAGAGAGAAAGAGAGTTCGAAAGGAAAATAATTCTAGAAAGAGAGTTCGAAAAGAATATATTAATTAAGTAACAATAAACATTTGATGATGGGAGCCTTCAGTCCCTCCATGATCCCCCACTTGGCACCGTCATTGCAAACAAGACTCCTCGACATTAGTGTTCAGATCAGCCGACTACGATGTGAGGCGGCAATGCGCTTACTGCAGTAAAGCCGTCGACTTCATGTGATCTATTCGTAAACCTCTTGAAATCCACCTCCAACCTCCATCCAATCTCTTGATGTATGGCAGCCCAATATGAAATCGATCAAGGAAATCAATATCCCTGATAGACCAGCATGATACTCATTATAGAGGTCGCTCTCTATTATGGACATTTTAACAACAATACCAGCATCAACAACAAGATAAGCGGCGGTGCCAAGTGTGGGCTTGGAGTGGCCAAACTCCCCCATAAAAGTTCCTCTCTTCCGTGAGCCCCAAAAAATCCGGACAATTAACATTTTGAGTGTATTTGCTCATGCTTGGCCTAACTCCCGCAACTTTTTCCTTCGGCCCCCACCGGAAGAATCCTAGCGCCGCCACTGAACCAAATATCTGAACCAAATATCTGAGTAAGTAAACAAAGAACGCTGCCAGAGCCGTTGCGAGGAATTATGGGGCCCCCCGAAGGCAACACTTGGGGCCCCCATTATAAATAAACCATCAAATAATGAATATATTTATTAGACATAATCACATAATACAAGCTCAGGTGAAAACATCTGAGCAAACAGGTAAAGGCTATACATAATAAATATGATAAATTTTGATGTCATACGTGAGGCAGCGGGACCCCTCAACACTCGGGGCCCCCCGGCCGGGGGTACGGGGGGCGGTTGCTACGGCTCTGACAATGCGTGAAAAGAGGACAATGAGTGGAAATGACACAATTCTGCCGAAACAAGACGCCGCACGCATGCCGGATATTATGAAATCTCAGCGACCAAAGATATCAACGCCCACCTTACCGTAAATGCACTCATTACACACTAATGTCGTGTGCAATGATGAACTCACATGGATGATGATGTTGTTCATTGTCTCTCAACTTGCAGCTTGCACAATTGTGGTCATACCACAGTGGCAGGCATCTACGCTTGTGTTTGGGGCCACACACACACTCACATACACTCACAGACACACACTCACACACACACACACACACTCACATACACACACGCACACACGAGAACACTTGCCGACAATGCACTAATGATGAATTTGTCCTAATGATGTCCCGACTGGCCGCACTAGCGGTGTTCATCATGCCATATTACATGATGTGATTCCCGCCAGCCGACACACGTACACACACACACACACACATACACACACACACAGAGAGAGACACAATGTCGTCAGAGTAAACGGCGCCGTAATTGGGAGAGGACAAATAAAGCAACAGACGTGGAAAGGCAATCATTTTGGCTTTAGTTGTCGGTTAGACAGGCTGGGTTGGTTTTATTGTGGCGTCCAGGCGAGCTGCCTGTTGTGCGTGTCTGAAAGCGTGTTGACACAATACAAACACATTGGGAACAGGTCAAATAGATAAAAACAGACTGATAATGTGAAAAGAATATATGTACTGAGCCAATTGTCATGTTTAACTAGCATTTCCTCATTGTATATTCTTATCATGCAAAAAACTACGTTGATGATATATCTAACTTGGTTGCATCTGTGTAGTCTCATCTGGACAACATGAGCTGGCGGATCCAGGGGGGCTCAGCGGCTGAAGCTCCCCCCAAAATGTTTCCATCAACTCCTCATAACCACTAAAACAGGTCACTAAAACAGGTCAAGAAAATGTAAATTTCTGTAGAATTTGTTGATATAAGCATTGTCGCAAAGATGTTGCATAGTGATGCATGTACACGACTGATCGCCCTCAAAATTCAGCTCCCCCTCCCGATTAATTAAGCCTCTCCCAAAATTGTACTCTGGTTCGGCCACTGACAACACAATATTTTTAACAATACATCTGATGTGCCATTTTCCTCCCATATCAATTCGGTTTGTGATGTTTGAGTTTGTTTGGGTCAAAATTGGATTTTCGATGTAATAATTTTTAAATATTTCACTGGAAACTACAAAGCAATGCGCATCTTCTCATAATCAAAATCACTCGTTTGAAAACTTCTCAAACCAGTTATTGTTCTCCGTCTGGATCACCGAGCGTGGAAAAATCTTCTAACCAACTTCATACCGACATTTTTAGATGGATTTAGCAGAAGCAAGTGATTTAAGGAAGCATTTTCGATCAGAACAAAAAGTTGGGCAGGTACAAAGGAGATCGAAAGCTCCTCCAGAAACGCTCCGTAAGATAGCATTTTGATCGCAGGAGGCGCAGTTCTGGAAGCCACCATGGAGGAGGTAAAGATATGCAACACATTTTGAGCTCCCCAAGTGAAAAGACAGGATCAGAATCGACGCTGATGCCAGACTTCTCCCAAACAACAGTTTCCTAACTACCGCAGCCAGTGAATTTTTATGAAGCCGTTAATGAGCTCATGGAAACAATAGTATTTGCCACAAGCACACTTAATGCGCAGTCAAACCGCGCCCGGATAGAGCAGGGATCAACGGACAACTTATGACCACTCCTCATATCGTAGTGGTCGTCCGTTTTACGATCAGCATGCACAGTTCGAAGGTTGATGACTTCGATGAGAACTAAGCCAATCAGTGGACGCACCGGCAAGTAACCAGTCGCCTGATGCTACCACTGATGCTACCAGTGAAAGTCATGATCAAAATTGATGCCAAGCTAGAGCAAGTGCCAAGCACAGTGATGATTCACTTGCTGCTTTCTTGATTAGCTTTCATCTTCCAGATTAAAAACATCTACTTTTCAGACCCTTCTCTCTGCATCTCTTGAGCGCTTGCGGTACACATGGGGCCACGGCAGGGTGGTAATAGTTCATTTGCACTCATCCCATGCTACTGGATGTGCCTGTAATTAATAATTATAATCCCACCAGGCTGGATTAAGTGGCAGACTGAAGGTCTGGTGAAAATGTCCATTGCTGTCAACTCGTTAGTCGTGCTCATCGCCAACGAAACTGGACTCATCACGCGAAAAACGCGGTAAATATGTTTTGCCTTGATAAAACGCAAAAATCACGTCTGATTAACATCACACTTTGTCTGGCTGAGACGAAACTACGAGCTGGTTGCAGAGGCGACATTTTTGCCATTGGAGAGGTGACCCAGTAATCGATAGGTGAGCGTTGATTGCCGAGCTAGGCCGGCCGTTTTCACGCCACGCACTGCTCAATGAATGCAGCGAGCCGCGGTGAGTGTGACCGACGACGCAGGCGTCCAGCGCGATGTATTGTGATTAGCTGTCATGGAGAGCGTTGATGAAGAGGTCCGCTTGCTCTTTTTAGCGCCCAGTCGAGAGAGAGAGAGAGATAGAGAAAGAGAGAGAGGTCAGACGGCAGCGACTCGATTGCTTTTCAATATAACGCCGGCCACAGCCAGCCGGACCATCAACTTGGTGGCTGACTGCGCTGTGTGTGATGATTTGTTGTGGTGCTCACACGTGGCGCACTTGTTCAGATGAGGTGTGTGTGTGTGTGTGTGTGTGTGTGTGTGTGTGTGTGTGTGTGTGTGTGTGTGCCGGTCGGCCGACAGTTAAGCGACCCGGTGACCTGCCGTGACCCCGGCACGATCACCGGTCATCGCACCATCTTCGTCACGGCGCCGACGTCAACCCAAATGAGAGAGTGTGCGGTGCGGCCACGCTGGGCTAATTGTGGCGCCAACACAGCACCTGCCTAGCCAGACACATCGTGTAGCGGTGCCGTTGTGGACAAGTCCAGCACCGCCTTATACTCGTGATGCACACACACAGACAGACAGACACTGGCGCAATACTCAAACACCCACTAGAGAGCGACGTGCAAGTGCGCATGGTTGGTACAATGACTTGGAAGTACTGTGGAATAGAAGGCAGTCGTGCGTTTGCATGTTAGTTGACGTGCACGACTGATTAGCCGGTGAGCACGCGTAAATCATTGACTGCGCAGCGCACCAGCAGAGCCGTACACTGGTTGTACTTATGACAGCCATCATGCATTAGTGTTCAAAGTTAACTCAGCTGGTCATTTGCATAGATATTTAATAATTTTCGGCCTATCCTTCGGCCTATCCCAACAACGCACATACTTCAATGAAAAGTACATTGAGTAAAGTATAATTTTTCATACATTTATAATTTGTTACATTTTTCGCGTAGTTATTTTTTGCTATGTTGATTTTGATGATACGATACGCATGATTTTGATGATGATACACACGATACATATACGCACATACTTCAATGAAAAGTACATTGAGTAAAGTATAATTTTTCATACATTTATAATTTGTTACATTTTTCGCGTAGTTATTTTTTGCTATGTTGATTTTGATGATAATATAACAAAAAAACTGAGCTCAGCTGAATTCTCGGGAGGTATAATTGCAAGTTCACACCCCGAGCCAATTTGCAGGGAGGTATATATATATATATACCCCCCAGGATCTACGTCCATACGCTTGCAAGAGATTTGAGTTATGACTTCAAAAGCAGGGAGCAGACGGGCAAATCGTACATACGAGGAGCAGAAAAATAAAACGATGTTGTACACGTACTATTAGTGGTACGCGGGGGCCTTCCAGGTGGAACGAGAACACTTTCGGAGTTTTTGGTTTCATGTTTCTGATTTAGTTTCTGATCTTTTCCGCGATATTGCGGTTCGAGCTAGAATTTTCAGCATTCACGACTTCATTGAGCTATTTTTTCCAGTTGATTCGTGTGTTCTACTTGTGTACAATTGATCAGATAAAGTGATATCTGATGGAACCGAGTGGAACCAGGTGGTACGCGTCGACTACAGTTGGGACCTTCGTGAGTGGAGCTCGATCACAATAAGGTTGGGAGCCAATGGATCAAACACATGCCTGTATGTCTGTGACTGTTTTTTTATAAATACATCTCACAAACACTCGAGTTTCTTCACTGACACATCTGATTTCTTCACCGTCCAAGACGCGTCCGCCTAAATAGCTCGCGCACGATAATCGGCTGGTTTTATGAGCCTGGTCCGGACACGATACATATACAATATCGCGGCCGTGTGGGGGCGGTGACGGCGCCGCATGTTGCCGCAACATCGACCATTGCAGGGGCGGCAGCACGATTGAATCACGCTGCACCAGTGGCGGTGCCAGGACTTTCCCGCTGGAGGGCCTGATAAAAAAGATGCGGGGACTTGGCGAGACACAAGAAACTACACTCGAAATGTTCATGGTCATGATTTTAGGTAGATGCGGCTCAAGGGGGCTTGGTACATTTTTGAGGGGGGGGGTCTCTGTCCCTCCAAAGCTCCTCTTGGCGTCGCCACTGCGCTCCAAAGTCGCTCGCTGACCGAAATGCACACACCGTGAGGAGAAGGCGGCCTACGTAAGTGACGCGCGGTCTCCACACACACACACACGCACACGGTTCGCTCCGTTTTTGTGTTCTTGAGGTTGTTTTTAGGATAAAACTATGAGTGAAACAAAACAAATTGTCTATTCAATTATCCAATTTTTAAACGGACAATTGGAAAATGGAAATCTTTCTGAAGATGGAAGGAGGAAAACTTTGTGGTAATCTCTCGTGACTTTGAAATCGATGGCGCTTCTACTCTAAATTCCATTTAGATTTAATAGACACAATCACATCGGTCATTGCGGCGATCAAATTTGCCACACCCCTACCAGCGATCAGCGAGCCTTGGCCGGATGAATGAATGTGATGTGTGCGGTGACACGGGCCCGTGCCGAAACAGACATGGAGCCCTTCTGTGTCGTGCCTGCCTGGTGTTCTTTGAGCGACATCAGTACAGCGACAGGAGCAGCATCGTATGCAGACGAGGAGGATGTGCCGTGTCGTCGAGAAGCCGTTCCTGCACTGCCTGCCGGCTGGAACGTTGCCTAGCCATCGGAATGAACATGGTCGGGCGAGATCGACCGGCGTCGGCGGGTGAAAACATTCCTCCTTCACTGCAGTCGTCTTCGTCAGACGCTGTCAGCGTGCCGGCCTGCGGCTCGTGCGGATTGGCAAACGACAGGAAGCGCACGGTAGCGTGTGCCATGTGTCAGCGGCCCTTCCACCTCACCTGCGTTGGACTGACGCGCGCCCAGGCCACCGAATTACCTGTTTGGCACTGTGACGGCTGCCTGCGGGAGGAAGCGTTGGAGGACGCCGTGGAGGATCCCACTGTGTCGGACGACTCGGAAGCGCCACTTGACCATGCAGCTGCACTGGCGGAGCTCCGCTCAAAAACGCGAGTTATGCAGCACATTCCACGAGGCCTGCGGCATCGGGTGGCATCCGACCTCACCTGCCTGATCACTGCGGCGCTCCAGCAGCGTTCGTTATCCTCCTGGTGGCGCCTCATGTCCTACGCCTACGTCGGTCCCATGGCTAGCACCGCGGCGGCAGACACCGATACGTCGACCCGCAGGAGACGGGAAGCCAGTCAACCTGAGTCCTCCGGCGACGCGTTGGCCCGCCAGGTGAAGAGCAAATGTGTGGACGGCGACATCCGCGCCGCGCTGCGTTTGCTCACCACATCTGACAGTGTCGCGTCACCGAGTGAAGAGGTCGCTGAGGCTCTACAGGCCAAACATCCTCCCGCCCCAGAAGGAGAGGAACTTCCTCGTTGCCCAGACGACCTGCCCCGCATAACGGTGGACGCCAACGACGTACAGCTGGCCATCTGCGGTTTTCCGACGGGCTCGTCTGCCGGCCTCGACGGCATCAGACCGCTGCACCTGCGCCAACTGGTGTCGCTAAGGACGGCTGAGGCCGGTCGCCGGTTGCTTTCCGGTTGTTATTATTAGTGGTACGCGGGGGCCTTCCAGGTGGAACGAGAACACTTTCGGAGTTTTTGGTTTCAACTTTCTGATTTAGTTTCTGATCTTTTCCGCGATATTGCGGTTCGAGCTAGAATTTTCAGCATTCACGACTTCATTGAGCTATTTTTTCCTGTTGATTCGTGTGTTCTACTTGTGTACAATTGATCAGATAAAGTGATATCTGATGGAACCGAGTGGAACCAGGTGGTATGCGGCGACTGCAGTCGGGACCTTCGTAAGTGGAACTCGATCACAATAAGGTTGGGAGCCACTGGATCAAACACATGCCTTTATGTCTGTGACTGTTTTTTTTATTAATACATCTCACAAACACTCGAGTTTCTTCACTGACACATCTGATTTCTTCACCGTCCAAGACGCGTCAGCCTAAATAGCTCGCGCACGATAATCGGCCGGTTTTATGAGCCTGGTCCGGACAAGATACATATACAATATCGCGGCCGTGTGGGGGCGGTGACGGCGCCGCATGTTGCCGCAACATCGGCCATTGCAGGGGCGGCAGCACGATTGAATCAGGCTGCACCAGTGGCGGCGCCAGGACTTTCCCGCTGGAGGGCCTGATAAAAAAGATGCGGGGACTTGGCGAGACACAAGAAACTACACTCGAAATGTTCATGGTCAGGATTTTAGGTTGATGCGGCTCAAGGGGGCTTGGTACATTTTTGAGGGGGGGGTCTCTGTCCCTCCAAAGCTCCTCTTGGCGTCGCCACTGCGCTCCAAAGTCGCTCGCTGACCGAAATGCACACACCGTGAGGAGAAGGCGGCCTACGTACGTGACGCGCGGTCTCCACACACACACACACGCACACGGTTCGCTCCGTTTTTGTGTTCTTGAGGCTGTTTTTAGGATAAAACTATGAGTGAAACAAAGCAAATTGTCTATTCAATTATCAAATTTTTAAACGGACAATTGGAAAATGGAAATCTTTCTGAAGATGGAAGGAGGAAAACTTTGTGGTAATCTCTCGTGACTTTGAAATCGATGGCGCTTCTACTCTAAATTCCATTTAGATTTAATAGACACAATCACATCGGTCATTGCGGCGATCAAATTTGCCACACCCCTGCCAGCGATCAGCGAGCCTTGGCCGGATGAATGAATGTGATGTGTGCGGTGACACGGGCCCGTGCCGACACAGACATGGAGCCCTTCTGTGTCGTGCCTGCCTGGTGTTCTTTGAGCGACATCAGTACAGCGACAGGAGCAGCATCGTATGCAGACGAGGAGGATGTGCCGTGTCGTCGAGAAGCCGTTCCTGCACTGCCTGCCGGCTGGAACGTTGCCTAGCCATCGGAATGAACATGGTCGGGCGAGATCGACCGGCGTCGGCGGGTGAAAACATTCCTTCTTCACTGCAGTCGTCTTCGTCAGACGCTGTCAGCATGCCGGCCTGCGGCTCGTGCGGATTGGCAAGCGACAGGAAGCGCACGGTAGCGTGTGCCATGTGTCAGCGGCCCTTCCACCTCACCTGCGTTGGACTGACGCGCGCCCAGGCCACCGAATTACCTGTTTGGCACTGTGACGGCTGCCTGCGGGAGGAAGCGTTGGAGGACGCCGTGGAGGATCCCACTGTGTCGGACGACTCGGAAGCGCCACTTGACCATGCAGCTGCACTGGCGGAGCTTTGCTCAAAAACGCGAGTTATGCAGCACATTCCACGAGGCCTGCGGCATCGGGTGGCATCCGACCTCACCTGCCTGATCACTGCGGCGCTCCAGCAGCGTTCGTTATCCTCCTGGTGGCGCCTCATGTCCTACGCCTACGTCGGTCCCATGGCTAGCACCGCGGCGGCAGACACCGATACGTCGACCCGCAGGAGACGGGAAGCCAGTCAACCTGAGTCCTCCGGCGACGCGTTGGCCCGCCAGGTGAAGAGCAAATTTGTGGACGGCGACATCCGCGCCGCGCTGCGTTTGCTCACCACATCTGACAGTGTCGCGTCACCGAGTGAAGAGGTCGCTGAGGCTTTACAGGTCAAACATCCTCCCGCCCCAGAAGGAGAGGAACTTCCTCGTTGCCCAGACGACCTGCCCCGCATAACGGTGGACGCCAACGACGTACAGCTGGCCATCTGCGCTTTTCCGACGGGCTCGTCTGCCGGCCTCGACGGCATCAGACCGCTGCACCTGCGCCAACTGGTGTCGCTAAGGACGGCTGAGGCCGGTCGCCGGTTGCTTTCCGCCCTCACCGCCCTCTGTAACTGCGCCATTGCTGGAGAAATCCCAGACCTCGCCCGAGCGACATTCTACAGCGCCCGACTCGTGGCTTTGCGCAAGAAGACCGGTGGTTTGCGTCCAATTGCGGTGGGCGGTGTCTACCGCCGCCTGGCCAGCAAGTTGGTGGCGAGGCGCTTGACCGCTGCGGCCGGCACCCAGTTCAGACCCGTCCAGCTTGGTATCGGCACGCCGCTCGGCTGTTCGCCGCCAGACACGTGGGTCGAGACTACACCATCGCAAAGCTGGATATCAGCAACGCCTTCAACTCGGTGTCCAGGAGGGCTGTACTGGACGCGGTGTACGGCCGTTTTCTCGCAGCAGCGGCGCTCGTCTCACAGGCGTACTCGCAACCGGCGCCGCTGTATCTGGGCACCACACGCATTTGGTCAAGCCGTGGCGTTCAACAGGGTGATCCCCTCGGTCCCCTGCTCTTTGCCCTTGCGGTGGACTCAGTGGCGCGGTTGGTAAGAGCGCCGTTAAACGTTTGGTTTCTGGACGACGCCACGCTCGGCGGGCCAACGGACGTCCTTGCTGCCGATGTGGAAATGTTGGTGTCAGCCCTCAGCGCGATCGGCCTAGAGCTCAACGTCGACAAATGCGAGCTAACCAGCCTGGCGCCAGCCTGCGAAGTCAGAGGAACTTCGACCCCCTCTGGTAGCCAAGGACGCATCGACCCTGCGGAGCTCTGTGAGCTCTGATTTCAAGTTTCTGATCTTTTCCGCGATATTGCGGTGCGAGCTAAAATTTTCAGCATTCACGACTTCATTGAATTGTTTTTTCCTGTTGATTCGTGTGTTCTACTTGTGTACAACGGATCAGATAAAGTGATATCTGATGGAACCGAGTGGAACCAGGTGGTACGCGGCGACTACAGTTGGGACCTTCGTAAGTGGAGCTCGAATATGGTTGGGAGCCACTGGATCAAACACATGCCTGTATGTCCGTGACTGTTTTTTTATAAATACATCTCACAAACACTCGAGTTTCTTCACTGACACATCTGATTTCTTCACCGTCCAAGACGCGTCCGCCTAAATAGCTCGCGCACGATAATCGGCCGGATTTATGAGCCTGGTCCGGACACGATACATATACAATATCGCGGCCGTGTGGGGGCGGTGACGGCGCCGCATGTTGCCGCAACATCGACCATTGCAGGGGCGGCAGCACGATTGAATCAGGCTGCACCAGTGGCGGCGCCAGGACTTTCCCGCTGGAGGGCCTGATAAAAAAGAAGCGGGGATTTGGTGAAACATGAGAAACTACACTCGAAATGTTCATGGTCAGGATTTTAGGTAGATGCGGCTCAAGGGGGCTTGGTACATTTTTGAGGAGGGGGGGGGGGGTCTCTGTCCCTCCAAAGCTCCTCTTGGCGTCGCCACTGCGCTCCAAAGTCGCTCGCTGACCGAAATGCACACACCGTGAGGAGAAGGCGGCCTACGTACGTGACGCGCGGTCTCCACACACACACACACGCACACGGTTCGCTCCGTTTTTGTGTTCTTGAGGTTGTTTTTAGGATAAAACTATAAGTGAAACAAAACAAATTGTCTATTCAATTATCCAATTTTTAACGGACAATTGGAAAATGGAAATCTTTCTGAAGATGGAAGGAGGAAAACTTTGTGGTAATCTCTCGTGACTTTGAAATCGATGGCGCTTCTACTCTAAATTCCATTTAGATTTAATAGACACAATCACATCGGTCATTGCGGCGATCAAATTTGCCACACCCCTACCAGCGATCAGCGAGCCTTGGCCGGATGAATGAATGTGATGTGTGCGGTGACACGGGCCCGTGCCGACACAGACATGGAGCCCTTCTGTGTCGTGCCTGCCTGGTGTTCTTTGAGCGACATCAGTACAGCGACAGGAGCCGCATCGTATGCAGACGAGGAGGAGGATGTGCCGTGTCGTCGAGAAGCCGTTCCTGCACTGCCTGCCGGCTGGAACGTTGCCTAGCCATCGGAATGAACATGGTCGGGCGAGATCGACCGGCGTCGGCGGGTGAAAATATTCCTCCTTCACTGCAGTCGTCTTCGTCAGACGCTGTCAGCGTGCCGGCCTGCGGCTCGTGCGGATTGGCAAACGACAGGAAGCGCACGGTAGCGTGTGCCATGTGTCAGCGGCCCTTCCACCTCACCTGCGTTGGACTGACGCGCGCCCAGGCCACCGAATTACCTGTTTGGCACTGTGACGGATGCCTGCGGGAGGAAGCGTTGGAGGACGCCGTGGAGGATCCCACTGTATCGGACGACTCGGAAGCGCCACTTGACCATGCAGCTGCACTGGCGGAGCTCCGCTCAAAAACGCGAGTTATGCAGCACATTCCACGAGGCCTGCGGCATCGGGTGGCATCCGACCTCACCTGCCTGATCACTGCGGCGCTCCAGCAGCGTTCGTTATCCTCCTGGTGGCGCCTCATGTCCTACGCCTACGTCGGTCCCATGGCTAGCACCGCGGCGGCAGACACCGATACGTCGACCCGCAGGAGACGGGAAGCCAGTCAACCTGAGTCCTCCGGCGACGCGTTGGCCCGCCAGGTGAAGAGCAAATGTGTGGACGGCGACATCCGCGCCGCGCTGCGCTTGCTCACCACATCTGACAGTGTCGCGTCACCGAGTGAAGAGGTCGCTGAGGCTCTAGAGGCCAAACATCCTCCCGCCCCAGAAGGAGAGGAACTTCCTCGTTGCCCAGACGACCTGCCCCGCATAACGGTGGACGCCAACGACGTACAGCTGGCCATCTGCGCTTTTCCGACGAGCTCGTCTGCCGGCCTCGACGGCATCAGACCGCTGCACCTGCGCCAACTGGTGTCGCTAAGGACGGCTGAGGCCGGTCGCCGGTTGCTTTCCGGATGTTATTATTAGTGGTACGCGGGGGCCTTCCAGGTGGAACGAGAACACTTTCGGAGTTTTTGGTTTCAACTTTCTGATTTAGTTTCTGATCTTTTCCGCGATATTGCGGTTCGAGCTAGAATTTTCAGCATTCACGACTTCATTGAGCTATATTTTCCTGTTCATTCGTGTGTTCTACTTGTGTACAACTGATCAGATAAAGTGATATCTGATGGAACCGAGTGGAACCAGGTGGTACGCGTCGACAACAGTTGGGACCTTCGTGAGTGGAGCTCGATCACAATAAGGTTGGGAGCCAATGGATCAAACACATGCCTGTATGTCTGTGACTGTTGTTTTTCATAAATACATCTCACAAACACTCGAGTTTCTTCACTGACACATCTGATTTCTTCACCGTCCAAGACGAGTCCGCCTAAATAGCTCGCGCACGATAATCGGCCGGTTTTATGAGCCTGGTCCGGACACGATACATATACAATATCGCGGCCGTGAGGGGGCGGTGACGGCGCCGCATGTTGCCGCAACATCGACCATTGCAGGGGCGGCAGCACGATTGAGTCAGGCTGCACCAGTGGCGGCGCCAGGACTTTCCCGCTGGAGGGCCTGATAAAAAAGATGCGGGGACTTGGCGAGACACAAGAAACTACACTCGAAATGTTCATGGTCAGGATTTTAGGTAGATGCGGCTCAAGGGGGCTTGGTACATTTTTGAGGGGGGGTCTCTGTCCCTCCAAAGCTCCTCTTGGCGTCGCCACTGCGCTCCAAAGTCGCTCGCTGACCGAAATGCACACACCGTGAGGAGAAGGCGGCCTACGTACGTGACGCGCGGTCTCCACACACACACACGCACACGGTTCGCTCCGTTTTTGTGTTCTTGAGGTTGTTTTTAGGATAAAACTATGAGTGAAACAAAACAAATTGTCTATTCAATTATCCAATTTTTAAACGGACAATTTGAAAATGGAAATCTTTCTGAAGATGGAAGGAGGAAAACTTTGTGGTAATCTCTCGTGACTTTGAAATCGATGGCGCTTCTACTCTAAATTCCATTTAGATTTAATAGACACAATCACATCGGTCATTGCGGCGATCAAATTTGCCACACCCCTACCAGCGATCAGCGAGCCTTGGCCGGATGAATGAATGTGATGTGTGCGGTGACACGGGCCCGTGCCGACACAGACATGGAGCCCTTCTGTGTCGTGCCTGCCTGGTGTTCTTTGAGCGACATCAGTACAGCGACAGGAGCCGCATCGTATGCAGACGAGGAGGAGGATGTGCCGTGTCGTCGAGAAGCCGTTCCTGCACTGCCTGCCGGCTGGAACGTTGCCTAGCCATCGGAATGAACATGGTCGGGCGAGATCGACCGGCGTCGGCGGGTGAAAATATTCCTCCTTCACTGCAGTCGTCTTCGTCAGACGCTGTCAGCGTGCCGGCCTGCGGCTCGTGCGGATTGGCAAGCGACAGGAAGCGCACGGTAGCGTGTGCCATGTGTCAGCGGCCCTTCCACCTCACCTGCGTTGGACTGACGCGCGCCCAGGCCACCGAATTACCTGTTTGGCACTGTGACGGCTGCCTGCGGGAGGAAGCGTTGGAGGACGCCGTGGAGGATCCCACTGTGCCGGACGACTCGGAAGCGCCACTTGACCATGCAGCTGCACTGGCGGAGCTCCGCTCAAAAACGCGAGTTATGCAGCACATTCCACGAGGCCTGCGGCATCGGGTGGCATCCGACCTCACCTGCCTGATCACTGCGGCGCTCCAGCAGCGTTCGTTATCCTCCTGGTGGCGCCTCATGTCCTACGCCTACGTCGGTCCCATGGCTAGCACCGCGGCGGCAGACACCGATACGTCGACCCGCAGGAGACGGGAAGCCAGTCAACCTGAGTCCTCCGGCGACGCGTTGGCCCGCCAGGTGAAGAGCAGATGTGTGGACGGCGACATCCGCGCCGCGCTGCGTTTGCTCACCACATCTGACAGTGTCGCGTCACCGAGTGAAGAGGTCGCTGACGCTCTACAGGCCAAACATCCTCCCGCCCCAGAAGGAGAGGAACTTCCTCGTTGCCCAGACGACCTGCCCCGCATAACGGTGGACGCCAACGACGTACAGCTGGCCATCTGCGCTTTTCCGACGAGCTCGTCTGCCGGCCTCGACGGCATCAGACCGCTGCACCTGCGCCAACTGGTGTCGCTAAGGACGGCTGAGGCCGGTCGCCGGTTGCTTTCCGGATGTTATTATTAGTGGTACGCGGGGGCCTTCCAGGTGGAACGAGAACACTTTCGGAGTTTTTGGTTTCAACTTTCTGATTTAGTTTCTGATCTTTTCCGCGATATTGCGGTTCGAGCTAGAATTTTCAGCATTCACGACTTCATTGAGCTATATTTTCCAGTTGATTCGTGTGTTCTACTTGTGTACAACTGATCAGATAAAGTGATATCTGATGGAGCCGAGTGGAACCAGGTGGTACGCGTCGACAACAGTTGGGACCTTCGTGAGTGGAGCTCGATCACAATAAGGTTGGGAGCCAATGAATCAAACACATGCCTGTATGTCTGTGACTGTTTTTTTTATTAATACATCTCACAAACACTCGAGTTTCTTCACTGACACATCTGATTTCTTCACCGTCCAAGACGCGTCAGCCTAAATAGCTCGCGCACGATAATCGGCCGGTTTTATGAGCCTGGTCCGGACACGATACATATACAATATCGCGGCCGTGAGGGGGCGGTGACGGCGCCGCATGTTGCCGCAACATCGACCATTGCAGGGGCGGCAGCACGATTGAATCACGCTGAACCAGTGGCGGCGCCAGGACTTTCCCGCTGGAGGGCCTGATAAAAAAGAAGCGGGGATTTGGTGAAACATGAGAAACTACACTCGAAATGTTCATGGTCAGGATTTTTGGTAGATGCGGCTCAAGGGGGCTTGGTACATTTTTGAGGGGGGGGGGGGTCTCTGTCCCTCCAAATCTCCTCTTGGCGTCGCCACTGCGCTCCAAAGTCGCTCGATGACCGAAATGCACACACCGTGAGGAGAACGCGGCCTACGTACGTGACGCGCGGTCTCCACACATACACACACGCACACACGCACGCACACACACACGCACACACAAAAACGACGTAGGTCTAGGATGTGCCCGCGGTCACGACACCAACACACATACACATACACATACACACACACACACCCACACTCACACACTAGCCCTATCACCCACCATGTGCTGCTGTCATCAACTGCTGGTCGGTAGAGCAAATACGTGCTCACACACCCACAAAACAATGCACCAAATGATAGCTTATAAGAGGTGCACATGCACAGGCACAGCAGCACACGCACACGCATACGCACGGCCGATTGGTCTGTCCAAATAAGCACCCACAAACCAGTGCACGATGACTTGTTTGACAAAAACGACTTACGGCTGCGCTTAAGTACACAGTGCGGCGCAGGCGTCATTAGAGTGAGGTGCATTATCCGCACGACGTGCACAATGACGAGAGCTGACGCTGCAGCCGCATATGCTGCAACTGGGTCAGCAAGGCCAGTCTGTGCAATCTGCAACCGCCGCCGACCTCCCGGTGAATGTCATGTATTAATATGCATGCAGTGCAGTGCAATGTATGATTGAGGTCTGATTGGTCTGCAAGAATGCACAGGCATATTTTGGATGTGTGCGACTTTGCTAGGCAAATGAGCCAGGGGCATGTTGGCAGGGGGTGGTTGCGTTTCTAGAGGGCGCGAGCCTGGTTGCTAAGCAGTGCAAGAATTCCCGTGAGAAATAGAACAACACATATGTTTACTCATTTTATCCTCATTTTATCCTGTAAAAACATGAAGGAACCTTAATGGAAGATTATGTTGTTTGAATGAATTTTGAATGATAATTGTTTTGTTATTACGTCGTTTGAATTTTTATCATTTCATATACAGCTATCGAGGATCCAGGAGGTGTGAGAACTGAATGCTCATTTGAAAAAGGGTGCCAACATTGAAAAAGATCAAAGAGCACTGCCATAAACGGTGTAGAAAACGCCGAAGTATGCTTATTAGGAGCATCTCACTGGCGCACTAACGTCAACGCTTTCT
The DNA here is from genome assembly GCA_916048095.2 of Sacculina carcini. NCBI lineage: Eukaryota > Metazoa > Arthropoda > Thecostraca > Sacculinidae > Sacculina > Sacculina carcini. The sequence continues at coordinate 6,174,414 of OU696587.1, read as the reverse complement.
CGCCGAGCAATACAGCATTGATGCAACGCCATTATTCCAGACACGTTTACACATTGCATTTTCACACGTCGAATATCAATCAATACTGATTCAACGCCAAACACCGCTGCTCGCAAACACACGTACGCAAACATGTCTACCACACTCACTCACACACACTCACACACACACACACACACAGACTCACACACGCACACACACAGCAGTAGTTAACGATCTAGAGGTAAGCGTAGGAAGCGAGTCGCTGCGGAAACATGGAATTTTGCGCTGGAATTTGATCAGACCGCGGGCCGCAAGACAAAATCACGTAGCATCATTACAACGAAATTGCCACCTCATTTAGGCGATGTAGTCGAGAAAAAAACACGACACGCTATTGTGACCTGACAATATTGCCTCTCTCTCTCTCTGCACTAGGGATGAGAAAAGTGCTGCCGTACTCGCTGCGTGTCGTGTGAGAGACTACTAAAAGTGTGGATCTACTTTTCCATCGTGCCATTTCCGCAGGGAGAGAGCGAGAATCCAGCAAGGCACCTCCCTTACATTGCACTTGCTTTTCTTATTGGAACTAAAACAACTCGACAGTGCCTAGAGCAGAGGTTCCCAGCCGGTGGGTCGCCACTACCCAAGGGAGTCGCAAGGCCAATTCAGGGGGTCGTGAGGCCGCCTGAAAACAATTTACATCCGTCAAAATCTTCAAAAATTTTCATCTGATGTACACCCGATGTTTTTCTTTGTGTTTTCGAAAAAATTCAATAACGATGACAATAGAGTATTGAATGTGATATGAGTTTAATATGAAGGTGTTTTTCTAACTTCCCTCATTTTTTTACTTAGGGGATATGGATCCCTCCGGATCTGTCTTGGGGGTCGTGGAGAGAAAAAGGTTGGTAGCCCCTGATCTAGAAAGAGAAAACGTGTTGGGCTTGATGACTTTCCTATTGATTCAATCTCGCTTTTTTCTCACTTGTATTTGCAGTTTATTATGTGTGTGTGTGTGTGTGTGTGTGTGTGTGTGTGTGTGTGTGTGTGTGTGTGTGTGTGTGTGTGTGTGTGTTTGTGTGTGTGTTACGATGTCCTAGGGGAAATCACGTGACAGACGCAATACTATTGTGAATTGCATTTGGTTGATCAAACGTGCCAATCACTTGTGATCAGCGTATTGAAAAACATCAGTTTACATATATGCATATGTACAACTTGCAGGATGTTTTGGCTGTGGTGGATTGCAGTGCAATTTTAGACCCCCAGGGAAATTCGATACTTATACTTGTGGAACTGCTTTTTGATCTTTCGTGGAACTGATTCATTTAGGTTTTTTCATGTTTGATGGTGTCGTTGAATAGGTCAAATTTACTACTGTGGTACAGCATATATCTTGCACCTGTACAACACTTGACTCACGTTCCTCTATATCCTCTCTGTATCCCTTTTTTGTTGATTTCAAGCGCTACAGTGACTACACATAGTTGATTGTGTGTCATTTCTCCTATACCAGCCAGCCAGTTGAAATCGAATCTCAGCGAAGGCTGGATTTGCAGCGACACGGGGTAATGAGAGAGGAGAGACGACGGTTGATCGTGTCACAAACGGCACACGCTTGTAGTGTCTGCCAGCCCTGTCTCCCAGCAGCGTGCATCCTGCTGTCACGTGCTTATTACGCGAGACACAACCGCTGTGCTTTGAACTAGTGCGTGTGCTGTGTGTTGTGCTGTGTGAGCCAAATGTGATTACATTAGCTACCGCCCGAGCACTTGATTAGAAACAACTTTGACGACGTAACCACGTAATTAGAAGCTGCCAGACATGGTCACATAGGATACATACACGCACGCACACGCACACTAATGATGTCGCACTAGAGTACACGCGATGCACTCGCCTTATAGTCGCTTATTTCATGTAAATAATTGGATGAGTATCGGTTGAAACGCATGCTAATGTATGTGCAGGCTTAAATGCCTAGGCAGTATGTTGGTTTTATTGCTACTGTCAATACATAACTATTACTTAGCGTTGTTCTATGCTGCACTCAGACATACTATTAAAATATAAGCTATAAACTATAATATAAAATGTAAAATAGATATTTTCCATGTGTTTGCTAGAATATTTGCGTAAAATCTAAATTGAATAGACTACAAAAAGCAAAATAAATTATGCTGTAGACATTTAGAAATAATTATAAAAAAATATATTTATAATGTATTTGTTGCCCAGTTAGACATATATATATATATATATATATATATATATATATATATATATATATATATATATATATATATATATATATATATATATATATATATATATATATATATATATATTGGTGCGCTCTGGCAAATACAAGTTGTTGTTGTTGTTGTTTGCTTGTTTGTTCGTTGTTGTTTGTTTGCTGTTGCTGTTTGTTGATGTTGTTGTTGTTGTTGTCGTTGTTTGTTTGTTGTTGTTGTTGTTGTTGTTGATGTTGTTGTTGAGAGCCGCAGAGAGAGAAAGTGGTGCAATAGGACCGGCTATTTCTGCAGCTTTATTTATTGTGCACTGCGCCGTATTGATCATTGCAGCTTTCAGAGGAGATTGGCGCCAGATTGTGCGGCTTTATCACTTGATGACGACCGTCAGTCTCATCTATAATCTATCTTACTTTTGCCACGGCGGGTCGTTTTCCTTGTGCTAAGTGCACATTGTTTTCGAGCTAAACCTACTAGGAAATATTGGCAAATGTCGATTTCGGTCGGCGGCGTATCCAGAAACTTTATTGGGGTCGAATTTGCAATTGAACGATACCACCAGGGAATGTTAGAAAAAAAGAACAGCATGCCTCTCAAATAAAGATTTTGCGGTAGGTATGGTTTGTTTTTGGACCAAAACAAAAAGACATTGCACTTCTGGTCTGGTCTGTATCTATCAGTATATCTTCAGTGCACGATTTGCAGTAGCAACCTAATGAATATTGATAAGAGCCAAGCGTCATTCAGTGCATACCAATGGTAAATGCGCTGAGCAGAATATGCATAGAACAGCCGGTATTAATTGCGTGATTAGTCAATGAATACGTGACCTCAACAAGACACTCAAACAGAGAACGTCATATGGTGACGGCGCAAACAAAGTAAATATGATATACGCTTGTATGCACAAATGTCGTGGTGTCATATACACAAGCACTTTTTGAGCGGTTCCCAAGTACATGGAACCAATGCATGGTGGTAATAGTGCACTTGCACTCTTCCCATGCTACTGGAATTATCTATGATTAATAATAGCATTAATTCCGTTTTGTGTTTGCTTCATTCAGCATTGGACGGAATTTTGGCCTGGAAGTCGGGATTAAAGTTTTCCACCGTACTGAGTAACTATTTACAATGTGCGTACGTGCGATGTCTAGTGCAGGGGTTCTCAACCTTCTGATGGTTCCACATCCCTAATGGATTGTCGAATATGGTTCCATACCCCCTTTACTTGACTGTTCAAATAATTATCAGCAATCCTATCATTTGTCAGTATGTCTTCCAGATCCACGAGTATTTCAATCGCTTGAACTTACTGTACTTTTGATACGGATTAATAGGAAATAACATAATCATTGATAATTTTATTATTTACGAGTCGTTTATAATTTATACCAGTACTCGGAAATCCAGTACCAGATCCCCGCTTGTGGTTTACATACCCCCGGTTAAGAACCCTTTGTATAATGCATGATATGTGTATGACACTGTGTGTGTTTGTGTGTATGTGTGTATGTGTGTGTGTGTGTGTGTGTGTGTGCTTGTGTGTTTGTGTGTGTATGTATTGTTCCGTACTCCATTGTTTCAATTGCCAATGTTATATTGTTTCGACTTGATATTTACATGTATATGAAAGTTTGAGTGTGTGCGTGTGTATGTGAGTGTATGTGTGTGTGTATGTGAGTGTATGCGTGTGTGTATGTGTATGAGTGTTCTAGTTGTGTATTCCGACTGGTCCATTAATAATCTAGATTTTTCAAATTTCCATTTGGTTTTTTTCTTTTTTGTACTTTTTTATTTTTCGATGTGATGCCAAGAAACGGTTGGCAGCGATAATCCATCAGGAATAATTAATCCGCCCACACAACCAACTTGCACGTACTGTTGGCTTCCCAGGGGAATAGCAAGATACAAACTGACAGCAAAACAATCTATAATCACCCAGTCGGGCATAGCAACACACCAGTCTCAGGTCGTGTATATGCACTGACACTGACAAACACCCTGACAGACATACTGACAGACACACTGACAGAGACCAAAGCCCACTGGCTTAAAGCCAAGCACTGCTACACCAGCCGGAGCATCACTCACACACACACACACACACTCACACACACTCACACACACTCACACACACTCACACACACTCACACACACACACACACTCACACACACTCACACACACACCCACACACACTCACACACACTCACACACACACTCACACACACACACACACACTCACACACACTCACACACACTCACACACACTCACACACACTCACACACACACTCACACACACACACACTCTCACACACTGACACACACACTCACACACACACACTCACACACTCACACTCACACACGCAGATTCTCGTGGGAGCTCAACAGCTGGCTGCTGGCGGCCAGTGTTCATCAACATAGTCTTTGATTAATCGATGTTGTTGTCAGTTGTCCGTTGCCAGGCAACAGATAAGATGAAACGCTATTCGCGAGCGAGCCAGCCATCACTATTAAGTTACGGCCGGACAATCTTGAGACGCCGTATCTGCTGACACCGTAGTTACCAGCGTAGTTACCATAGCTAGCATTTAGCCGCACTGCACTGCAGAAACTACAGATACGAACAGCAACAATAACAAGACTATGACGAATGACATTGACTCTCTCAGCCCCGTCGATCAATAGAGGCGACATAGGCACACACACACACAAACACACACACAAACACACTCACAAACACAGAGCGCTAACACCCTGATACTGCACACAGCACGATACTGGATTCAATAACATTGTTTGGCGAAATTGCACACACATTCACACAAGATTGAATGTTTCAAATGCATGCTGCACACACATACACATTCACATACACACACACACACAAACACACAAACACACACACACACACACATACACACACACACATACACACACACACACACACTATGGTTTGCAGTTGCATTCTCTGTGCTGATTGAAAGTTGCTGACGAAATAGTAATTAATTAGACAAATCATGAATATAATTGTTTTTAAGTAAGCTAAAACACTGTGGTGTTCATCGAACCATTTTTGTTTTGTCTATATAGCTTTATGTAGAGCATAGGTTCCCAACCGGTGGGTCATGACCCCCTAGGGGAGTGGCGAGGTCATTTCAGGGGGTTGTGAAAGCCGCCTGAAAAAATGTGAATCCGTCAAAATTTGCAAAAAATTCCATGTTATGAACATCTGTTGTTTTTTCTTTGTATTTTCCAATAAATTCAATAACGATGACATTAAAGTATTGAATGTGATAATAATTCAGTATAAGGGTGTTTTTCTAAGTTATCTCATTTTTACTGGGGGTAATGGAGCCCTCCGGATCTGTCCTGGAGGTGGCGGAGCGAAGAAGGTTTGGAACCCCTGGTCTAGATATATGCACAAATATTTCATTTGAATATATATATCAATTGTTGCGATAAGCCATTCAAAGCAAGGCCGAAAATAAAGAATTAATTGTGTGCTGCAAGTACAAGTTGTCAATCAATCAGGTTACCTTCAATAAATCCCCTGGTAAAAGACACCACTGGCCATAATATACACACACACACATACACATACACACACATACACACACGCATACACTTTTTAGCTGTTCGGCTTGCGAGCTGTTGCTATGCTACCTACTGCCTATGTGTATGTATGTGTGTGTGTGTGTGTGTATGTTCAGTACGTGCGTGTGTGATGTTTGGCTTGTATGTTTGTATGCGTGCACGTACGAGTATACACGCCCGATTTTATGTATGCTGGTGTGTGCGTGCCGTGTGTATGTGTGTGTGTGCGTGTGTGTGTGCGTGTTTTCTTCAATATACGTGATTTCACTTGAAGTCGGGAGGTTCAGTTTCTGTTGCAAGGTAATGCACGAGCGTGCATGCACAGTCTTCAGGGAGCTGTTTGAGCAGCTAGCAGGCAACATAAAAGACTCAAACTACATTGGAGCTGCTCTCCGGGGCGACGCACGTGCCAACATTTTGACCCTCATAAAACACCTCAAACTGCTGATTTCAGCTGCCCTAGAGACACACGGCAGAGACACACGGCAGAGACACACGGCACCGGCAAGAAATTTCGCGCCTCGCTCTTGAAACAACGCCCAAATCGACAACAAATGTACTTTTCTCGCGTGTAGAGAAGCAGCTATAAGATACACGAGTAGCAGACGTTGACGTGAAAAATTACGAAGAAAAAGGGAAATATATTCAGTCAAGATACATTTAGGAGATACTAAAAATATAGAAACTAGATAATATAACTATAGAGAATACAAATTATAGACTGAAATATATATCATAAACTATAACTATAACTAAAATATAAACCACTAACTACTATAAAAACTATATTAAAACTATGATAAAATATAAAAACTACAATAACTAAAATATATATACTATTAACTAGATACTAAGACTATAGGAACTAGAAACTAGGGAAATATGGAAGTTAGAATCATGATAGATAGGGTGTTGCGTACCGAGCGATTAGGCGATAAATACCGTTAGTAAAACTGTATTGTAAATGATAAAATTTCACGCAGGAAATTGTGTGCATAAAAACGAAAGTTATATTTCGCGCAGTATCAAAGCTGATGTATGTATGTGTGTATGTTACCACACAACAAAGCTCATTGCGATAATGTTGAGGGAAATTTTAGGTTGTATTTCAACAAGTGACAACTGCACGAACTAACTTCTGAGCATATCTTTAAAAACATATTTCTAGCATATTCATGTATCTGAAATTGCAATATTTCAGTTTGTGCATTTTTCCCCAATTCTTATGCTGGTCAAATACACACATATACATGATGTATTCAAGTATATCTATGCCGTATCACATTGCCTCAACTGTAATGCACACGCATAGATGTTGAGCAATGTGAATTTGTGCGCGCAGAATAGCTTCATGTATTGTGTATCATTGCTGTTACTCGGGGGTTTCCCGCAGGAGAAGACACAAGAGCTGTATCATATTTTATCCGGCGAGTATTTGATACTACAGCAGGGACTGGCATTGAATTACACGTCATCGGTCCTCAGGGAGCGTGCCACACTTATTGCTCAAGCAATATGCAATGAGGTAGCGCTGCCACTGTAACACAACCCCACCTCTCAAAGGCATAGTTCAAGTGCCGAACAAATTCCCACTGGCGAGAAAAATTTGAAAATGTCTTAATTTTGATTTTATGTGAAAAGTTTATCAATTATTTACAAAGTCAGAACAATATTGGAAAACATTCCCCTTGCGGTTATATTTGACCTATCAGTGTCACATTTAAAATATTTATACCTCAATTATTCGCTTCATATTCCCAACATAATTATTCAACACCATCTCATTAAGATGCGAGAGGCGATGTAATGCAGGCAGGATGGGGCATTAAGACGGAACTTTTCACTTGGCATGAGCAACTTTTCTACATCACGGTGGAATAGGAATTTGACCATCTCGACAAGACTACTTCATTGCAAAGTTCACACATTACTTGGTGGGTAATCGGGGAGAGTCACACATTTATCGCTGATGAAGCCAACAATGTGCCGACTTTGTTTTGGCTAATTTGTGTTGATGAAGGCTATTCCAATGACGCTAACGATAAACAACTGAGCCAGCGTTTTTTGGCGCAACGCTCATATTTCCGCTTCCATAATTGCATGGATTATCTAATTATTATAATGGTGGAAAGATGGGATAAACTAACCAGTTCATCCTAAATGTGGCACCAGATTTGATAGACGATTTTGATAGATGAATGTTGATATAATTCAGTTTATAGACGAACCAGTCAAGTCCCTCAACGAAATAACGAAGTTACACTCACTGAATCACTGAATCACTTAAAAAGAATACTTCATTAATAAGCCGTTATCGTTGATTTCTCAGTTTAAAGTAGTTTTCCCTTGGTCAACTTCCATTCAGTATTAGCCAAATAGATTACAAGTAGACGATAATAATATTTGATAATGCGATATCATTATATTATTAACTATTTCGAAACAATCATTGGAATGAACATAATTTTACTGTCGAAACAAAATCAAAACAAGATCTATTTCGAGAAGAAATTACACGTTCAAGACGCCAAAGCGGTGAAAATTTTTCACGCTCGTACAAATGGAGGGAATTTTCAGAACCTTGTTAAATGTTTGCATGGCAGCTTGCAAAAAACATGCAAGATGAATGGAATCGCGGCATATAAATGGCGCAGTGCCAGTCGAACTATTGCAATGCAATATGTCACGCTTGTGCGTGTGTGTAGATGTTTGTGTGTGCGTGTGTGTGTGCGTGTGTGTGTGTGTACATATATAATATATTTGACACAGCACGGAAGAGAACAAACAGATTGGGCCCGGCTATCGACGAGTCGGGGCGCAATACATTTTCGGCGCGGTGACATTTGAAAGACATCAGCAGGAAATTGATGTTGTGGCCCGATTTTCGTCCTCGGCTGGCTGTCACAACTCGCTCAGCCAGCTCGATCAACAAACATCGGCCACAATACAGACAGAAGAAAAACTTTGCCATACCTATTTTTCCATTAGCAATGCTACCAATACCAATATCAATATTGGCGACAAAATTGAAACTTTTCTGCCTGACAATTTGTGTATTCCATCATTCATCTCCGTGCTTACTATTGCTCATATTTATTTTTTATTTTTTTATCCAATTTATTTTGTCATTTTTTATTTAAGCTTACCAGTACTCATTTTTTATTGTGATATATATTCGTATGTATTTGCTTGTCTTAAAATTTAGAATATAAACTAGTAACTTTAATATGTGATTGTTGTCATTGGCAACGCGCATTTCTCAGTACCAATTTTTGTAATGTTTTCTTCATATCTATATGAAGTAGCACACCCAATACTTACGCAAGAAAGTCTTGAACGTTACGTCCGTGATATTCCATCTGTTTGAGTCTTATGGTATTGAGTCTGTTTTGGTTTGTTAAAGCACTGTCATTTCGCACGGACTCACCTTAATTTTCAGCTGCTTGTGTGTGGCCAACACCACTCTTGCGAAGTTGCCCTTTCCGAGTGAATAGCCCTCGAGCTTGTACGGTCCAAGTGCCTCCATCTGCATGATGTGCTAACGGCCAAATCACTTTTCTACAGTTGAAATTTGAATTCAGATTGCGATTATCACATTTTCTATTGCTTTGACCAGATAATAAGAAAGTTATTGCCCATGTGGCAACAATATTCACTATAGATGTGAGATTACAGACGCAAAAAACCTAATTATAACTCAGTTGTCTCAAGTTTACATCGCTCACTACAAATTCAAATGAGTATTAGCAATTTTCAACGAGTTTCCAATGAAATTCGTCTAAAACACGTGAGTATGTGTAATATACGCCGCTATTTTGTCCTACGTTTGCCGAGTTCTATCTTTGCGTATTGTTCGCAATTGCAAAATTCAATTTAACTTAGTCAGTAACTTTGTACACTTTCTTATGCGCAGTTTTAGAACGACTATATATTCACTGGTGTTTTTTGCTGTAATAAATTGGAAAATCAACCGTTTACAATTTCAATACGGACAGATTTACTGCTATTATTAGAGCCAACGAAAAAATAGTATTTAATTAATGATCTAATTTATATTTTCAAATAACCACTTCTGCCTGATCACTAGATACTTGAGATTAATTTTCACATTTCAGTTTAAAGTTTCAGCTCACCAAATAAGCTTCATCTTTAATAATAATATAATAATAGATGTATTATGTAATATAATAATAGATGTATTTGCAGTCCAAAATAAAATTGGTTGTTCGTGCAAATATAGCGCTACAAATGAAAAGTAATAATAGACAGGACAAATAGTTGAGAGTAGTAAAGCATAGACTGGATAAAAACAGGTTACACTGGCTAAAATGAGAAACACAGCTTATTGGATGACTCGAACATTTTAAAGAAACTTAAAGCTGACTGTTATAAGTTATTGCAGCTCTCGTACGAAAAAACGACGACTTGAGATGCAGTCGGTTTTTCGGCACTTCCAGGCTGCCCCGATCTGTAGCTCGTGTCGACCTACATGACCCTGATTCTCTCAACGTGAACATATCAGCGAGGAAGAGTGACGCCTGTGGTTCACGGAGAACATGGTTCACAGCCTTGAAATCGCACGCAGCTACCATCTGAGCGATGCAAGAGCAGTTTAATCGCCGCAAAGTCGGAGAGACGGAGAGACGGAGAGACGGAGAGACGGAGAGACGGAGAGACGGAGAGATTGAGAGACGGAGAGACGGAGAGACGGAGAGACGGAGAGACGGAGAGACGGAGAGACGGAGAGACGGAGAGACGGAGAGACGGAGAGACGGAGAGACGGAGATACGGAGAGACGGAGAGACGGAGAGATTGAGAGACGGAGAGACGGAGAGACGGAGAGACGAAGAGATTGAGAGACGGAGAGACGGAGAGACGGAGAGACGGAGAGACGTAGAGACGGAGAGACGGAGAGACGGAGAGACGGAGAGATTGAGAGACGGAGAGACGGAGAGACGGAGAGATTGAGAGACGTAGAGACGGAGAGACGGAGAGACGGAGATACGACGAGATTGAGAGACGTAGAGACGGAGAGACGGAGAGACGGAGAGACGGAGATACGGATAGACGGAGAGACGGAGAGACGGAGAGACGGAGAGACGAAGAGATTGAGAGACGGAGAGACGGAGAGACGGAGAGACGGAGAGACGGAGAGACGGAGAGACGGAGAGACGGAGAGATTGAGAGACGGAGAGACGGAGAGACGGAGAGACGGAGAGACGGAGAGACGGAGAGACGGAGAGACGGAGATCAAATCGGTGCAGATGATCCCCTGATCTAACTGCAAAACGGTAAATGCTGTTAAGACGGTTTTGATCTGTCCAGGATTCGTCAAAAAATGATCAAGCATAAAGGATGTTTGGAAATTAGAATAATTATGAAAAAACTCAGTGTATGGCTGTACAAATGTATAAACAAAAACTAAAAAAATAATATCTAGTATATCTGAATTTCGTTGATTTTCGAATAATTCTTCCAAATATATTTCGATTATTTAAAAAAAAATCATGTACTTTATTTGTATTTATTTATTTATTTCTTATTATACTTTATTATATATTTATATTTTTTTGTATTGCTTATTAATTATTTAATTTTTTAATTTTTTAATATGAATTAAAAAAAATTCTGCCATAGCAGCCACATATTTATCAGATAACTATTGAACAAACTATCGTATTTAACGTATTGGGAAATTTAATATGTAAATGCAGATTATATTTAACTGACACCGACTGATGCTGCGCAAATGAATGCATCTACTGCGAGCCAATCTGTTGTGTGTGTGTGTGTGTGTGTGTGTGTGTGTGTGTGTGTGTGTGTGTGTGTGTGTGTGTGTGTGTGTGTGTGTGTGTGTGTGTGTGTTGGCGGGCAGTTTTGTGTGCATCTCAGCTTAACAGCTGTCAGAGAGCTCGTATGAGGAGCATTATTTATGCGAGAGCACCTCACTCACCGTTGATGGCTTGGGGAGAATGTCTGGGGTTTTTTCTGCGATCATTATTGTATATCCCGCGTCACTGTCGCTAAGTGGATAAAAGTGAATATAAATGTGGTTTTATAACAGTGGCTGCCAGCCTATGATTCTGTTTTATTTCTCCACACAATTTGACATGCCACACCATCACATGCTACCCCTTTCTTAAAATTTTCTCAACATTGATATACATATGGCTAAACTGAAACACTTGATATAATTTTTTATATCTAATTTTATTAGTACATTTTGCTTCTCTAATGATTTATTAATTATAATACCAGATACCGCAATGTTTTCGTTATTTTTAGAATTAAAAAAAATTATATCACTTACCAATTATCCATATCACCTCTTATCACACACTCATACTCACACACTCTACAGAAGTAATTTAGAAAAATCAAAGATCGTAGATGTTTTTATATATAAAATATTGTCAAGCTATGAAATGAACAATTCAATGACGGCAGCGTGGAAATGATGTCACGTGATTTATGCCGAGTTGAGTTGTCATCGTGTGTTTCTTTTCTTGTCCTATCAATTTGATCCGTTGTCTGTTTTATTATTGATGATAATTTGAATATTGATCTGGCTATGACTGTTACTTCTCGTTTATATTTATATTGCATTTAAATATATATATATATATATATATATATATATATATATATATATATATATATATATATATATATATATATATATATATATATATATATATATTGCATTTTTTCTTGTTCCCTGAGCTCGTGAGTACATTTCATGTATTTCACAGTATTTGTGGCACTCCTGGACACGAAAACAACGCCCATATAGGCAGAACCGTTGCGAGGACTTATGGGGCCCCCCGGAAGGCAACACTTGGGGTCCCCATTATGAATAAAGCACCAAATAATGAATATATATATATTAGACATAATCACATAATACAAGCTCAGGTGAAAACATCTGAGCAAAAAGGTAAAGGTTATACATAATAAATATGATAAATTATAATATCAAACGTGAAGCAACGGGGCCTCTCAACATTCGGGGCTCCGCGGCGGAGGGGGAAGAGGTACGGGGGGCGGTTGCTACGGCTATGCATATAGGTATTCCTGCGAGCTTTACTGCTCCGTAAATTCGCTAATTTTGACTGCCCCTCCAAAAAAACTGGTCCATCTCCGTTTTGTTAAAGTTGCACAGTTTTGCAGTTGCAGAACTTATTGTAGTTCGACTTGATGGGTGATGGATTCTGCTAAGTCAATGCGAAAAAATGTTCATGCTGGAATTTTAACATAAACTTTTAGCGTAACTTTTTGGCGGTAAAGTTTCTTTTCCGTCACAACTTCGCTCGTGCATTACCTCTTACGGACCTTCATGCGGTATTTGTTGACACTGATTAGACAGATGAAACAGATGTCCTGTCGAAAACACCAACAAATTGGATGAGTTGAAATTTTCTCCGAACAACATTCGACACTGATATGAAAACTAACACCTGCTAACATGATATAACTTACAAGATATGCGTCTCAGCAAGCAATGATGCATATGTTTTTCAATATATATCGTATATCAACAGCGTAAATGAATCAAAATAAAAATAAATTATCTTTTTTATATTTTTCTAAATTCTCACTAAATTTTGATAACCGATTTTTTAATTGTTCTGCAACATTGCTTTATTTTTCCGCCCATTTCATCGTAGCAATGTTGCAACATTAGAATTGCATGCAACATTAGAATGCATCATTATTCAGTCATATATAGCATTTGGTGTCAGAAACAGGAAATGCCACTTATTGATTCAGAGTGCATGCATATTTTGCCACAAATATGCGTGTGTGCTGTTCGCTGGGGCATATGTCTGATCTTGAGATAGGGCTGAATCGATACTGTAACATAGTCATCAATCCACACTGTTACACGCTAACACACACACACACATGATAGCGAGTCAACATACACTCACACGCACACTCACACGCAAATCAAAATATAGACAAAAAGTCTGTACATATTTCTATTGATCTAACAACATAACATAGCATAACATAAATTCCCTTTCAATACAATTTACTCGTAATAGTAGTAAGTGAATAATTAACCTTCTAGAAGCCATGTTACACTTATTTAACATTTGTTTCATAAGTTGTTTCAAGAGTATTACATACTGAAAAATAATAACACTATAAAAATTTCACCACCAAAGCCAGAGTAACACTAGTGCAACATACAGATCACATTTATTGAGCAAATACGTCACTCCAGCTTGCTGAGGGATGAAGGCAAACAGCTAATCCACACAGGATACAGGATATCACCTTGGATTCTATAAGGTTTATTTGTAGGCACCTAAAATATTGAAAACGACACAAAATTCTGCTCAAATCAACTAAGGCCACCTGAATTATCCTTACACGTAATTAATTATGCTTTTAATCATAAGTTGATTTAATCATAATCTACTTCGAACAAATCATGATTATATTTCAATCATACTCTGCTTAGAATTCTAACACTAGGCATCAGGTATTTCAATTACTGCACCACATAATAATAGCATATTTTAGTGTCAAAATATATATTTTCTACGCACCGCTAGCGACCCAACATTAAAAAGGCTTGGCAGCGGTCCAATTTTGGGCCAAGAAACGCAGGTTGAGAACCACTGGTGTAGAGAGACGGTGTCCATGCTAAAGCCAATACACAAGCATATCTGCCACTGCCAATCAGGCATACGTGCGAGCTTTATGTGCTTCAAACCAGTGGTTCTCAACCTGCGAGGAATTGCCCACTGGTGGGGAATGAAAGTGTTGCCAAGTGGGAAGCTAAAAGTCGAACAGAACAGGACAACTATGTGTGTTTTTTATCAATTAAAATTCGTTTATTTTTGTTTCTAATTACCTCTTGATATTTGCTTTGATGTAACAACTGAATTTAATGAATTTATCAGCGCTGTTGTGTGGAAAATGAAGAGATGGCTCATTAAGAAGTGGGGAAAAAAGGCTGAGAACCACTGCTTTATAGTTTTAGTGGCAATGGTGTTAGTGGCAGTGTTGAGCTCGGCCTGGGGGAGGCTATTTCTGATGATCGGCACCACACGCGCTGTTTCCCGTCCCTTCACTGAGCCAGTATTGAGCCATCTGGCAAATCGACTGAGGTGGCTGCCAGACCGGACCAGATCGTTTTTCAGGCCGACGTGTCGATAAAGAACAGACAGCGTGTGATAGATGCCGACCACCCAGTGGCGGATACAGAGGGAGGCTCAAGGGGCTGAAGCCCCCCCCCCCCCAAAAATGTTTCCGTCAACTCCTCATACCCAATAAAAGACGTTAAGAAAAATTACTTTTTCTGTAGAATTTGTTGACATAAGCATTATCGTGAAGATGTTGCATAATGATACATGTACATGACTGATCGCCTCCAAAATTCAGCCCCCCCCCCAATTATTTCAGCCCCTCCCGAAATTGCCCTCTGGATCCGCCACTGCGGCGCTCTGACGATTATTGCACGGCTGATGGCGCCGTGTCATCACTGCACAACTGCTATTGAGCAGCCCAAGCAAGCGAGCTGCGATGCAAAAACGCATTCGTCTGGCTTCGGGCATCGCCATCTTATGAGACACATTCCTACTACAACAGAGGCGAAACTATGTGCCGACGGCGTGTCATTTCAGCGCGCAAGCCACCAACGCAGACCGAGTAAGTCGCGCGCATTGCACGAATATCAACTGCGCCACACGGTAATAACTTGCCAATTGCAAATTGGAAATATCGCACACACACACACACACACACACACACACACACACACATACACACACACACACACACACACACACACACATACACACACACACGCACAATGCCTTCAATCTTGTTCGCACAGCGATAAGGAGCTTTCAGAGATATATTTTGTTGAGCAAAGCCTATTTACGTTTGATCGAGGACGTAAATGGATTTGACTATTCATCAGTATAGCAAGGCATAAACGGTATATCTCTTCAAACACGATTATGTCATACGTGCCGCACTATGTTGAAAATCATTTTACAGGCGATGTTTCATATTCGTGTACTCCGTAACTTGAACATCAAGGTTCAAGCAATGTTCATCAATACTCACCGATTCGATTGCACACCGTTTTTGCAACTTATTTCCCAGTCATATTCTCCTCTTGAGCTTCTTATTCTCGATTCGCATCTTCCCTGCACGTAAATACTGTTCATCATTCGATTCTATCACTCACTCTCTAACAGCCTATGTCAAACTTGATTTTTTCACTAGCAAACAATGTTACAGAAACACGCGCCTGTTTTTCATTGCGTCTTGGTTTTCCAGTATCTTTTTACGCAGTTGTCGTGTGGGTGATGGTCAATTGTATGCGTAGATACCACGTTCTCACACTCACACACAATGTTTTTGATGGTGTACGTGTTTATTGCTGCAGAACGTTTCCATTTGCTTGGTCATTATCGATTGCTTACACGCCGCTTCCTTCCCCTGCTGTACAAACACAGTGCTGGTATGCGGCCTATATCGTGTATTGCCGCTGTATGTAGCGTAAATTCCAGCAATTATGCGCATATTTATGACCAAAATTTCACTGAATATTTTCCATGGAAAGTTAAATGATCAGAACTATAGAAGGGTAAAAAATTCAGTCTACCAAAGCTATATTAATTCAAAAGGATATATATATATATATATATATATATATATATATATATATATATATATATATATATATATATATAGCGTGGCCAAAGTGACGCGAATGACAGCTGTTTGGTGTAATTGCCGGGCAAGCGTGATGGTGTACATGCTGACAAATGATGGACATCATTGGCGTGTGTGCAATGCACCCAACACTCACTGACACACACACGCACACACACACACACACACTGACATGCACACACAGGCAGGGACATTGCCAGGAGTTTTCCGGTGGGGGGGGGGGGGTCTGAGGAAAAAATGCGGGGATTGGAGAAGCATTGAGTGACCATATTGCGAATCTATAAAAAAGAAGAAGACACTGTAGACCGCGCGATTGAAAAATTAGGTGTGTCATTGAGTTTGATATTTTTTATTGAAAATTGATCATATTTTCGAGGCAAATGTTGTTATTATCGTCTTTTAATAGGCACTAAGGGATCAAACTTGGCATTACACACTGGCAAAGGGGACACATGGAATTTATCTACTCTAACAATATAAACTCCGGATATTCGAAGCATTTTAGAAACAGATCCCGGACAGTCCGAAAAGCCCGAAGAGGAGAGCCCTTAAAACCGGAACATGCCCGGAAAAAGAGGACATATGATCATCCTACGAAACATGAGCAGATAAACTCGAATTGCTCATTGTCAGAAGTTCTGAGGGGGGGATCAAGGGAAGCTTGGCATATTTCAGTAGGGGGGGCTCAGGCCTCTTCTTGACGCCACCACTGCAGGCAGGCACGTGTCTTGCATAGCTCAACTGACAAGACAAGAAGCAGATGCCAAACAGCCCCGCATATGCTATTGGGCCGATCAAGACACAAAATGCTAGTGGCTCCATTCAGCGAGCGCAACAAATGACTCAATTCACAGGCGCCAGCTTGTGTTGCCTGATAAAACACTTCCACGTGTCTTGTTTGATATATATATGTGTGTGTGTGAGTGTGTGTGAGTGTGTGTGTGTGTTTTATTTTCGGTGTGTGTAAATGAGATGATGTGCTCCATACTCCATATGAATCTGAACAGAATAAATATAATAGAGTCTGTACAGAATTAACATTTTTTTTTCATTGATTCATTCATTCATTTAAACAATTATATCTTCAGCAAAATCAATTATTTATACTGATCTTCAAGGATTGATCGGTTTTTCTTAGTTTCATTAGCTTGATTATTTATTTGATTCTTTTACTCATAATTATTGTATGAGATATTAATTATTACAATATTATTATTTCATTCTGGTTTGTTACATGTTGTATATATTGATACTTTTTTCATTTAAAGTTTTAATTGAGTATTTTCGCTTAATTTTCGGTCTTTTTCTTTCAAGTTCTAATTTTCCTGACTAAAACACATATTTCTCCAACCGCCTCTATATATATATTTTGCGCGCTTCTGGTACACATAGGGCCACCGCGAAGTGTTAATAGTAACGAGAGGTGGTAATAGTACCGCGAAGTGTTAATAGTACCGCGAGGTGGTAATAGTACCGCGAGGTGGTAATAGTACCGCGAGGTGGTAATAGCAGGTTGAAGCTAAATGTGTAAGGATTAAAGAACATTAGATTGAAAAAATTTGATTTAACGAACTTCTTCCAATCCCCCGCCTCCTGCAAAGGCAGCACATTACATTAGAACGCTAAACCTAACCTAACCTAAAATCTATGAGAAATATAGAAACGTTTTTGTCCGTTTTTCAAGCGTTCTTTATAAATTAGGGTTTTAAATGTTCTTGAATCCTTACACATTTAGCCTAGACCGTAATAGTACCGCGTGATGGTAAAAGTACACTTGCACTCTTCCAATGTCATTAAATATACCTGTAATTGATAATATTACCAATATTACGAATAATAATAATAATAGTATAATACCATAATAATACCAATATTACCAATATAATACACATCCTTGCATCATGTAATCTTTTTGATGTATTCAATTAGTTAGGAAGCGCAGTTTTGATAAGCCAATTTTGAGAAGAAAAACGGAGTTAATGTATAATATTCGTATTGAATGTGTGTTAATGGCTAAAAAGTGACGTTATTCGAGTCCATCAGGTTGGTTTCCATTCGAGTTTGCAAGTTTGCAAACGACACATCGGATGTGCTAATTATTTCCAGCCCAGTGGAGCGTTGTCAAAAGTTTTCGTGCAATTTTTTACATTGAATGTTTTGTGAAGTGCGGCGCTGTCTGGTGTGCTACTTGTTTGTGTATATGCCAGGGACGACGTCAGGATTCCCACCGAGGGGAGCTGAGCGGCAAGGAGAAATTTGCGGGGCTTGGAGCCGAAAGATGAGGAGCTACACTCGAAATGTTCATTATTCGGATTTCTTAGTGGGGGCTTCAGCGGAGGATTGCCACATTTTTAGGAGATTTTAGCCCCTCTAAACCCCCTCTTGGCTCCGCCACTGGCTGTAAGCCACAGAAGTTGTGCGCACAGCTCAAGTGCAAATACAAGATTGCATTTTGGGAATGGAGTAAACTTGGTTTGACCATTTTTCTCGACAATATTGTGTGTGTGTGTGTGTGTGTGTGTGTTCACATTGATAACGCTTGCTTGCTCTCTCTCACACACACACACACCCACACACACACACCCACACACACACACACACACACACACACACACACACACACACACACACACACACACACACACACACACACACACACACACACACACACACACACACACAGGGCAGCGTGTGAAAAGCAGGCATTCAGTGGCGTTCGAGCGAACCTAATGAAAATTGCCACAGCCAACAAAGATGACCAAAACACTCACTCACAAACTCACACTCTCTCATACTCCCTAATACTCTCTCATACACTCACACACGCACTTGCACATACACACACATTAAGAACACACTTAGACACCTATATTCACTCGTATGCACAT